>WHYT01015902.1:114187-143385 GCA_009806455.1 Tetrax tetrax
TAGTTTTAAGGTAATTCAAGCTGAAATGTGGGAATTTTATTTAAAGGGTAATTATTTATAGTGTCTTACTATGAAGATTGGTTAGTATAAAAGAATTGCAGAAGAGTTTAAAAATTATTTACTTTGTTACAGATATTAATGAAGAAAAATATAGCGTCCTTTCTTTAATACCCTCAATAATAATAGGAATGATATCTTTTCTTTAGTGCCTTCAATAGTAAATTGACACTGTGGGAAAAATAAGTAGCAGAAATTAGACTGTCTTTCTGTTTAGACTGTTGATTTCAGTACTGTTTAGCATTCAGTGTGTAGTGATGGAAGTCAGGAAGTCTGTTTTCAGCAATTTGCTGTGAAAAAGAGGAATTATTCTCAGGCTGAAAGTAGTGAGTGTGTGCATGTAAAACACTTTGTAGAAACCAATATTGGCTAAATTGGGTTTTGAGTTCAAAGATTTTAACATGTCAAAATGAAGTGGGTTTGGATAGAATGTAGAAATCTGTAATTCTTATTATAAACTGATTGCAGCTCTCTGTGAATTTATAAAGATCTCATGTGTTTTTCAGCCAGTAGATGTCCCTCTAGTGTATTAATTTAAATATATTTTAGTGCCAGGTAAACAATAGACAAATTGCTGGCATTAAAACCATGGAAATATTAATCTGTATGTTTGTGTGGGTAAGGTTTTTTTTGAATAAAAGTCTACTGGATAAAATGCACAGTGCCATGACAAGCTGCAAAATAATTTGTTTCTAAATTATTGCATTAAAAGATTACTTTGTATAAACTTCTCTAGTTCAACTGGAACTGTAAACAGTCATAAAATGGAGCATTTTTAGTGTTAAATTTGAGCTGTGAAATGGTTACAGTAAAGCAAAACTACTTGTTACAGTAACTTCTTATTTTAATATCAGTAAAAATTCTTAATTTCCAAAAGTGATATATTACACAGGGAAGGGGAGAAGTTCTGAAGTTCCTTAATGGTTATAATAAATATATAAAACTGACTATAAAATATATGGAGATAACACTTGTCAGATTAGTCTACCACTTATCTGAATGGATCAGGTGAAACTTCTTGGCCTTATTAGTCACAAAAAAAAAAAGGACTTTGAACTGGGAATATGAATGTGTTCAAAACCAGGCAAAACTGTGATCCAAAATGTCTCAGACTTTTCAGCTGTGTAATGTTTGCCTTTGAAGAGCTTTGGGAGAATTTCAGCGTATATTCAGAAAAATGGCCACGCTAAGGAAAACCAAGGCCCATTTTCTCTTTGTCAATAAGCAAGAATGAGTCTTTTGTGGAAAAGTTCATAGCTATAAAGAAGCAGTGATATTTTCTGAGTTTTTGACAAACATCCTTTACGTCTCCAAATGTCTTCTTGTGACTGAGAGACTTTCTGTCATACATGTATGATTAATAATCTTATATTTTAATTTAATTTTGTTGCATTGTGCTAGTTCTGTTTATACACTCAGGCTATGCAATCTAGTGACCTTGCAGTGTAATTTTTAAATTAAAAAAACTAAGGGAGTAATATAATAACAGCTTCACATATGTTCAGGACTTTAATGTGTTTGGCTTTGTTTTTTTCCTAGTGAAGGCACTGTATTGAATTTATGACCTGTTTTGGTGACTGGGCCAATCACCATCCAAACTTGGAAGAAAAAGTAAAACCGTGTATCTTCAGCAGTCTTCTCCGACTCTTCTTCATATTCTTACAGCTTAGCACATTTTATTGCTATCTGCTCTTTTTTGCTTTGGCAATGAAAATTAAAAATCAGTTCATGCACAAATTGTAATTGCATATGAAAAATTCTCAACAATGATACAGTCTCAACACTTCCAATCCCTCAGCACTCAGACTGAGAAAAATAAACGGGCAGCATATCACTTTGAGGCTTTAAAATCATGCAGATTTCTTAGTATGAACAGGATGTTTATGTTTGTGAACGTCACTATTAGAGATTATACAAGCCAGTAAAAAAAAATTAACCACACACAACCTAGAGCTCAAGGATGATATTGTTATAAAAATTAAAAATAGATGAGGTTGATATTAGTTTCCATTTAAAATGAAAAGTGAAGGACATGGAAGCTGACACTAGGATGAAAATCAATATAGGAACAGATGTGATACCAGCTAGATAGAGAAGGATCTAGAAGCCTGGAATGTGAGTAATTCTCATATATGTACAAATGTGGCTTACAATAAGAAGCAAAAAATTGACATTCCTTTTTGGGAAATATTTACTTTACAAATCTGCTGTATAACTTCAATGATCCAATTCCATACCTTCCCTTGAAAAAGGAAAAAAAGTTTTAAATCCTGTAATGCTTGGAAACTGTTAGAAAATACATAGAAAAATTAATATACTTCATAACAATTTCTGTTTTATAAGAGATGTTTTATAAGAAAAAATGGAAGAGAAATTGTGATCTGATGTGCCTACTTATCTCAGTGGAAAATCAGAAGAAAACTGTTTCTCAGAGTTCAGGTGGAATGAGCTTGTAATTTTAGGGCAAAGGACCCAAGGATTGGTTTGTGTGACTTGAGTATGAATTTGAGACAAAATCCCATTCCATTGGTTTATGCAACTGAGTTTCAAAAGCTCGTGACTTTGAAACATGAATAATTTCTGGACTCTTGTAATTATTTATCCAAGCCTGTTGAAATTTGTGCACCAGGTTGAACCAACGGTAGTAAACGGCTTTACCACATAGATGTTTTCATAGCAGTCTTCATTTTTTTTTATTATGAAAATAATAGGTGCTACACAGAGTTGCAATGAGGAGTGAACATATTTACCATAGCTACAGGACTCACTATTCTTTTCAACTTTTCATATAATGATGAAAAATCTGATGATTTGTGCAGTCGAAGGAATTTAACATTTAAAAATATAGTAATATTGGAACATAATATAATAATATTGTTCTTTTTGAAACAACAATGGCATCTTTGGTTTTTTTTATTTGTCCATGGCATTATATAATGAAGAATTTATGTCATTAAAAAGTTATCATTTCATTCTATTATTAGGATAATACCTGATCATTTGATATCACAGAATCACTGTGGAATTAATTTAAAGCACAGTGGAGCCTATGCCAAGAAAACCACATGTAGGTCTAATTACTGTCGTGTCTAAATAGTTCCTTTACTAACATTTTGATTTTCCTTTCTCCTTTCTTTGCCTTTCTCCTTTCTTCTTCATATAAGTTATTTTTTTCTCTCCAACTGGCCTAGACTGAAACCTGTTATTTGTTTGCATTTGTCAGGAAAAAAAAAAGAAATGTTAAAGATTGCTGCTCTTGGAAACTATAGCTGAAATTCAGTAGAACATTAAGCAATTAAGGAATTGCTTAAGAAGTTTTCTTAAAGTCCTGTTAACCTTCATTTTGATGATTGCAGGGCTTTTTGCTAGCTCTCATGTTGCATTCATCTAGTAATAAAGCTTCAGTTGATTGTAATGACGCAAGGATGGTGGCTAACTTGAGAAACAGTAATTGTAACTTGAAACTTGCATGCTTTTAAATGATTTTTGAATCCCTGCTCCAAGCTACTTCTAAACACTTTTTTAATATTAGTACTTTTATCTTCTGTTTATGTAAATCTAAATGTGTCACATGCCTTTGAATATTTTATTTACTACATGTATATTTCATATTTACAGTGGTATTATGGCTTAGTCCTTCTAGACAGCTAAGACCCGCACAGCTGCGTGCTTACTCCACCGCAGCAGAGCAAGGGAGATAATCGAAAGGGAAAAAGTGATAATGGAATAAGATTAAAAACAGTTTAATAAGTGAAGCAAAAGCTATGTTTGCAAGTAAGACAAAGTAAGGCAGTCATTTGCTACTCACCATTGACAGGCAGATGCCCAGTCACTTCCCTAGAAACATTCAAGGCCAGGTTGGATGAGGCTCTGAGCAACCTGATCTGGTTGGAGATGTCCCTGCTCCTTGTTGGGGGGTTGGACTGCATGACGTTTGAAGGTCCCTTCCAACTCTAACCATTCTATGGGCTATGGAACATCTCTTTAGTCAGCTGAGGCCCACTGTCTCTGCTGTGTCCTCTCCTAACTCGTTTCCCACACCCATCAACTTTCTGGGGCAGGAGGAGAAAGCTTTGAGGCTGTGCAAGCACTGCTCAGGAACAGCCAAAACACTAGTGCATTGTCAACACTGCTTCAGCCAAAAAAGCAAAGCACAGCACCATACAGGCTGCTATGAAGTAGGTTAGCTCCATCTCAGCCACACCCAATATAAATATTTATCTATAATTCTGGTAGTTCTGTATTTTGTTATAGTGTCTGTTAATATGGCCAATACAGAAATTAGACTTTATTGTTTTATAGTTTCCCAGAGTCTCTGGAACCCATTTTTTTAAGTTAGGTATAACGTTTGCCACCTTTCAATACTTGGGTATCGAGACAGTTTTAAGAAAGAGTTTGTGTGTAAGTTATTGATTGAGCTGTTTCATCCCTGAGTTCCTTCTGAACTTGGTTGAGTAGCCCCCATTTTAGGTGATTCCTTCCTGCTTACTCTGTGGATTTGTTCTATAACTACTTCCATCGGTGCTTTGATTTAAGACAAACCCTTTGGTGTGTCCTCCATAGAGAATGGTTCTGATGTAAACCTCTTCCGTGATACACACAGAAGCAAAAAATCTCTGTCATCTTAGCTTCTTAGAATACTTTATATATCCTGTGATCACATATTGGTCCTATATGCTTTTTGTCAGGCTTTTGCTTCTGATATTTTTTAGAAAGGATTTATTAATAGTTTTTATGTCTTTTCCAAGCTATTCCTCGAGCGTTTTGGTTTTTTTTTTTTTGACTGCCTCAGTCTATTGTTACGTTTAACCTTGCAGAGTTTATGATCGTTTCCGTTTTGAGGCATCTTCAGTGTTTAAAAAGAATCTTTATTCTCCCATTAGCCATGCTGCATCATTTAATCTTTCTCAAGTCTGTCTTGCAGAGGGAAGAGAGGAGTACAAATTTACTCTGTCTTTGGTAGAGTTCCACTTAATAGTCTCCACACTAGTGCAAAAATATCAATCACTTACTCATCTTTTTCAGTTATTTTTAACACACTTGGTTATTTTTCATTACTCGTGTTGTATTTCAGGAAATATAGAGTTTACTGTGTATTGCAGCATTTCATGAAATTTTTATATTTTGAGGAAGCTAGATATGAAAGGATGAGATGTTCATTTTGTTTAAGAAGGAGGGAGAAATCATCCATTTGGGAGAGGAGATGAAGAGGGGAGTACAGAAGGGATAAGGGATATTTGGAACAATATTCATCCAGGAAGGGTGTTGTTTCTTTTTTGTTTAAAAATTAAGACCACTTTTATGAGTTTCTTCTCTAATGATGCTTTTGGATAATTCATGTAGACCAAATTATTCAAATGAATTTGTTGTTCCTTCCTTGTTTTTAAAGGCAATATGCTAACTTCTTTTAAAAATAGAGCCCAAGGGAAGGCTGTCAAAAAAAACTACTAAAATTTTTGTGTACTTACTACCACTTACTGTGAAAATGCCTTACTAAGAAAATACTGCTACTTAACAATCTGTGTGTTCTGTACAAGGAAACATCTAAATCTTTTTCCACTGTTCCACATCTGGCTAAAGTTCTGTATTTAAAATCAAAGTAGTATTACATTTCGTGAGATTTATACAAAACAGTAAAGTTAATATGGAAAACAGATTTCAAGTTTGTATTCTGTTATGAAAAAAAGCTTTTCCTATCATAATATCTGAGTACTGTAGGTGTTTATAATTATTTGAAATAGTTGCGGTTTGAGATCTTGCAGCTGTAGGATGCTAGCATGTTTGAACTTTTGGTGAAGACCCAGAGTTTTTACTTGATAAAAATTTCTATTGACTACAGTGAGTCAAGGACCTAGATCACAAAACAACCTTCAGATTAAAAGAAGAGAAAAATGAAAAATAGAGCCACTTGTGATTATTTAAATATTAAATATGGTTTTAAAGAGACTGTCCTACTTCTAGTTGTCTACATTCTGTTTTAAAAGAGGCTTGCATTAATACATACTTTTTTAATGTTAAGAAAGTTGCTCCCAAAGAGAAAAATAATAGTGAATACTTTTCATGGAAATACTTTTTCATGAAAATACTTTTCATGGAAATCTTCAAATTTCTAATGACATTTTATTAAGCTGTATTCTGCAAAAGTTTACTTTTGGTAATGAGGAGAGGGAAGATTCCAATAAATGTGATTAGTAAGTTAATATAAAAATGTAATCTGTGACTCACTACAATTTTCATAGTAAATCATCTGCCTAAATGCCATTTTCTGATTTTCAGCTTTAGGAAAATCCTTAAAATACATATTTTTTTATCTGAAATGTTTAAAATTATTGCTGTAATAATAGTACAATTTTTAAACATAAAAAATACTGAAAATGTCTTTAAAATTAGATTATTAACATTATTTCAGCATGTTTAAATACTCATTCTAAATTATGAGAAGATCATATATTGTAACCACACTTTGTTTTTCTGGAAGTTGAATGACACATCAGCCCTTTATTTACTGTAGGTTCCAATTGTATGTAGATAATGACATATTTAAGCAAGTTTACCATTTTGATTCCAAGAATGCTTAAAGTGTATAAACCTACCCTGTGGTGTTTAATTGTATGTGCTTAATGTATATATATTATAAAAGAGATGTGTTTTCTGTGTGTGCATTGCTTAATTATGTATCACTTCTAGAGTGGGTATAAAATAGCAGAACTCCTGCTAGGCATAGAAATTATAGAATCACAGGACCATAGAATGATTTGGGTTGGAAGGGACCTTTAAAGGTCATCTGGTCCAACGCCCCAACAAGGAGCAGGGACATCTCCAACCAGATCAGGTTGCTCAGAGCCCCATCTAACCTGACCTTGAACGTTTCTAGGGATAGGGCATTCACCACCTCTCTGGGCAACCTGTTCCATTGCTTCAGCACTCTCATTGTAAAAAAGTCTTCCTTATATCTAGTCTAAATCTACCTTCTTGTAGTTTGAAACTGTTAGCCCTTGTCCTATTGCAACAAGCCCTGTTACAAAGTTTATCCCCATCTTTCCTATTGTGATGGTTTAGCCCAAATTACCACACAGTTTCTCGCTCACCCTCCTCCTCCCCAGGGAGATGGGGGAGAGAATTGGGAAGGAAGGAGAACTCGTGGATTGAGATGAAGACTGTTTACTAGAATAGCAAAGGAAAACTACAATAATAACAGAATATAAAGATATTTAAATATACAAAATGAACAATGTATGTTTTCTCACTACCCAATGTCCCAATGACCAATGCAGCCTGTCCCAAGCAGCGATCACGGAAACGAAACCGACCAGCAAGCAAAGGAGCAAAAGGGAGCTGGCAAGGTAGAGGGAACGATGCCAGTGAGCAAGAGAGAGATGGATGCCAGGAAGGCAGATACCTGCCCTGACCATCCCACACTTATATAGTGAGCATGATGTTTATGGCATGAATACTCTTTGGCCAGGTTGGGTCAATTATTCTGTCTGTCTTTCTCCCAGCTTCCTGCATCTGCATGTTAGTGAGACTTGGAAAGCAGGACAATGTCCTTGGTCTCATTTACAACAACTGGTATCAGCTACCGAGAGGAAAATTAACTCCATCCCTGCTGAAATCAGGACACCTATAAGCCCTCTTTAGGTACTGTAAGGCCTCTGTAAGGTCTTCCCAGAGCCCTCTCTTCTCCAGGCTGAACAGCCCCAACTCAGCCTGTCCTCACAGGAGAGGTGCTCCAGCCCTCTGATCATCTTCATGGCCCTCCTCTGGACTGGCTCCAACAGGTCCAAGTCCTTCTTATGTTGGGGGCTCAAGAACTGGATGCAGTACTCCAGATGGGGTCTCATGAGAGCAGAGTAGAGGGGCAGAATCACCACCCTTGACCTGCTGCTCATGCTTCTTTTGATGCAGCCCAGGATGTGGCTGGCTTTCTGGGCTGCAAGCATGCATTGTTGGCTCATGTCCACCTTTTCATCCACCAGTACCCCCAAGTCTTTCTCAGCAGGGCTGCATCAAAAAAGATAGTATGACAGAAATAATCCTGGTTTTGTCCTGAAATTATGTTTGTCTTCCCCTCACATTGATAATCTGACTATGTAAAGTTGTTAAGCTTAATAGCATTTTGGAATGCTTTGTTTAAAATTATGTAAGACAGTTCCTGATCTTTTTCTTTTTAATATTTGTTGATGCATGACACATTTTACCATCTTTTATTTGCTATGAAGACAGGGGATATAAAACTAGATGGATATGTAGAGCTAGTTCTGTTTGAACTGTTGCAGACAAAGCACAATAAGGTATGGCAACATAATCTTTTTGCTTCCAATTTAGTCTTTCATGTGGTTAATCTGTAAGCTAATTGAGCAGTAGTAGATTGAGCTTCTGAATGTTTTGCTTCTCCATATACAAGAAATTAGTTATAATGAATAAATTAAACAATGAGCTAGGCAACTGGGAAACCAAAGGATGTGCTGTTAGTTCTGGTAATAAGGCTGGATTGGTAGTTCAGTTGTTGTGGTTTGTAGCCAGTTTTGTTCAGCAGAACTTTCATTTAAACAGAAGACTGAAAAGATGTAATTATTCTTGTTAGTTTGCTATCATCATCCGTGATAATTTCAATAAAAAAGGGAAAACATGGAAAGAAAATGTCATTTATGAAATAGAATTGCTGTCTGACACAGATGCAGAGGTCTGTTTATTTCAAAAAGCATTTTTAAGTAGGATATATTCTATTGCAGATATTCTATTACTGAAAATTTACCCATGAACAGAGATATATTCTATGGTCTCGAAACTAGTAAAAACAAATAAAGCTTATCCTATCATGGATATTTAGTCAGAGGGCAGAAAAGGCTATGTTTTGAAATTATCCATCTTGTACTTAATCTACTTTGATTTGTACTTCATCAGAACAGTGCTTCGGTAACTAGCAAATACTGAATCTGTATGCAAGACTGAAAAAAAAAAAAAGAAAAGGGGAATTAAATACACCATCTATATAGCAAAGAATAAATAATGTAATCAACTGAATATACCATATCCGTGTTAGAGAACTATTAAAATCTAAGACATGTTGAGGATTAACATCTGGAAAGTCTTATAGATATGTATCTTATAACATTGATCCCTAGCTGCTTCTGCTAAACAGCTTTCCCATGTGGGACAGGGAGTTGTAGATATTGTCTGTTTCGTGTGATATATGCCCTTTCTCTTACTTGAGAGAAAATCACAAGAACAGTGTTTTCTAAAACCTGAAACATTGCTTTGAATTCTTAAACATCACAGGACATCTACACACACCTTCCACTCCTGTTCTCCCATTTTTCCTCTGTCCAATTGTACAAAATGACTTTGTTTTATAACTTTTTTGTTTTGTATGAAAATTAGGTGAGGACATTTTTGTGGATAGAGTTGGGGCATAGCTCTTGACCTACGTGGGGATTCTGCAAAGTAGTGATCAGAGAGCCTGAAGTTAGTGAAAACTAACTTTGAGACAGCTCCAGTTTTTGGTGATTGCCTATTTGACAGGCACAATGCCTGTTTCAGTTCAGTTTCTTGTTTCAGGGAAAAAAATACTGTAATAGTTGTCCATTACTGTTAGGTAACTGGTGGTGTGTGTGTATGTATGTGAAATGATACATCTTCATTTTCTGAGGGAGCATTTCTCATGTTTTCTGTGTGATGTCTTAGGAAGACTCATGTATCAATTAATGTGAATCACAGATATGTATGCTGTGAAAACTTGTCTGAAATAACCCTGAAAGAAGGGATGTTAGTCACAGGAGCAGCGCTGTATCAGTACAGTGCAGTCAACAGCTTGGACCGCAGCAGCAGCAATGATCTTTTATTCTGATCACCTTTCTTTCACCTTTGTATGTTAAAGGCATGCAGATGAGAGTGAAAAGTTGCTTCAAAGTGAAAAGGTGAGCACTAAAACATTGTAATGCAGTATTCAAAACAGGGAGGGAAATGTCAGTGTGAATTAATGGTAAGCAAAATAGCTGTATAAGGAAATTAATGGTAAGCAAAATAGCTGTAGAACTAAAAACATAACAGTTAGGCAGGAGAGAAGGCCAGGACACTCAGAATAATACTTAGAATTATGTTTAGATATAATCCAGAAAAGAAAGCCAAATTTTCTAATGCAATAATTCCAGAACAATGAGAAGAAAGAGTTTAAGTGCTAAATAGTGCTGATTTATACAAATGATTGTTCCTATGTCCCTATTGCCCATATTTTAAAACTGACTTACACATACTATTTTCAGGCTGAAATTCATAAATGGACCTAACTTGAGAAAATGTTCCTGTTTTACCAGGGCTCTGAAAATCTGCAGTGTACTTTTGACTTATTTTCTGCAGTGTAGCTAAAGTGTAGCTTCTTCAATGTAACAAGCACATGTTGCTGTGACAGGAAGTTTTCTGATTGTGTCTGTTGCCCACAGAATATTTGTCTTTTAATTATAGATCAAATAATCTCAGGAGGTACTCTCTGTACAAAATCCTATAGGAAAAATAACTGTAAATGTGGTTGTTATTACTATGTCTAGTACATTGTTCCCTGTATGTTCCCTGATTCACACAAGTGGAAAAAAACAATTGCTGAGCAGACAGAACAAATATTTATTCCAAGAAGAGTACAGAAATTCAGAAAAAAAAAAAAAAAAGGCTATCACTTCACTAATGAAACTGTTAAAGGAACTATAAAGGCCTCTCAGTTTAGATGACAGTTTTATTTTCTCATTCTTCCAGAATAGTAACATATTTTCTTCTTGGGAAGTTATGATGCCATCAATAACAATCAGTTACTCAGGAATGAGAGATCAAAATCTGAAGTTACATAATATTGTAACTCATTCCTGTGACATAAGCTATTACTTATCAGCATGGTCATTCCTCTGAGGCTGCTCATAAAGAGCATACCTAACCCAAATTCCAGAGTAATGGTTCTGGCCACTTTCAAAATAGAAGTAATGAATACGATTGCAGTGAAGCCAGAATTTACCTGCGAATAGAGTTGCTATGTTTTCTTCATTGCTGTTATTTTTGGGGAAAAAAAAAAAAAATCCTAAGGAAATCTGAAGTCATTATTTTGAAAGCAAGATTTAATTTTTTTTTCATGGAGCAAAATGCTTTTACCAACGTGGGAGACAATGCTGGATGTTGCTAAATGCTGAGTGGATTAATGTAGTTTTCAAGTAGAAGACAAATATTCTACATATTATTTATGTGTATGTATGCACATATTAAGATACAGGTACACACACATATATGTGTCTGTGCACACACTCAAGCTCTATGTAGAGTTTAACCAATAAACTGAAACAACTTTTTTTGAGCTCCTGCTGTCAATAAAAGGATATCAGGTTTTAAAACTTTGCTTTATTTAGGTCAGATTCAGTGGAGGCTCTGCACAGCGTCTGTGCTGTAGAATATCGATGAGACTGGAAAGCTGGGGTTGTCACCAAATCTGGTTTTATGATGAAATTGGTTCTTTGGAAATGGAACTTGTTCTTGTCCTGGTATGTATTACATCTGTTGATTGGAAAGTTTATAGATCTGTAGCCCCTGTAATGCTGAACTGCTATGTATTAGTTCATGCAGCATTTGACTACATGAGAAAATACTGAACATGAGAAAAGCTATTATGTGCAAGTCTTATATTTTACTTTATTTTTTAAAACTAAATTTAGCTTTTGTATATTTGTGATTAATTTCAAGTTAATTTCTGTATAGGGCTGCTGAGTTGTTTTTGTTATTACAGGAAAAGATGAAGGAAGCTAACTGCTTTTTTAACATGTTACTTGCATGAACAAAAATAAAAGTGGCATTGTAGGAGTCAGCCATTACTCTTGGAGTTATTTTTCCTTATATGCTTCATATATCAAAGGCCTGATACTAGTGTCTTGAAAACTCTGCTAAAACCAGTGGTAGTCCTGTAAAATAGAGATTGATAAGTTCAAGGAGTAAGTAACAAAGTTTTCCAGTTTCTCCACTTTTATTGCCCAGTTGTGTCTCTTTGGAGTAAGCTTAAATACCTTGAAGTACTGCAGCAAAAGTAGAGAAGTGCTTGTCCATGAAGTTGATTTATTTCTAAGTGGGTGGTGTAGGAGTAATGTACAGTGTCAGGCTGATGAAATAATCTTCTGTACTTAATTAATCTAAAATCCTGAATACTTCTTCAGACACTTGCAGTCTGTCAGGAAGGCACTTGTTCTTAATGAACATTAGTTACAGTATCAGCTTTTAAAGCTATGAAATTAAACAAAGGTATTTTGGTTTAGGAAGGGGGGACTATGCTGCAGCACTGTACATGTGGTACAGATGTTCATAAAAAAGATTCCTAAATGTAAAAGGAGGAAAGTGATTGTGGAAGTCTCCTTACCAGACCTGAATGAGTAATTTACAACACAACTTAATTCCACCTGAAACATATGGGATGAAGATCACAGTTACAAATAGTGAACATCATGCTAACAGTTACTTGCAGGTTCAGTCAGTTATCTTAGGGACAGATCTCTAACTATTTTAGTGATTTGAGTTTATCATCAGTAAAATGTAAATACTGCTTTATTTTACAGTTGTTTGCTATCAGCTGCACCATTTAATAGGTCTATGTGTTCCTGAGAGCACCAAGACATGTTAAATGGCTGTGGAAAGGTCTTAAAAGTGTCCTTCTTAATGTTCAGTACTACTGTATGAGTAGTAAAAGAAAGCATTGGACTGTTGAGTAGAGGATCAGGGATTATGAAGTAGCAAAATGTGCTGCACAGTAAATCATTAGTATAATCTTTCTAGGCAAATAGAAATAAATGTTGTATTTGGGCAGAATATCTAGAAGGTAAATTCCATTACTCCAAATATTAGTAACGAAGTACTACTATACAGGATTAACAAATTAGTTTAGTGGTCAGACTAGTCTAATAAGAAGTCTCCGGACTCAAGTCAGAGCTGCTTCCAAGGTCAGTAAAACCCTCACTAAGAACAAATTGTCTTTTGTGTGGTGCCTAAGAAATTTTGAAAGATGCTCTGGATTTCCTTTTTTTCTTTCTTATGAGCAGAATATAAGATAGAGGGAAACTAGGCATATGCTGACTATCTGCTGTAACAGAGAAATAATTTTATTTGTGATTGTGCCAAAACCATTTTGGCATAGATGAGGACTTCCTTTGGAAACTTACAGCATACAGGGTTCAACTTAGAAACTTAGAGTACAACCGCACAGTGTTTGGAAAAAAAAACAGCATATGGAGAATTATTTTAAGTTACTTTCAAGACTGTCCTGAAATACATGGAATACATGGAATAGTTCTAGGGCAGTTCTTGACATGGATATCTTTTGTAGGAAAAGATACCCTGTCAGAGTATTTTGTGAATTGTTGCAATTCAGATATGTAAGGAGAAACTGAGAGACTGACAGGATAAGCTGCTGTTACAGTCATTTGGTACTCGTATTGTTTCAGCAGTATTGGTCACAAATAGGAAGTATATAACCGCTGGAAATTGAACAAGCTACAAAAAAAAAAAAAAAGGAATATAAAAATATTGCCTGAATTTTCAGTGATGCTGACAGGAGAGCCGAAGTTCAACTGGATTGAGAGTAACAAGTGAAATCAATGGCAGCAAAAGCTTCTGCTGTTACATTAACAATAGAAAAATGAGCAAGAACATGCAGGTTTGCTGATCAATAAGCCATTTAGCAATAAGCAGATACAGCTAACACTGAGGTAATCATGAGATAATTAAAGAAGGACAGGATCTACAAGTGATGGAGGATGATCCAAATAGGAGTCTTTTGAGAAATCTTGATGTATACAAGTCCACAGGACCAGACAGGATGTATCAGAGGGTGATGAGAGAGCTCTCGTATCATTGCAAGACTACTCTCAGTCACCTTTGGAAAGTCATGTACACTAGGGGAGAGTCCCAGTGATTGCAGAAAGGCAAATGCTACAGCCTTCTTTAAAACAGGGCAAGAAGAATGATCTTAGGAATTACAGGCTTTTCAGCTCCACTTTAGTCCCAGGAAAAATCTTGAAATGAGTTCCTTCAGAAGATATTTCTGTGTGCATTAAGGAGAATACGATGACTGGGAATAGCCAGCAGTTATTTAGCAAGAATGGATTGTACTTGATCAGTCCAATTGCATTCTGTGATAAAATTATGAGATCTGTGGATGTGGGGATACCAGTGGACGTTGTCCACTTTGAATTTAGCAAAATTTTTTTCACTGTCTCCCATAGGATCCTTATATCCATGTTGAGATGTTATGTCTAGATGAGTTCATTCAACTGGATGGATGAAAAACTGACAGGATCATTGAGCTCAGAAGAAAGCAGTTACTGATTTGGATTCTACCTGGAGGCTTTTTTTCCGAGTAGAGTTCCTTTTTTGACATCTTTCTCAGCGACCTGGAGGAGGAGATAGTGCACCTTCCAGTTTGACCTGGCAGCTGGAGGGCAGGGTTTTCATTCAGAAAAGCCTGAACAAACTGGAAACAGAATACAGGACTCCACATATACCTTGACAGATTTTTTGACAGATAAATCATATGGCTGATAATAACTTCTCATTTTCTTTCTCACACTTCTCACATTTCAAAGCAAGAGAGAATCTTATCTAGTATTAGAAACTGATATCTTCAGATTAAGTTATATATATGTGTGTGAAGCACAATGCAATATTAAAGCAAGGATAATGAGTAAGGAGTTAACCAATGATGTTTGTGAAGTTTCTCATCTTTTTTTTAATGAGTAGACTTTTTCATGTAACGGTAATTTTTGGAAATTATGTGGACAAATTTCTATCATCAGAATTCAACTGGTTTTAATATTGCTACTTTATTTACTGAAATATTAAGGACAAAGACAGGATTAATGGTATATATTTTGCAATGATCTGGCAAATAAATAATTCTTAATAATATAGAGTCTCTTTATTGATGTTCATTTAAGAAAAAAAAAGAAAATGTCGAATAAATGGCAGAAGCAGCCTTTGTCTCATTTCTGTAGGGAGACAGAGTTGATTCACTAGCTTGAAGTGTAGTAAATCTAGCAAACCTGCTTGTATATAGTGAACATATTGCAACGTAGTCAATATAACTTGCCTATTAAATCAGGGGAACTTAATAAACAATCTTTAGATGTATTTCTCATTATAATTTTAGCTTCTGTAGACACAATTTATAGGGACATTCATCAATCATTTTAACTTTTATTATTGCACAATGTAAGTGTTTTCTTTTTCTTCTAGGAAATGTAATTAAAAATTTTTAATTAACAAGCAAAATCTAATATTTTGCATTTTAATTTCATCATGGAATCAAAAATATGACCTAAATTAAATCTATACAAATTATAAATCATGTTGCACTGAGCAGCAGTACTATGAAATTGGAAAGATTAACCTGTTTAATGTGTTTGCTTATCTTTAGCATTTAGATTTAGCTGTTCTTTGTTTCACAGTTGTTTATTTGCATTTTCAGATTTGTAAGTACATGTCACTTAAGGCTGTACTCTGCTGAAGATAACCTATGTTGTGCACAGCTGTGGCTAACTCTGTTATACTGCCCTTTCCTTTCCTAAATCTTCTGGAGCCTTGGCTTGTTGTGATTGTGAAGCAGGTATTACAGAGAACAGTTTAGGATTTAAAGTTCATTAGGACTCCAGTTCTTCTTCCAAAGTCAAATCAATGTCATATAGGAAGATTCTTAATATCACATACAAAGATGTGATTCATATCACATTCTATCAAATCTGGAATATCAACAAATGATTACAGGACAGGTGCCACAGCCAGGGGTTTGGCTACTTAGACCATGGGACTTTCTTTGAGAAACCTGGTCTACTGGGGGCTCATGGGGTCCATATGTGAGAAAAGGGGAAGAACATCTTAGATCATGGGCTTGCCAGGCTTTTTTAGGTTGTTGGGTTTGTTTTTTTTAAGTTTTTTAAACTAAAGATAGGGGGGAAGGGAACCTCAATCCATTCCACTCCTTGCAATCTGATGCCAATACTAAGCAATAGATGCCCAGAGCCTGAAGAAGGATTACAAGTCAGTGGGAAAGCACCTGAAGAGCAGCACAAAGGAATTCCAGCCAGCAAGTCAGCATTATTGGAGGCCCAACTTAAATGCGTCTGTGCTAACGCACACAGCATGGGAAATAAAAAGGAGGAGTTAGAGACATGCATATATTTGTAGGGCTATGACCCTGTTGGCATCATGGAGACATGGTGGGATGACTCTTGTGCCTGGAGCATTGGAATGGAAGGATACAGGCTCTTTAGAAAGGACAGTCAGGGGACACAAGGAGAGGATGTTGCCTTCTATATCAACGACCAGCTGGAGTGCATGGAACTCCACCTGGGCATGGATGAGGAGCTGACCAAGAGCTTATGGGTCAGGATTGAAGGGAGGGCAGGGACAGGGGATGTTACAGTGGAAGTCTGCTACAGGCTACCTGATCAGGAGCACTGAGAGGATGAGGCCCTCTGTACACAGATAGGAAAAGCTTTACGGTCACAAGTCCTGCTCCTCATGGGGGGCTTCAACCACCCTGATATCTGTTGGAAGGACAACACACAGGGCGCATGAAATCCAGGAGGTTCCTGGAATGCGTGGATGATAACTTTCTCTTGCAAGTGATAGAGAAGCCAACAATGAGGGGAGCCATGCTGGACCTTGTTCTCACCAGCAAGGAAAGGCTGGTGGGGAATGTGGAGTTCAAGGGCAGCCTTGGCTGCAGTGGCCATGAGATAGGGGAGTTCAAGATCCTTAGGGCACCAAGGAGAATGTGCAGCTCTCTACCTTGGTCTTCAGGAGAGCAGACTTTGGCCTCTTCAGGGATCTACTTGGTAGAGTACCATGGAATAAAGCACTGGAGGGAAGAGGGACTTAGAAAGCTGATTAATCTTCAAGGATCACCTCCTTCAAGCTCAGGAGTAATGTAGGCCAACAAAGAGGAAGTTAGGCATAAATGTCAGATGGCCTGCATGGATGAACAGGAGCTCCTGGATAAATTCAAACACAGAAAGGAAGCCTACAGAGGGTGGAAGTAAGGACAGGTAGCCTGGGAGAAATACCAAGATGTTGTCCAGCAGCCAGGGATCAGGTTAGGAAAGTTAAAGCCCTGATAGAATTAAGTCCGGCCAGGGATGTCAAGGACAACAGAAAAAGCTTCTATAGGTACATAGGAGATAAAAGGAAGACTAGAGAAACTGTGAGTCCTCTCCAAAAGGAAACCTGGAGACCTGGTTACCTGGGACATGGTGAAGGCTGATGTACTCAATAACTTTTTTGCCTTGATCTTCACCAGCAAGGGCTCTAGCTGCATTGCCAAAATTGCAGAAGGCAAAAGCAGGGACGAGGAGAATGAAGAACCACTCACTGTAGAAGATCAAGGCTGAAACCATCTAAGGAACCTGAAGGTCCACAAGTCCATGGGACCTGATGAGATGCCTCTATTGGTCCTGAGGGAACTGGCAGATGAAGTTGCCAAGCCATGGTCCATCATATTTGAGAAGTTGTGTCAGTCCAGTGAGGTTCCCACTGACTGGAAAAGGGGAAACATAACCCCATTTTTAAAAAGGGAAACAAGAGGACCCTGGGAACTACAGACCAATCATTCTCTACAGGCAGGGTCATGGAGCAGATCCTCCTGGAAACTGAGTTAAGGCACATGGAAAGTAAGGAGGTGATTGGTGATAGCCAATACGACTTCACTAAGGGCAAATTGTGCCTGGCCAATTTGAAGGACTTCTACGATGAGGTTACAGAATTGGTTGATAAGAGAAGAGCAACTGGCGTCATCTATCTGGACTTGTGCAAAGCGTTTGACATTGTCCAGTCTCTAAACTGGAGAGGCATGGATTTGACAGATGGACCACTCGGTGGATAAGGAATTGGATGGCTGGCCACACTCAAAGACTTGTAGTCAATGACTCGATGTTCAAGTGCAGACCAGTGCTGAGTAGCGTTCCTCGGGAGTCAGTATTGGGACCGACACTGTTTAACATCTTTGTTGGTGACATGGCCAGTGGGATACAGCGCGCCCTCAACAAGTTCACCAATGACACCAAGCTGTGTGGTGTGATCGACATGCAGAATGGAAGGATGCCATCCAGAAGGACCTTGACAGGCTGGAGAGGTTGGCCCATGAGAACCTCACGAAGTTCAACAAGGCCAAATGCAAGGTCCTGCACATGGCTTAGGGTAATCCTAAGCACAAGGACAGGCTGGGTGGAGAACGGATTGAGAGCAGCCCTGAGGAGAAGGACTTGGGAGTGCTGGTGGATGAGAAGCTCAACATGAGCCATCCATGTGTGCTTGCAGGCCAGAAAGCCAACAGCACCCTGAGCTGCATCAAAAGAAGCGTGGCCAGCAGGTCGAAGGAGGTGATTCTCCTCTTCTCTGGTGAGATCCCACCTGGAGTACTGCATCCAGCTCAGGAATCCCCAATATAAGAAGGACGTGAATGTGTTGGAGCAAGTCCAGAGGAGGGCCACGAAGATGATGAGATGGCTGGAGCATTTCTTCTATGAGGGTGAGAGAGTTGAGGCTGTTCAGTCTGGAGAAGAGAAGGCTCGAGGAAACATTATACCGGCCTTCCAGTAGGTAAAGAGGGCCTACAAGAAAGATGGAGAGGGACTTCTGAGAGGGGCATGTAGTGACAGGACAAGGGGAACCGGCTCTAAACTGGGAGAGGATAGATTTAGATTCGTTAAAAGGAAGAAATTCTTTACTGTGAAGGTGGTGAGGCACAGGAACTGGTTGCCCAGAGAGGTAGTGGATGCTCATCCCTGGAAACATTCAAGGCAAATGAAAGTCATATGTCCACTCATGCTATGCATATACATATGTGTTGTCACCTGAAGTGCAGATTTTTTTTTTAATTCTTTTTCCCTCACGTTTGGAGCATGAGCCTATTAGAGTCCTGTTTCTATCATAATTTCATTTTTTCTCAACTACTTTAGTGAGAGAAACTAATTATTTCTGTTGTTTTTAGTATCTGGCAGTGGGACCTTTTATTAAAATAAATGTCTTCTTCCATGTTATTGGCAGCCAGTTTTTTGGAACTGGACTTTTGAAGCTGAAGTGAAGAGATGAACTCCATTGCAACTCTTTGCCCAGGGAGTTCAGCACTGAGATAGGCTTCCGTCTTATTTTTTTTATGACAATAAGCACTGTGAGAGGTATTAAACACAAGCACCCATATTAAAACAGTAGGAGACAGGAGTACCCCTGTTAAAACAGGCAGGAGATGAATAGGGGAAAAAAAATATATGTCTTTGTAATCTATCCACATCATAGGAATGCGGGAAGTTTGATGAATTGACTTCCTTCGTCTGTCCTTTTCCACTGACACCATAAAACTATTTTCCAAAATAGATTTCTAAACTGGATTTCCTCAGTGCTCTACCTCACGGCCAGAGTGCTAGATTTCTTTCATCACTTTATCTCTTCTCTGTGAGATGGACCCTGAATAAAAATTTTATGAAACACACTTAACCAACAAAATAGAATTTATGGAACTTTCTCTTGTCTTAATAGGGTCTGCTATTCCTGTAAATCTACCTGACCATGAGAGACAGTATTTTCTACCTTTCTAGTTCAGTTAATGGAGCAAAAGAAGTCTAATTTATCTCTTGGTTCAGTTAAAGAGCCATTACTTACTCTGGTGGGATATCTCAATTTTTAACAAAAGATAGCTCTCAAATTTTTCAAGGGTCAATCACAGAGCTTCTACCTGTGAAAGAGCGGCAGTCCTGTGGAAGACAGAATCTAAACCTGATATCCCTGGTAATCTGACTTCTATTGATTTTCTTGTAGTTATAGTCTAGTTACAGTGAAAATGTCCTTTTTGATGACAGTTACTTCTATTAGAAGGTTGAAAAAGAGTCAAGCTTTCTGGTTAATTTCCTGTATACCATGTTCTTTCTGGATAAAATATCCTGCAAAAGCTATTTACAGCTCTCTTAGGGGATTTGAGAATTCTGTCTGAGCCAGGAAATTAATTTACTTGTCTCCTTGTTCTAAACTTGATGCATACAGAATTTATCCTTCTACACCCAGTGTCATTTAGAGGATTGGGTTTGGAGGTGTTTCTCTCATGCCTTCTTGAAATATTAAAAATTACTTCCAAGACTGTTCCTTTGAAGGCTAAGAAGTTACTGTAATCTCTATGCTGATATTCTAATTGGATAATGCTTCTCTTTTCATTTTCATTCAATAAAAGATTATGAGATGCACCTCCAGTTTTAATGTACATCTTGTCTATCACTGGAATGCTAAAGAGATGTTTTTCTGCTAGTAACTTGGATCTTTGAGAAGTGCGATCATTGCATGTGCATCACTTTCAATTCACACTCCATCTATCTAAAAGCTTTTCCAAGATCATCTATTTCTGGCATTCTGCTGATGAGAGGGATAGAAGGGGTTTTTTAGTTTATTCTGTCATATAGTCATGAGCTGACCATAAGCAGTTAAACCAACAGAACAACTCTGGTGTTTAGTGATGCACACCACAAATGCACACATAAACCTGACATCTCATGAGGTTCATAAATGAGCACAGGTTACTTATCAGTACTTATATCCTTTGGCAGGGAAGACCTAGCATCTGACCTGACCATATGACTTTTTCTCCTTCACTGTTTTTGTATTTCTGTTCTAGATTACTTATATGTAATCAAGCTCCAGAAATACAAGAGGGTTTATGAGATATCCCTAAAAATATAAGTGAAAAGTCAAAATATAAGGGAGTATAAGGGAGTATAAGTTTGAAGGAGGCAAGGATAAAAAAAAAAACCCAACCTTTTAGATGAGAAATTGTCTCACATTTCATATTAAGCTTCCTGTCAAGAAATGTATGCATTTTTATTTAGCATTGCTCTGCAAAGTAGACACTGTAAAGACTATCACAGAATCATGGAATAGTTCCAGTCGGAAAGGACCTTTAAATGTCATATTATCCAACCCCTCCTGCAAGGACATCTTCAACTAGATAAGGTATCTCAGAGCCCAGTCCAACCTGACCTTTAATGATTCCAGGGAAGGGGCATCTACCACCTCTCTGGACAACCTGTTCTAGTGTTTCACCCGTATTTTAAAAAATTTCTTCCTTATCTCTAGTCTAAATCTACTGTCTTTTTTAATAGAAGACTTAGTAATAATTTAAGTTTATAATTTAAGTTTAACTTAATAATTTAAGTTTATAACCATTGCCCCTTGTCCTATTGCAACAAGACCTGTTAAAAAGTTTGTCCCTGTCTTCCTATAGGCTCCCTTTAAGTACTGAAAGTCCATGATAAGGTCTCCCTTCTCTTCTCCAGGCTGAACAGCCCCAACTCTCTCAGCCTGTCTTTATAGGAGATGTGTTCCATCCCTCTGATCATCTTCGTAGCCCTCCTCTGGGCCCTCTCCAACAGGTCCATGTCTTGCCTGTGCTGAGGGCTCTAGAGCTGGACATAGTACTCCAGGGGCAGAATCACCTCCCTCGACCTGCTGACCGTGCTTTTTTTCACACAGCCCAGAACATGGTTGGCCTTCTGGGTTGCAAGCACACATTGATGGCTCATGTCCAGCTTTTCATCCACCAGTACCCTCAAGTCCTTCTTGGCAAGGCTGTTCTCAATCCCTTCTTCCCCAGCACATATTGATACTGGGGTTTTACTCCCACCCATGTGCAGGATCTTGCACTTGGTTTTCTTGAAAGGGACCTGTCAAGGTCCCTTTGGATGGCGTCGCTCCCCTCCAGCATGGCAATTGCATCACACATCTTGGTGTCATCAGCAAACTTGCTGAGGGTGAACTCCCTTGGCAACATACTAGATTTCCAGTGTTATGAAAGCATTCTGCAATGAATGATAATATGGCACAGAAATTTATCTTTCAGATTTGAAATTATCTGCTATATAGTGCTTGCTTTTATGCAACAAGTGGCACATTGGACTTGGTTAGTATGATATTCCTCTGGGTTTTTTTTTTCAGGGAAAAAGCAGAATACATTGCATGTACTCCTACAGAAGTCCAAAATGATAATCAGTTTTCAGAATCTGATTAGACTCTTTCATTTTCTAGTATTAGTACTGACTTGCAAATTTAAACAGCCTTAGCTGTTTCAGGCCTTTGAACCTCCAGTCTCAAAACCTAATTCAGTCTGCATAAATACAGATTAAATATCGTTTTATGTTGAAAAATATGAATTAGCTTTATGTGATGAGTCTTCTGGCTTATGCTACTTTTTTGTAAATTACTGGTGCTTTAGTAAAATGTCATAACCAGTGAAGTACATGTACATATTTTAATTTCTCCAATCGTGTAGTTTATGGGGAAAAGAAGGCTTTTATCTCTTTATATGATAAGTATATAATGGAAATGGAATGGAAAATGAGTAATTCTTCAAATTATTCTTAATCTTTTTATACACATAACGGAGGTTGATCAAATATCTGTTTTTCAGTGGATTCGCAGTTAAGATAGTATTGCTGCATAGTCTTTATTTGGGTTTTACTAGTTGATGCTTACCATGTGACTAAGAAGTCTCTTCATCTCTCTCAAGCATGTACACTTGCCATTAGTTCAAGCAGTGATATTTTGTGAAGACAGGCAATTAAACATTTATTTTATTTTTTTTTCAGAAGATTAAATAAAACATACAGACTTTTATGTGAAATTTCTAAATATAAATTTAAGCTTCAAGGATATTCATTCATTGTTTGATATCTTTTATCACAATAATCTAGACAGTATTAACTTGTTTGTTTGATATCAAAGAGCATATCTTTTCTTCATGTGATACCTCTAGCTAAACTAGCTTAGATGATCTTTGTTTATTGAGGTTTTTTTTGTTTTCATTATGCTTAGTACAAATAATTTATTTTAAAGTGGATTTATAATTGAACACAAAAGGGACAAAAATTAGTTTTATTCGTATCCTGTAACAAATATATTTGATATTTCTTGGGGTTCTTTGTGTGGACTAGATTCTTCAAGTCTATTTGATACACTAACGTGATTTTCCAGTTGAATGGCATCTGTATGGTAAGGAAGACTAGAGAAGATATATTTCATAATTAGAGGAGCAACACTTGACCTATGTTAAGGCATCTAGAAGCTGCACTAATACTGACTGGTTAGTACAGAACTCAAACTCATTGTAAGGGTTGGTAGCCAGTCACTTAGGAGGAGCAGCTTCCATTCAGGGTATTAAAATGGTAACTCTGTGTCTTCTGAGCTCCAACTCTAGAAAAGGAAGACTTATTTTTACTTCTTTTTTCACAAGGTTTATTTCTTTTTGATAAATCCTTTTCAGGGACAGTTTCAGTTATAACCCACATATTATATATGTGGAGAAGTACTTAATTAATTGATATCAGCAATTATTACATGACGTATCCAAATTGTGGAAAAGAACAGTTAGTCATTTATCTCTCCTTGGCTTCCCTCACCCAATAAGCTGGAGAAAATCTCGTGGTTAATCATAATGGATTAGGTCAGTTAAGTAAAACTAGAGATTATTTATTAATCTGTTAGCTCAGTAGGCAACATAAATACTCATGAAAATTGAAAGTGTGTTGAAAGATCTATGGGAATTTCTAGGGGAATTAATTATAATTAAGAAAGCTTTTTTTTTTTTAATTGTATCTTTAGTTTCAATTTACATGTATCACATCAGAAAAAAAACTCCAGCATTTCTGATTTTATATATAACAAGCATCTGCACTTTTCCTTAGAGAGATGTGAATGGAGGTTTTAATATTACAAGTGTTTGCCTCTGTTGCTGAAGCTGCTGGACCTTACCCTTTTCTATAAACATATGGCAGAGGAGAAATGAGAAACTCAGCACTGAGTTCTGTATAAAGATATGATTTATTATCTGGCAGAAATATACCAATTGAATATTGCTGGTCCCTACATGCAAAAAGCTAAGGATTAGGCCTAATCCTTAGTATTTAGTAAAGATGACTGTATTAATGAAATGGTGAAGAATCTAGTTAGGCAATACATAATGTGTGAGAAAATAAAAATCCAAAATCAGACAAACATTAATATAGATATGTGTGTGGATATAAGAACTATTATTTCATTCCTAATATATTCAGTCATAGATGGAGCTTGATTTTCTAATGCAACAGAGGATTTTGCATGTTTCATCAAAACATACAGAAACATAGTCTCATTTGCAAATGTTGGATATTTAGCACTTCCGAAAATCAGAACCTTTTAAATTATCTCTCAAATATATATGAAATATATATCAATTATCAATATGCATCAAGAGTCAAATATATATGAAATATATATCAAGAGAGAGATCACAAATATATATCAAATAGCTTTATATATTGGGTTTTAGGAGGTGATAGCCTTTTCATGTTAGATTCCTTTTGCAGCTAGTTAAATAAACAAACAAACAAACAAACAAATAAATAAATAAAAAGGACACTTGCAGGTTGTGAGTCAACTGATACATTCTAGATACCTATTTTAGGATACAACAAATTGAATCCAAAAGTGTTTATTTCCTTCTACTAGCTATATGTCATTTGGGACATTACCTAAAATAGGTAATTTAGATTTTGCCAGGTGAATGACACCCACAGTATTTCCAGTGCCCTTACAGTAATTTAGGTAGTAAATCATTATGGTCTGCAGGTTGTGTTTTGAATAAGTAACACTGATCCAAATAGTTAATAAAATTCAACCTAAGTTTTAATAATTTATCTATTTTATTATCTAAACTGATGCACGGAGAGTAAATAAAAAGGAGCAAATAAGTTAGATTTTGTCTGCAAATATTTCTAGTATTTTGTTCTGTGCCAGAGCATTTCTTTAATTCTGTTGCATTTTTGGAAAACTCTGCTAAGCCATGCAGTAGTCACGTCCTAGAGCTGGTTTCACTAATTTTGCTAATAGCAGGCAACAGTGATCTGTTCCCCTCCTCCTGTCTGAGGGACGTTCTTAGAAAGAGCTGTTATACCAAAATACATGACATGGGTCTGGGGGCTAATTGGAGAGCAATAAAATGTCTGGCCACTGACCTCATAAAATAAAGGCTCATAAAACAAGTAAGTCAAAAATATCAATTATATTGTGAAAGAAACATTTTCAATTTCCTACAACACGGAACACTTACAGAAGCACACAACAAATTTATTGCTATTTCTCTTTCATAAAGGAATAATTCATTACCCTACAGAGCTTTCTACCTCACCAGTATTTTCTTCTCAAAACAAGAGTTATAGAAAAGGTATGCTAGAATCGACTGATATTAATGAAGGACTTTGTAAAATCCCTTTGTTGTATTTTTCCCTTTTATGAACTAAAACATTGACAGTGAAAAAAGAAAATTCTACATTTTTCCTAATGTTGTAAAGGGGTATCACATCATGTCTGACCAAAATAATCATATATCTAGGGATAATTGCTATGAATGCTGTTTGGAAATTTCAGCCTGAAGGTAAAAATGGTATGTTAAGATACTCATGAAACAGAGAGAACACCTGGGTTCTTGTTCCTCTTCAGTATATGTTTAATTATTTATGCAAAGCAAACACCCTCAGGAGAGAGATTGAGAGCAGTCCACCGTGAATTATCCTGTAGCTTTGAGGTAGAGATTCTGTTTTTAAAAATGAGCGGTCCAAATTCAAATCCCCTTGTGTGTTGACACTCAAAATCTTATAATGGGAAATAGTGAACATATCATATAAATAGCACTGAGAATTTATTATTAATCTCATTAAATTTTAATTGCTTGGTAGTCCCAACTAATAAAAAAACCACCTAAAAACTGTGATATGAAAAAAAGCTTCCTGGTATTTATCCCTTTTTGGTAGTTTACTCTCTGGGTCCTAAGGTTGACAGCTTCAGTACTCAGGTAGGGGAGGTGAAGGTGTTTATCATCATCATCTTGAGGTCTTTGCTATGAGGAGTCCAATGCCCACAGAGTGGGATTTCGTCTTCCTGTTTCAAAAGGAGCATGAAGTTGGTGCTTTCTTCCTACTTAATCTTGAGTACACATGGATTTATTTTTGTTTTCTTATCCCTACCTATTCTGCCAGTGGGAGGAACAGGTGAAAGCTGCTCCATAGCCCTCCAGTATCCCTAGGGCCAGATGTCCAGCAGGCACTGCCTGGGGCTGTCAGCCTCCTCCCCAGCAGCTCTCACAGCACTGGAGCTCAGACAGACTGGGCAATGGGCACTTGGCCACGAGGCATCTGATAAACCCAGCTCAGCCCTGCTCAGGCCTAGGACAGCCCAGACACCCCTTGGGACCTGACACATCCCGATGCCTGCCCCTGGCAGTGACAAGTATATTTACTGGGCCACACAGCTGGTAAGAGACTGGATCTGAAAATTGTACGTTTTGTGGCAGTGCATTCACTCAGCTTAAATAAATGAAAAAATAGGGACCTTGCAGAGCAAAACTCAAAATGGTAGTACATCCCACTTAACACATACCAAGATACCTCAGATATTTCATTTTTCTGTAATTTCCCTTAATAAGTGTACAATTGAATGGCCAATTTCATCCAGAACTTACACAATCATAGAGGCCTTAAAGATAACAATTAGGCTTCCGACTTTCTTGGAAATCTGCAGCAGACTATTTCACAGAATCATAGAATCACATGGTTGGATGGGACCTATAAGTCCAACTGTCTTCCCACTACCATTGCTGCCACAGCTACTAAACCATATCTTGTGGCTCCTCATCAAGCTGCCTCTTGAACACTGCCAGGGACGGCGACTCCACCACCTCCCTGGGCAGGCCATTCCATTTGCCTTTCTAATGAAGGGCTTTTAGTTAAGGGACGTGAGAAAGCATAGAGATAATATGTTAGAGATTTAGGTGCTGAAAGTGAAAATTGTGTGAGAGGACATATAGAACAACATGGAGGAAGATGGACGGAATGTTTGGGAAATGTCTTCAGGATACTATTTTCATAGCTGTGCTATTGATGGCGCAAGAGTTCAATGAATTATAAGACTTTTTTTCATGTATTTTGCATTGTCTGTAAAAACATTTTTTTTTCTGTCTGTATTGATACCTACTTACTATTTAAGTTTAAATTTTTTTCACAATTTTTTAGTCTTCTTTCTTATATTCAGACACAAATATACTGTTGAGAGGTGATAGGTGAACTAATTTGCTTTCTGTGAAAGAATGAACTAAAGACTATGTTTTGTCACAAACAGGATCTTTTACTTCATGTGTCTTTACCATCAATGAGTCCTTTACCTCCATAATTTTGGATGCTATAGAATCTACTATGAAATTCTCATATATAGTTTGTTCCAAGTTTTTCTTAGGGAACTATATATGATAGGGAAAAATAATTCAGCAGAATCATAGGAAGAAGTAGAGGAACTGACCATGAAAGAATATATTGTTTAGATTAAGTTCTATTAAGGCTTGAATCAAAGGCATCAATTTATCTTCCTGTCAAAGCAACTTGTAATGTGTAATCTGAAGCAAGTTTCATAATTGGTTTAATTCAGCATCAGCTGTAACTGCCACTGAAATCAGTGGTCTTGGTTTGTGTCACACCTTTTTTTTTTTTTTTACTGAAAGTAGTTAGTGTGGACTGCTTTGGGAAAAAGAAGGGACAATGATAGTGCATAGTTGTTTAGAGCATATTCCAGTTGATGAAGTGTAATCCAGTTGTTAGAGCAAAGTCTCAGCCTACAAGCTAGTCAGAGAGCCCCCTGTTCTTATTGTTTCCATGCTTTTATACCCATAGTTCCTCTAAGCACCTCCAGGTGTTCCTTATCATCTTCCCACCACCAGGTGTCCTCAATTTTGCTTCTCTTAGAAAGTCCCTTATCTTTCAATCCCAAGGCTTCTGATATTCATTGCCCCCAACAGGACAATACTGTTGAGAGGTGTATTTGACAATATTTACATGAGTGATTGCAGATAGAGGAAACTAAAGAAACCAGTACTGGAAAAAGATATACATATATATAGAGAGAGATAGATGTATGTGTATATATATATATTAAAAAGACATATCTCATCCACAATATGCTACTATGTATATGTAAATATTACAGTTCTATATGTGTGATTATTATCATATGATATGTTGATATAATTTATTCATTTGGTTTTTAATAAAGTGTTTCTCTTAAAAAACACAACACAGGTGAGTCAGTGGTTGGTTTGCATTTCAAATAATAGAATTTCATAGGTAACGCATTTCCAAGTGGATTTTCTCTTTAGAATATGGTGATTGTATGTTTTTGCTAGTGACATGTAGAAAATTCTGAGAAACTAACACTATTGAGGGTGGATGTAGGAAGACAGGAAGTTTCTTTTAGGGGAACTATAAATCAAAAAAGTCTAGAACTGGAGATTTTTTTTTTAATGTTACATCACAGTACGTGAGAAAGGATATTAATATTGGTACACAAAACAATTCAGTGATCAGCACAGCATTATTCAATACAGATTGTGTTCAGGGATTCAGTAGTGGAAGTAGAAATATAATCTTAGTTTATGTTCCATTCATTCTGTAATTAATTATAATGAAACATGTTTCTTGGTTGTTGGAGCATATATGAATTCTGTTTATTCCTTTCATATTCCACAGTAACATAATATAGGAGAAAAAAATCCCAGTTACTTATGAAATGTCATCTTTTAAAAGTATAGTTGTCAAGCATACCTGGGAATTGCAATTCAGCCTTCTGAAGTTCTCTCTAATGGTCTGTCAGGTGAGAAGCCCTAGTGAATTATAATGATCTGGCTGAGCATTGTGTTTCAGTTAGAGAAAAGATTGATTGTAGAATTCTATAAAATCAGGAGATAATGGAGAAAGATAACAAGAAATTATTATATACATTGTTAGAACAGGAGAAGGAAGAAATGCTTAGTGAAAGAATCTGACACCAGCTAAAGAACAGGAATTCCTTTTTGGAAAAGTATAATTAAATAATATAATTACTTGTCAGCAGTTGATGAAGAAGCCAGAAGTACTTAAATGGTAATGAAGATGCTGTAACAGGACGGATCTTGTGGGGGATATTAAAATCGAATGCTTCAAATAGACCTTAGGATGCCAAATTGCCAGCACTTGGAGTGGAAAAAAAAAAAAAAAAAATCTTGTGCTGATTCTTTTTTGGCTGCTCTATGAAATGCAGTA
>WHYT01015902.1:155235-214813 GCA_009806455.1 Tetrax tetrax
AGAAAAGATTGATTGTAGAATTCTATAAAATCAGGAGATAATGGAGAAAGATAACAAGAAATTATTATATACATTGTTAGAACAGGAGAAGGAAGAAATGCTTAGTGAAAGAATCTGACACCAGCTAAAGAACAGGAATTCCTTTTTGGAAAAGTATAATTAAATAATATAATTACTTGTCAGCAGTTGATGAAGAAGCCAGAAGTACTTAAATGGTAATGAAGATGCTGTAACAGGACGGATCTTGTGGGGGATATTAAAATCGAATGCTTCAAATAGACCTTAGGATGCCAAATTGCCAGCACTTGGAGTGGAAAAAAAAAAAAAAAATCTTGTGCTGATTCTTTTTTGGCTGCTCTACGAAATGCAGTACTGGCTAGTTAGACCTCTGATTTGACCTGTTTTGTAGGTTTTAGTCTGAAATTCAGAGTTTATTTCGCCTTGTATACTGAAAATATTTATAATCTTTAAACTAGCTATAACTTGATTAGTAAAAAATTTAATCAGAGGAGTTACGGCAGCTTTAATAAATATGTATTTAATGTCATGAAAACCCTGATTTTTAAAACTTATGATTGTCTGGTACATTAGATTGTTTGCTTATTAAGTTGTCTGGCTAATTTCATATTAATTGCAACCCTGTTGTTTCTCAATTAGAAGGCTTTCAATGCAATCATTTGAGAGAAAATTAGTTTCCTAAATCAAGATAATTAAAAATGGGAACTTGCTAGTACCCATACAATATCATTCAAAGATCAAAGAGCTTAGGGGTTAAAAGAAAGAGCTTGAAAAGCCAGTCTGATTTCTTATGATCTCTGGCAGTGTCACTTATTCAAAAGCATTTCCTTGAACTTTTAATTTTTTGAAACAGAAAGAATATTTATGCCAGAGGCTGTTTTTATAATCCCGACAGGGCTCATGAGGCTGTTCTAACATTTTTCCACAAGTCAAAGAGAATATTTTAAGTGTATTAACACCAATAATTTAAGTTTTTTATAATACCTTAATAGGCGGTCGTTCCTTTGAGGAAGACTAACTAGATTTTTTTTTTTATTTTTTTCCGTGGTAAATAATACTTCCAATACCTGGTGACAATAGTGTATATTCTTTGCCTATTTTTAATATTTAAGTTTTGAAGTTTCAGGTCATTTTCACAGAAGTATCATAAGAATTTACAAACATTTATCTTTTCAAGTAGATTGGTTCAGTGAAGGTATTTGAAACAAAAACTTTAAGTTTATGAAAAATAATTTTTTAAATCTCTGTTTATAATTCTAAACTTATGTAGTTCTCATTATTATAATTCGAGTTCTTAAATTACACGATGCCTCTACATTACCATTTTAGTTTAGATCACCAGTCTGCTTTAGAAGTAAATTTCCCAGATACCCATTCCTACCATGTTTTGACTCATGTTACAGAAGGATCCTAAAGCAAGCAGACTGGGTTCTTTTCTGTTGAAACTGAACTGAAATATGTGTTCTTGAAATAGACCTAAGGAACTCTTATCCACTGAAGGCCTTTCCGTTCACAGGAGCAACCAAGCACTAGTCCAAAATAAAATTTCTGAAACATATATAGCATGGGCTTCAGGAGGTCAGCCTCAAAGGTTTCCTGTTGTACTGTACTGCTAGCTAATGCAAATACAGGCAAGGGAGCTGCCCCTGCCAACATTCTCCAGTTCATGGTCAAGGCTGCACATTTTTATTTATAGATAACCCCCTCGTTAAAGAGATTAAGCACTCTGCTCAAGGGTAGCAAGTGAAAACTTTGCATTTGTACCCGTGGTACATTTCTGGCAATATCTCATAAAACCTAGCATTTTTATCCAAAACCAAACAGAAAATTGATAAACTTGACATTTACTTGATTCTACACATTCATCAAAAAACAGTTTGTGTAATTTCTAATACAGCTTCTGAATACTTTGATGGAAGATATTGGAAACACTAAAAATTATTTTTATTTTAGTAATTTTAAGTAACATCCTCCTTACCTTTTTCCACAGGAATGTGCCCCATGCAGTATACATGGGGCCAAATCAGTCATTTATTAAAACACATAGATTATAAGCTTTTCTCTGATAGGTATTCTGTAATCTATGTGCAATACAATATCTAAAGAGTTATTAGTATTCCTACCAAAGACAATCAATGATGTTAAAATCAGGACTGACTTAATCATAGGACTAATATCAGGATAACAGTTCCAGAATGTTTTATAAAATGTATTATAATGTACTATAAATCCTCTTTAACCGTATCTTAGTTCCCTGTTGTCCTAGTGGTAACCTACCTGCATGGATCAAAGGCTAAAACCAGTATTATGAGTAGAAATCTTGCTTAAAATATAGGGAAGAAATCTGCCAAATTTTACTTTGTATAATCAAATAAACTTTCTGTTTAGTACTTTCAGTGATATTTGTTGAGTGTTCAGTTAAACAGGAGCAAAACGTGTTGCAACCAATAGCAATTATGTCTCATATAACTGTTCTGTTTTCCTAAGTGATGTATTGTTATAGTTAATTGCTGATTTTGAAGGCAGAAGAATTTAAAAAAGTTAAATTTATTAAGCCCTTTATTACACATGGACATTGCTTCCCAAAGTCAAGTAAGACCTATCTTCTAGGTTCTAAATCTTCTCTATATCCTGAGTTTTAAGCATACTGAATCTCTGAATAAATATTCAAATACAATTTGGAGTACATAAACATTAATGTATTTCATACTCAAAAACATGCTGTTATCTTGGATATAATTTTTAGATATCTAGAATCTTATGTTCCAGAAGATTGTGAGAAACAATGAATAACAGCTTCCGTACTGCGATTAAAATAATTATAAATTATCTCACAAACAATTAAATTTTTAGACTTTGAAATACAGGAAAGGATGCTTAACAGTAGGAGTTGTATTTTCCCGAAGATTCAGTGTCAGGTCATTCAGTTAAATCTGGTATTTCCTTTCTAATTCTATCGTTCTTGAAAGACCGTAGCATCTATGGAAAAAAAACCCAACTTTATTAATTCATATGTAAAATAAAATCTTTTTCGGCTGTAATGGAGTACTTCATGTGTAAGAAATGGTTTCAACATTTATCCAAAGATCAAAAGCTTTATCATGTGGTTTGCACTTGAACTGCCTAGTTTTATGACAACAGGGAAACAGTATAATTAGAAATCCAATCTTCCTGCCTGCGTTTTAAATGCTTATTATGTAATTGTCAAAGAGGATCTCATTGACATTGAAGTGCTTATTTGCATCAGCAGGAGATGTGGCCTTTTTTTTCACAACAGTGTTACTGTTCTCCCCATTCTTCTTAGATAGAACTGTGCTGCCTTAAGTAAATCAGTACATGTACTCTGATACATAGGCTTCCATCAGCTGTAGTTTTAATAACATGACATTAGGATTACATGTTATGACAGATGTCTGATACTTGGTTCCTTTTGGTGATCTTTCTTATACGAAAACTACCTCTATTTATGGTGCTTTACAGATAGGAATGATAAATTTCTATTACAGGAAGAAGAAAAAGACTAACATCAACATTAAATTAAAACCCTGATTTTTTTTTTTTTCCTTTAGGTATAAAATGCATGTATACAACAATTTTGGCTTAGGATGCGATAGACTCTTCATATTCTATCAGAGATACTTAATTCAGATTTGATTACTGTGTTTGTCCTGGTTCTGGCTAGGATAGAGTTAATATTCACCTGAGCTGGGTGGAGAACTGAAGCTGGTAGCCCCTATTAACTAATTAGCTAACAGCTGGGGTTAATTTACCCAAATTAGCCAAAGAGCTATTCCATCCCATCTGACATCATGCTCAGTATATAAGTGAGGAGGGTGGTGAAGGGACCCTTCTGTTACTTGGCAGAAACTAGGTGTGGAGATTTGTTGTAAGGCATTGTACTGTATTTGTAGTCCATCACAGTTTTGTTTTCTTTTGTCATTGCTGTTAAATTTACTTTTTGTTCAATCTCAACTCGTGGTGTTTTTTTTTTTTGGTTTACCAATTCTTCCCCTATTTTCTCGGAGGGTAGAGGGAGTGGGAGAGAGACTGCGTAGTCTGGTCCTGATGAGGGCTCAACTATGACAGTGTTAAATCAGTTTGTTTCTTGAGTTTGTTTCTGAGCTATCATCTGTTCAAATTATCAACTGGATTATGTGTGCCTATTTCTTACTTTGATGGGCAAAATTATTTTAGTTTATCTTGATGTCTCATAACTTTTATGATATTTCTATGAAAAGCACAAGATAATAGAAGTAGTGATTGGGAGGCATGTCTCGAGGTCATTTCTTCCAACCTTTTTACAGCGAGACTGTCACAAGTACTCAATTGTTCATGGCTTATGTCTAGTCAAGTCCCCAAGGATATAGACACTTCAGCTTCTCTGGACAATCTTTTCCTGTGTTACACTCTTTTTCTAGTGATTTTTTTTTTTTCATGAGGTCCTCAGTTTGTGGTATTGCCAGTTATTATGTTGTCCAACAATATACATACTGAGAGCTTGGCTCTGATGTCTTGTTTCAGTAAGTTGTACGCAGTTATTAGCTTGATACTTAGCTTGATTTGCCGGATCAAACAAGCAAGTTTCCCTCATAATTTCTTCAAGAGACATTAGCTCTAAGCCCCGATCATAGTCCAGATTCCGCATATCCCTCTTGAAATAGGGACTTGAAACAGGAGACAGTACTCCAAATGTGACCTCATCAGCAGTGAGTAGAGGGTTGGAGAAGAATTAATTCAAAGTAACTGCCCAATTGTCATTCAGAAATAATAATTTTGCTTTTTCAGATAATTTAAAATAAATCAGAAAATTACCTTTTAATGTAATTTAATATTTTTTTCTAAGATATTTCCTTTTTTATGGCATAAATTTACAATGAAGTTGAATGTTAGTCCAGTTCATGAACAAATACTTTCAGCAAGTCCTAAATGAATTGACATAATGAGGGAAAGTTTTTAGATTTTTAAAATATCAACTCTGTTCATTTTAGTTTCTAATGTAAGATTCTAAACTAACCCAGACATGAAAGATAAATTTTCTTATTTGACCAAGATAACTAATCTAAGTTTAGAAGTAAGCCTTGCTGCGAGCAGGAGATTGGATAAGATAACCTGTAGAGGTCACTTCCAACCTAAATAATTTTATGATTTCATCTCAGTTTTTCAGAGCTATAAAGAAAAAAAAAAATCAAATTTCACAGCTCAAACTATCTCACATTTAGCCTGGGAGTTTATGTAGATGGCCATTTTTATGCTGAGTAGAGACAGTTACCTGTAAGGTAATTGAATTATTTATGTGCATAGATTATCCTTTCTTTTATATCCTTTAATATACTTATCCTTTTAATATATTGATCTATATACTAAGGCTGCAAGACAAGTTTTAAAAGAAATTTATGCAATGATAAGCTGTTTGTTAAAAGTGTATAGGGGGCATTGAACATTATGGAGGTTCTGTGCATAAAAGTGTATCATTTTTGCGAAGGACTGTGATGTTGACTTCACAATTATACAGACAAATATATTCCGCACAGAACAGGTGTGATATCTTCAACAATCGCACTTCTGTAACTATGATTTCTAAGCCTTTTTTGGATAAGTATTTATTAGATCCACTTTCTTCTTTCTGTTTCTTCAGGATTTAACCATTCAAGGTAAGATTTTGTGATGAAGGAATATTTTTCTAAAATATTTTTGGTTTTATTGAATGTTGAATATTTCGAGTTGATTACTAAGTAGAAGAACTTAAATCCTATAATCTGACATCTTCTAGCATTGTTCAGGTAATTTATAACTTTCTAAAAAATATCAATAGGTTTTCATTAATGAGTATAGTAGTATCAAGTTCATCAATGATTTAATTATTTCTAGTTTGCAAATAGGCTAACATTAAATTATAGATAAAAATACATACAACAATAATTCTAGGTTTGTGTGCCATTGAAATATGATATTTTTAAAAAAATTCAATGAAAGGTAAAATATGTTTATACAAATAATTATATATCAAGATGTCTCTGAATAAGATTGTCTAAATATTCTGTAAGTTATGCACTACAACATTTTAAAATTACTTTTCTTGTAAATTCCAGAAGCAGAAAGTAAAGGAATATGTAGAGAAAACATGTATCAAAATGGATAATTTTCTATCCTATCCTTCCAGTACCTTTCCTTCTAAGCAGAATTTTCTTAGAGTAAGGAAGCTCAGTGGCTGATGCAGGTATTATTTCTGTTCTTATCAGTCCCAGTTGATTATATTATCTGCTCATGGATACATTAGTAATAATGGAAAACTTGAGTTTGTGGGATTGTGGACTCTTGCATTTCAAAATATCGGTGCAAGTTTTTCCACTTGATGGAAACAAGAGAAAGTAAAAAACATTGATCAAAGTAAACTCTACTGAGTGAAATGATGACTCTAAATTCAAATTCCAGCCAACCTGGAGTGTCTCAGGAAACACCTATCTTTTAGAAGGAGCACACAGGCAAAGTGACTAGCACCAAGAGAAAGGCTGCAAGTCCTTGAATCTGAATTTAGACACTGCCTACATCTATATGCTTGGCAGCAGGAAGTCCCTGTAGCCATTTCTCCATGCCCTGATGACATCTTTCTTCAGCAGGACAGCAGATTTCAGAAACAGGCTGAATGGGGCAATTCATATCTCTTTGAGCTATTCATTTTCTTGAGAAGTCAGACAGACATCTTTGTGTCACATTTGCACAATCTCTTTGTCAGGTCTTACAATTAAAAATGTGGAGTTCTGTGTAGTTGAAGTTGATATTCTGATTTTTATGCAGTTCCAAGAAATGGGAATTTTCTTCTTATGCTTGTATTAAGGAAACATCTTGACAGAGCCTGAAACTGACTTTTGGGGCACAGAATGTTTTTACTAGATCAGTCCTTTTCTCTGAAACAGGTAATTTTGGGATGTATTGCCTTTCAAAAAAAAAAAAAAAAAGAAAGAAAAGACAAATCCATGAGAAAAGCCAATGCAGTGGGTAGCTGGTTCTTGGAATCAGGGCTAAAATAGTCTCTTTTCAGCTACAGAGACATTGATTAGTCAGTGTGTTTTATTTAAAATGTAATTAGCTAAATACTGCTCTAACTGTTGCTGACTTTAGTTTACATATTGTTTTATTTTAACTTATTCGCTGCCTTCCGTTTCGTTTTATTCATTCTTGCTTAAAAGTAACTGTATTTTTAGCAGCAGGAATCTGTTCTTCACAACAGTTTCTACCACTCATTAGAATCATAAGGAACATTTGTTGATTAAGTGTTATCTTGAAATGTCCAGGCCTTTGGATATAATTTTGAAATTATCTTGCAGGGTCTGCCAGACTCAGAAGAACCTTTCTGATGCTGTGCGTGTTGATACAGAAAAATAATTTCAGTATTTTTTTCTTTTCTTTTCCTCTCTTTTTGTTCTTTTCCCCCTCTAGATTTCTAGTGTTGAATTGGTTGCATACTCATTTGAAGGGTTAATGTGTTTGGCATTCAACAAAAACATCAGATACAACTTTTGGCCTGAATTTTGAGAAACATGTTGTTTGGATTTAGATCATAAAGGCCAAGAACTTAGAAAGAATGCTGGCTCAATCCAGCACTCCTCTTCAATTTGAAGGGCCACTTGGGCTATTAGCTGATTTTGAAGAAAGAATTTTGTCAGTGATTCAGCTTGACTTTTTTTTTCTAACTCCTGGTCCCAGTATCATGTTTTCTGCTGCTGTTCTGAAAGCAGTATGAATGTAGTCTTCAGTTAGGATGTCCATGTTCAGTTACTGTCTTGGCATGTTATCAAACTTGTGCTGACTACCAAGAAACAATGGAGAAATGCTGTTTTCAAAAGTTGCTACCTCAGTAAAACCAAAATCAAATATAATGAGGAAATATGAGGCACTCTTATAGCATGAGTGCTTCTTTGAAGCTACGTTTCTAAGGTTTGTGACTTTAAGATGAAGTTTATGGTTTTGGATAGTAGTAGTGAGTAATTTTAGTTTGAAATAAGTCTTGGGAATAAAATTGTAATAATTAGACTTTTTTTTTTAAGCAATGCCCTGTTTTATAGTTCTATACTGTCTCTGCTTGGATACTAATAGTTTATCTATTTTACTGTTTCTGCTACAAGTGTGATAGAGAAGAATATTTAACACAGGATTTTCTGACTATGCTTCAGTATTTGTGCCAGTGTTGCACAAAACTGGATAGTGTTGGTTGTCTTGCATTGTGCATTTCACCCCTATAACATCTGTTACGCCCCAGAAGGCAGCTTGAACTTCGTGCGACTTCTAGCTCTTCTCATCAGGGAAAATGACACTTCAACAGATGCAGGAAATTAATTCATGATGACTCAAAGACTGTATTGTCTACCTAAAAATAAACCACTCTGTATTCTATAAGACAGAAATTCAACAAGGAATCCATAATGATTCAAATAAAACCTTAGAACTTTCTATCAAGACTGTTTCCTACTGACAAATCCAAATTAATGCTAATGTGATGAAATGGAAAGTTCAGTTATACTGAACTACTTAATTAGTCATGAAACTTGATGTCAAGCAATTAAAAATGTAACTAACATCTCTTGGTACTGTCATACCCAGGAGAAGTGATGCTTTATGATTTAGTAGTAGCCTGCCTACTACAAAGTTGAGAAATAACCAGCCTCCAAAGAGTTTAAATTTTAGTTTATTACCTTTGCAGATGCAGTTTGTCTTTCAGATATTTCTACAAAACAAATTACAGGCAAGCATTCAAGGCCATTGAAAGGAAGACAAGCTATCATTGCTCCAGTTAATGTTATATCTTTCTCCATAAGAAAAAAAAAAAATATATAATGTTATAGTGCTTACAGGATGTTAGAATACTGTCTGAATAGAAAAGTTTATGTAGTTTATTGAACTACTAAAGCAAATAGAGAAAAAAATCTAAAAGTACACTTAATGATAAAATGTTGAGTGAGTTACATTTGAATAGGCTCTTTGGATTAAATTTTCACTATAGGTTCCCACACAGACAGATGAAAAGTTATTCTTTAGCATTATTTTTATTCACAAAGGGTTACAAATGTATAAGGTGTTTTTAAACACTACAAGTCTCACAGACTTCAAAAGCTCCACAAGAACATCAGCAGATGATTTGGTTTCTTCTCCATAGACAGTTCAGGTATGAAAAGATGTGACATTATGTGGTAAAATCCTATTTTTTCTAGCGTTTTGTTGTGGATTTGCTCTTTAATGATGATAAGTTTAGTAATAATGTCATAATGGTATCTCTTGTGTAACATCTGACTGCATGCCGTTCCTCCTTCAGAGGTCTTTAGTGTTGGAGCCTTCTTCATTGTCTATAGGGAAAAAAAAAAAAAAAAAAGTACCACCTTAGGTAACTTAGGATATCTCCAAACATTATTTCCATTTGGTGATTCCATCTCTTCAGTGCAAGAAGCTTAACAGACTTTAATACAGCTCTATTTTGTACTGTTGTTTTGTTAGAACTCTTCAGGGCAGACGTGTATGATTCTTGATTCTTTGATTGCTCACGAAAACAGCTCAAATCAGACTTTCTCTTAGCAAACTGTAACTTTATGGATTGTATCGTATTTTTGTGTTTCTGACTTTGCTGAATCAGTAGTTGAAATAAGTTAACTGTTTGAGATTTTAAAAAAGAACCTAAAAAAACATTTACCCTAAAATAAAATGCCCTTGAACTGTCTGATACTTAACAAGTTCTGTGTATATTTAATAATTTCTGTTTCCTCATTTCAGCTTAGGAGTCTGAAGGAATGGAAAGTATAGCATTTAAAAACAAAACGAAGCACCCTTTTTAGTGTTTCAAAGTATATTAAAACTAGAAAGTATTAGAAATTTAAGAGAAAATTCATTTCTGCAAAGATTGTGTTAGTGTAATTTTTCAAACTCATTCACCTTTATCTGGGAATCAGTGGATTTAAACACAATATTCCTAGAAGCCTGCGTAATATAGGGAAAAACAAATTAACTGAGTGAATGATAGTTGTGGGGTTGAATTTGACACCACCTTACTAATTTTTGATACCAACTTACTAATTTCTTCATACTCAAGAATAATGAAGCCAAGTTTTTTAGCATATTCAATACAAAATGCTAGTGTAATCATTTACTGAAAGCAAAACCATATCACCCAAGTAAGTTTACTTACTACCTGAAGTCAAAGCGTACCAATGGTCTAAGGTGTAACTATGGTCAGAGAACTGAAGCTAAACAGATTTAGTCCTTCTCTGAGCTCTGTCTTGCAGTCTATATGTTTTTCTCAGAAGCTACTACCAAAGCCACCTGAATTAGCTTCTGTAGCTATCACTCCTCTCCTTAGTTCCATGTTGATCCCAGGCTATGCCTTGTTTCATCTTCATAGCTGCCCACTTTCCTTTTTATTGACTTCATATTACCCTCTCCCTTTCAGTGGATTTGCAGTCCAGAAGATTTAGAAAGACTTCTCCACAGCAGAGTGCTGTCTCATTGCTCAGACTCTAAAATATGTTCAGGTCTGTTGATGTAGCATAAAACTGTTAGCTATATTGCACCAAATTTACATTGTGGAAACTGGGGCAGAATATATGTTTTGTTTTTTACTATCTGTCTGGTGTCATACTTTTCAATACAAACAAAAGGAAGCTTTTCAGGTTTTTTGAGTGTTTGAGTGGGGTTTTTCAAGAAATGGAATTATCAATAAGTTGCTGGATGGAGTTATGAGTTGGAGCAGAGCTTTACCCAATATTTTTCATATTTTATTAAAATATAATCTCCCTTTCCTTTTTAGTAACTTATGTATCTTATACATATGTTATAAATATACATTTATTTATTTAGTAGATACATTCAAAATCTTTTAATATATTGCTAAGTGACAATAAAAGTACATATATGAGTGACTTACTGTTACACTTTTCTAAGTTCTCACTGATGATACCTCACTTCTGTTGCATTAGGTAATCGTCTGTGTAGACAGAGCTATGACAGATTTGTGATGCTAGTTCTGAAATGTGAAGGTTACTACTGCAAAGGGGATTTATATTAATTAGTCTACTAAATAGTAGGTCTTATGAATAGTCATCTGTCTCTATATTTAACAGAAGAATGGACCTCTTATTACTATTCTCACTTATTTTCCTAAGTGATATTCAAGCCCATTAAGGAATAATTCAACAGAATCCTCTTAGTGTAGTACAGCTGATAATAATTCTTTTATAATTACTATAATCAAAAGGGAAGGGATTGGTTATATCACCTAGTGCTAATAGTGCTTTTTTTTTTTTTTGCTATAAAATTGCACATGTACTGAAGACTGAATGAAGCTATGATTGACTTTACTTTTTCCCAAAACAACTATACTGCAGTAGCATTACACTCCACAGTGTTCTACCTCAAGGGATCTTCTAGATCTTGCCTTTTTTTAAAAAAAATATATTTTTATTATTTACAGCTCGTTAGGTAATATCCTCAGAAAAATGGGAAGAGGCTGTATTTTGTCAGATTTATCAAGAAGCTATTCTTTGTTTCTGAGCTCAGTTTAACATGGCTAGACATAGCCTCTACTAACTTGAATTTTTTGAGCATCTTCACTGACCTCATAAAATAATAATTCACCTCTGTATTCAAAGACCTTCAGACCAGTCTGGTACAAAAAAACTCCCTTGTATATTAACCCATTAGTTGTTAGTGTACAGCAATAACTTGAATTACGTGTAAATTGCATGCCATCTTAATCAGAGCTCATAATAACCTAAGGCACCTATGTAGTTCTTCTTGAAATAAATTTGGGAGTAATGTAAAAATTCCTGAATTTTTTTTTTTTTTTTTTACTTTCTTTTTTCTTTTTTTTTTTCTTTTCTTTACTTTTCTTTGCAATATTTTACTTCCAGTAAGTGATAAGTGAGCCTTCTCTTATCTTAGTACTGGACTATTTTTGCCTGACTACCTAATAAGCACAGATTGCTAGATTAATCACTTGGGCAGTAATTTTCATTCTAGTTTGCATAAAACAATATTTTTCTATTTACATGAAGCAGAGCTAGAAAAACTGCAAGACTGAAAAAATTGCACAGATGGTCTTATATTCTTCTATTTTCTAAATATTGAAGTACCATATGTAGAAAATATTATTTCCTTTTGGTTTCAGAAATGTAGCTAGCATGTCTCCACAGAGTTTATAATTGCACTTATAATAAGAATTTTAAATTAAGTTCGGCCCTTTGCCAAATCTGTGTTACAGTCTCAAATATCTATTTCGTTGATGAAGAGAAAATATTCTCTAACTTTGCTTTTCACCTCTCGTCATGCAGTTCCTTACATGCTGCTTGACATTTATTACTTAATCCATTGCATTTACATAGATCAACATTAGTTACTACAATTATTGTAACTGAGCAATGAAATTGCCCTTGAAGCAATACTGCTGAAATGCTAATGTATATATTTCTGAAGCAACTCTACAAGGCTACAAACTGTATAAAAAATATCATACCAGACAAGTGGTGGCATAGGACCTAAAAAGTGAGTCCATGATTTGAAATAAATGTCCAGGCTCTAATATCTTGAAATTCCCCAACCTCTGAATTTATTAGTACCTTGATTTCTAACCAGCAGTTATATGTCCTGAGGTTAAAGTGAAGCTTACCCTGACAGGTAAAGAAGTGAGGCTTTGAGTGACCTTCTGGATGATTTGTTACTCCTTGAATGCTTATTACAACAAAATAAAACTGAGTCTGAAACTAATTTCCTTTCCTACACTTAAGCTTCTCCTTTGCTTCTGGTACCATGGACATAAAGACCACAGATGAGAATGAGCACATTAGTCTCTTTCTCTGTTAGTTCTATGCATTTTCTAAGGGAGCCTTCACTGTGTTCCTTGCTATTGCAATGAGAATGATACTAGTACCTGCTTTGGTATTAGATTCAACATTTATGGTCTTATTGGCTGACCAATTTTGATGTTTGCAAACAGAGTTCACACAGGTATTTACTTTTGCCTGAAGTAGGATGTGTTCTTGGGGGCTTTTTGTGCTTTTTTTTCTTAGCTATCTTTGTATGGGGGACAGGGTATAAAGTATTCATAATAATTACCAAAAAAAAAAGTAAGTTCAACTGGGATGATCTCCTCAGGAAAAAAAAAAATCTGCAATTCAGGACATCTCATGAAAAATGTTATTTACTATATAGATGTTTGAGGTTTTGTTTTGGTTTGTTTTGTTTTGTTTTTTTTAGAAAATGCCCATTTCTGTTAAGTTTAATTTGACAGACTGATACTGAAGTGATCGACAATTTTTTTTTTTGCCTTTTTTTGATTTGGCTTTTGATATGACTGTTGAACAAAAAATTCAAACCTAGTCTGATTCTTGCTTGTCCAGGCTGATTACAAGAAAGTATATCAGTTAATAGCAAATCTATTTCAAGACACTTTTCTCTTAATTGTAATATTTGCCATATTAATATGTATGGAACACAACTTAGGTAATTATTTTTTTCTGTGCTCCTCTTTTCTTTAATTTTTACAAATTATACAAAAGGAATCTAGTGAGCATGGGACATTCAGTATACACTGTAGTTTGTGTTGCAGTTTTCAAAAAGGTGAAATATTTTCACATATACAGAATAGACCATAATTATTATATTTCAAGCCTGAAAACTCCACATTATTGAAACAATATTTTTTAAAATTTTAGATACACTCCAGTTCTATGTTCTATTACTATGTGTAATACTGAATTAAAATTTAAATTATTTTCTTCTCTAAAAAAGGAGTCCTTTTTTATCTGTTTGACTTTTTCTGTCTTGATTAGAGCTTGAAATTTACATGACTCTCTTTATCCTTATTATTGGTTCATGAACATTTATTGTCCAATTTTGTAACATAATGGATATTAAAGAGCTACAGCTACATAGGGTGATGATAATGCCAGAATTATGATTATGGAAGAGTACATAGTTGTTTTGCATAAATAAGTCCTTCACCAATAATACTGACTGTACTGAGTAGGTTATTCATAGGACCATAAGATAGTTCAAGGTGGAAGGGACTTAAGAACCTCTCTAGTCCAGCCTCCTGCTCAAAGCAGGGTCAGTTACAAAGAGAGACCAGATTGTTCAAGGCTTTATCCAGTGAGCTCTTGAAACCTGAAAGAACAGAGATTGCATAATCTTTCTGGGCAATTTGCTCCACTTTTTGACTGCCCTCATAATGAAAAAGTTTTTCCTTATGTTTAGCCTGGACCTCTCGTTTCAACTTGTCTTTCATCTATCTGCCATACACCACTGTGAAGAGCCTGTTTCTGTCTTCTTGATGAATTACCTATAGGTATGGGCAGGTGACTGTTAGATTCCCTCTCTTCTGAAGATCTAGCTCCCCTCAGCCTCTCCTCACCAGTTGTATGATGCTTAACAGGTTATTCCCTCCCAAGCACAGAACTTAGCATTTATCCTCATTGAATATTATGGTGTTCCTGTTGATACATTCTCCCAGTCTCTCTAGGTCAATGACTTCCTTTGTGTCATTGATAAAGGTGTTAATTAGGACAGATTCCAAGACAAAAGCCTACAGTACCCGACTTGTTACTGATCTCCAGGTAGAGTATGACCTGTTAGCCACTGCCTTCTAAGCCTAACCTTCCAACTAGGTTTTTACCAGCCTAGCTGTCCACTCATACAGACTGTGACACCCTAACTTGATGTGGTGGGTTGGCTTTAATTGGCAGCCAAGCACCCACACAGCCACTTGCTCACTCCTCCCACTCCCAGCAAGATAGGGATGAAATAGAAAGACTGGAAGTAAGAAAACTCATAGGTCAAGGAAAAGACAGGAAAATCACTGGCAAATTACTGTTGTGGGCCAAATAGACTCTAGTTGGGGAGTTAACTTCATTTTCAAGCATTACCATGAATATTTAGTTACTGATTTGTCTATTGAGAAACAAAGAAGACAAATACTTAAACACTTAAGGAAAACACTTTTCTTCTCCTTTCCCAGGCTCTAGATATCTCTCTTTCCCTGTTCCTAGTCTCCACTCCCTTTGTTATCACCATGAATGCAGGTTACACTCAGTGCCTTCAGTGAGATGATGGATGATGTAAGAGTTTGGTGTGAGGACATAGTGGTTTCTTTCTGCTGTTCCTTGTTTCTCACTCTTTTCTTTCACTGCTCCTTCTGCCTAACTCATTTCCTCTGTTCCATCGTGAATTATCCACAGGCCACAGTCCTTTTGGGGGTGTACTTGCTCTGGCATGGACTTATGAATGGGCCACAGTCCCTTCAAGGGTATTACCAACTGTACCATGGAGCACCTCCTATTGTTCTGACCTTCTGGATCCTATGTCTTGGTGTTCTAAGAGGTGCCACAAACTCTGTCAACTGACTCAGCTATGACCTGCAGTAGGTCTGCTGTGGCGCCAGCTAGAACTGTGTCACAGCTCAGCCCCTCACCTGTCTCCCACAGAAGTCATCCCTGCAACCGTTCTCCACTACCAAAACCTTGCTATTTATATCCAATACACTTAAATATGAGAATATTGTGGGAGGCAGTGTCAAAAGTCTTGGTAAAGTCAAGGTGATTAGCACCCACTGTTCTTCCCTCATCCGCAAAATTAATCATTTTATCCTAGAAGGCAGTGGGATTGGTCAGGTCATGATTTAACCTTGGTCGGTCTATGCTGAATGTTCCCTATAACTTCATTCTGGTTGAGTTTTTTGTTTTAGGTTCATGTGTACTTCTATCTATTTTTTTTTTTTTTAATCGTGTCCTGAATTTTAGGATTTGAGGCCATTATCCTTTGTGCAATATCTTTTCTTTGTTTTGATTGTTTTCTCCACTTCTATATATACACTCCACTTCAGAAGATACAATGCTTAGCTGAAACTTCTCAGATTTGTTGAACAGATTCTATAGTTTAGAATGAGAAAATTCACAACCTGAAAATATAAAATTTAAACTGATAAATGCTAAAATGTATTTACAACATTTTTTTATATTTTTCAGCTCTACTTCAAGTTACAATTTCACTTAGCAAAGTTGAGCTCAGTGTGGGTGAATCCAAATTCTTCACATGCACAGGTAAGTATTCATTTTATTTTTACATATGTATTTTTTGTTAGATTTTGAACCTTATGCATAATTTGAAACTTAATTACTTGATTTAAAATAGTAACTTAAATTAGCACATTTTTGTATGTTGACATTGACTTATGAGAATTGTGATAAATAGTAGATCTGCACTGGCTTCACATTTCCAGTCTAGAAACTATTAATTTCAGACTCTGAACCACAGTTTAAATTGTCTATACCAATACAGGGAATTTATATCTGTTAGGATGCTTCTTTAGCTAAAATAGTTTCAGTTATCTAAACTAAGGAGTTAAATAAGCTACTAGGCTAAGCTTTAGTATTCTCTCCAAAGAGTCTTTTCTGGTGAGGTGGGTATCAGTCAGGAGGAGAAGAGTTTGCATTTGCAGCTGCCTAATGTGGATCCCTGATGTTGCTGAGTTGCCATCTTCCATTGACAATGACACATGACCTGACTGCACTGACAACCCAACTGACTGATGACTTGACCTGTTGATCCATTGACTGCTGAACAGCTTGTTTCTTTCCTTTAAGAATTTATACCTTTCTGTGTTTATTTTTTTCGCTCTTGAATCCTTGAGCTACTAGTTATCCTGTCTCAACAATTGTACAACTGCTTGCGGTTTTGCCTTGCTTGTCTTTCTACAGACTTCCTCGCAACTCATAATTTAGCAGTTCTCTGACAGCACATTGACATTGCGCATTGGGTAGGCATAATGTCTACCTGAACATCTAATTTTGGATTGTTTTTTGGTTTTGTTTGTAGCCATTGGTGAGCCTGACAACATAGATTGGTACAATCCGCAAGGAGAGAAGATTGTTTCTAGTCAAAGAGTGGTTGTTCAGAAAGAAGGTGTTCGATCACGTCTAACCATTTATAATGCAGATATAGAAGATGCTGGCATATATAGGTGTCAAGCAACAGACGCTAAAGGACAAACTCAAGAAGCTACTGTTGTTTTGGAAATTTATCGTAAGTGAAATATTTAAACATTTAATACAAATACTTTGTAAAATTATACAAGAGATGTATATAACAAAAGTATGCTCCCTCAACTGTGGGCACTCTGTGGATTACTTTTGCCTGCACTTGTATCAATGCAAAATGGTGGACATGGATTTGCATCTCTGACTTACATTCTCCAAACTGTCCTCTGAAATTTAAGTGGCAGTCTTTGAACCTAGAGAGTTAGATCAGTTTGTTTCTTCTGTGTGCAAGAAAATGTTCTAGAATTTTTGTCAGGCAATTGATTTCTACGTTAGATCATTATCATAGATTAATGCCATCTCGGACTTCTAACACTAAACTTAGTCAACCCACTAATAAAATTAGATATCAAGTTTGGTTATTTGGGGTTGGAATAATTAAAAGCCTCATCAAGCCTGATAAAATCCTGTTATTTCCTCAGAAAAAGGCTACAAATTCTTATGATTTAATAATATTAATTTTTTTCATATAGTTTCCCACTGGCTTTAAGATTTTATCTTTCATGCAGCTGGTGGTTCTCACAGTTGATGAGGTTAAAACTGCACCTTTTCCAAATAATTTTGGTGATTTTGATGGAAGTTTTGATGGAATAAAACCATCCGATTTTAATTTAATAACAAGATGATGAGCAATAAAACATACAATAGAGTAAATAGACTATTAACCTTTAATATATAGACCTCTAAAAACTTAGAGTTCTAAAATTAGGCTCTGGAACATTGAAAACAATGGTATATATATTTATAAAACATGCTTAATTTATATAAATAAAACAAAGATTTTCATATTACGTAAGCATTGTAAATAATTTCTACAGACAGAGTGAAAGTCACGTGTCCAGGACGATTGGAGTCTTATCTGGGAAAATTGTATTGTGGAAATAATTCTGTTTTATCACAATGAGAAGTCTTAATAGACATTTTTATCTGATTTGATGTTACATATAATTCTAATGCTAAGTGAATTAGAAGACACTTACTATATTCTCTTTTTTTTTCCTTTTCAGAAAAGCTCACTTTCCGAGATATAGTATCTCCCCAAGAGTTCAAGCAGGGAGAAGATGCAGAAGTTGTTTGTCGTGTTACTAGTTCACCTGCTCCCGTTGTCAGCTGGTTGTATCGGAATGAGGAAGTCACAACTATTGCTGACAGTTAGTATTTTGGTAACTCTTTAAGTTATACATTCTAATTAATATTAAAATATTATTTTAAAAGAAGAGTAATCACATTATACTGGAGGATGGATTTTGATCAGCTCATAAGCTTAAGTAGAATTTAATCAGGTTCTGTGGTCTATAGAGAATTCATATGCAATGGTTTCCTTCATGCATCTTTTTTTTCCAATTGTGAATTTTGTCTAGATGTAACATGAGGGTCCAAATACTCAAAAGATTGCTGGGACCTCCTTCGCAGGAACTCTTCCTGGGTTGCATGCATGTAGGAGTTGAATGCATTTTTAAAACACGCACAGATAAACTTCACTGCACACACAAAGCTATGACATTGACTGTGAGTGTTTACTGCATTGACTTTGATACACTTGCACATTAGCTCAGAGGCTTTCAGGTGGATAGGCTTTTTGTAGTATTTTTAGAATTTGCTTGTATGATTGTAAGCTGCCCTTTGAGCTACAAACATCTGGGGGATATAGATGATCTTTTTAGGCTAGATTCCCTGGCAGCTATAACTTGATAAAGTTAGGTGAAGATGAATCTTGCCGTACCACATGCAAGTTCTAAGCCTGTAGAGAGACAATTAATTAGGCATAAAGAATCCCTCCCCTGCTCCAGTGTGGGGTCCCACCCATATGCCACAGTCCTTCATTAAACTGCTCCGGCGTAGGTTATCTCTTCCACGGAGTGCAGTCTCTCCAGAACGGCTGTCCCAGCGGGCTCTCCACGGGCCACAGCCGCATTCAGGCATCCACCTCCCCTGGTGTGGGGTCTTTCACGGGCTCCAAGCTCCAAGTGGATCTCTGCTCCTCCGTGGACCTCCATGGGCTGCAGGGGGACAACCTGCTCCACCATGGTCGTCACCACAGGCTGCAGGGGAATCTTGGCCAGGAGCCGCATTACTCCTCCCCCTTCTTCTTCACTGACCTTGGTGTCTGCAGCTGTTTCTCTCACAAGAAAAGTTCATTCTTCACAACGGGCTGGCAGAAGCCTCAAAAAGCCCCTCAGGATCTCTTCACGTTATTCATCCCATCTCATCTCCTCTCCACCTCTTGCAGCCAGGCCGGGCTGAGTCGGGCCCAGTGGGCCCAGTCTGGCGAGAGGCCAGAGGGTGAGGCCTGCAAGGCCCATGAGGCCTGCGCCTCCCCCTCTGGGCCTCTGCCCTTGCTCAGCTTCGTCACATCTTCTCTTCTCTTCTTTTTTTTTCTGTTTTCCCCTTCTTAAATACGTTATCAGAGAGGCATTATCACGGGACATTCTGCTCCCAATGGGCTCGGCCTTGGCCAGCAGTGGGTCCGCCCTAGGCCTGTTCGAGTCCACTGAACAAAGGGGAGCAACTTCTAGCAATTTCCTACAGAAGCTACCACCTTAGGCCCCCCTCACTAAGCAAAACCACAACACCAACTTATTCATCTTCTCATCAGTCTTTATCTGTGCATGTACTAAAACTTGTTGTAGTGTATGCACTGAAAATTCTTGTTCTTTAGAAATTAAATATCATTTTTATTTCAAAAATAAAATGAAAGCTATATTTTATCTCTTATGAAATCACATAAACAAATGTGAAGCGGTTGCTGAGGGAAAAAAAAACAACCTTATTTGACATTTCTGGACTCAGTCTTAGACTTCTGCATTATGAAAGAATATTTTGTTCAAAGTTCTTTCTTATTTAGTATATCATATTCCTTCTGTCATCTAGACACAGGCATTGAAAAGAAATAGCAAACTTCTACCCTTAGTTAAAAGAGTTAAAATTTTGATATATATAATTAAACAGTGAAGACTTAGAAGGTTTTGAAAAATAAGAACTCTGAAAACAAAACAAGATCTGGCAATTTAGCAAAAAGTCTTTTTCCAGGATGCATCTCAGAGCTTGAAAAAGTAAAGGTGCCTCAAAGATCTCTCAAATATGTTTATTATTGCAATTTTATTTGTTTTTTCCAGTCAATCTGGCTGCTGTAGGATTAGCAAGGAAATAAAGCAACATTTCCTTTCTTTTTCAAACAGAAACATTCTGAAGATTCTAAATTTTTACATTTCAATGCATAAATTTGTCTTTTTAACCATTATCTTTTACAATGCTTACAATGTGGAAAGGTAGAATGGTAGAAACCCATTTTAATTTAAATAGCAGAATACTTTCCTTATGTTCTAATCTAAAGTACTACCCAAGTAATATCCCAGTCATACTTGGGAGGAAGTGAGGTTTTAAATAATGTAAAAATAGGACATTGTGAACTTTGTGAGTTTTGACGATGTCTATATGGATTTATAATGCAGATGGAAAAAGTATACCCAAAGTCTTACAGTCAAGACATTTTTTCATACCTTGTGAAATAAAGAGACTCAAGTTTCATGTTACATTTCCAGTTTCAAATTCTCCAGTGAGGGATCAGTACCTGTAACCTATTTGTATAATTTTAAATTAAATAACATCAAATTTGTCTGTCATATTCTAAATGGTGCCTATTAAAAAAGAATTAACTAATTATTTGTGTTGTGTTTTAGTTCATATAAGCTAAAATACCGAATAATTTCATCTCCAAACTGAATCTTATATTGCAGGGGACTTTTTTTTGTGGGACATGAAAAAACAGTTTCTATTTTAACCAACCTAGCACTAGCATAATAGGAAGACATGAGATAATGTCATTGCTTTAATTTCATGGCTTTTATGTTCTATTCTTGACCATTCTTCTATTGTATATGTTACAAATAGTAGGATTTTTGCAGCTTAGATTTTTTTACTATTTCAGTTTTGCAAATTCTTGACAGTTGCTAGAATCTACATTTGATTATTCCATTTGAACAGAAAGCTGATCTCTTCTCCCAGAAGGCCTGTGCACAAAATCAGATGTGAAAATTTAAAAATCTTTGCTGTGTAGTAGGCCTATAGCTGAAATAGCTGTAGGTGAAACAGCCTCTCAACATTCTGAATTTGTTTCCGTATATTCCCAATACCTTATCTGCTCCATTGCTAAATCATTCTAAGATATATAGTCTCTTTTGTATTCTGCAAACAAGAATATGAGTAAGAAACTGGGAGCAGCTGTCCATCTTTCTTCAATAAAAGAAAAGAAAACAAAATTTAAAAAAATCCCAAAACTAGGTGAACAATGACCTCCAAAAGTCTTTCTGGTCTTACATTGTGTGTTTAAGGTTTAATAGAGCAATATATAAAGCATAATTTTCGGAGAACGTTCTAAGAATTTCTCTATTGTTATCAAGAGCTGAACTGTCATGACTCATAACTCCATTGTATGGGAGTGAGAGACATTTCACTAGCTATAAAAGTGAATGGGATTGTTTTCATTGATCAGATCTTATCTGGAGTTCTAAGTGACTTACTCTATTTTTGCACAATTCTGTCTCGTTAAAGGACATTAAATATAATTCATTTCAAATTTAATATTGAAATTTTATGTACATACATTTGTATATTAGTTTATGGTTGAAGTTAACCTTAGAAGAAGATTAGCTGCCACTGTTAATATATTATACTACAAATTACCCACTGTTTATATAAATATGCATGTTTTATTCTGTCATTGCTCAAATTATTTAAATATGTCAGAATTCTGCTATCAGATTAGCAGTTTTCTATAAACATAGCATCGAAGTGGTATGTAACTGTAATGCATGTAGAAAATTTTATCTTGTATATGACTGGATACAAAATATTGGAGACAAGTGCATCCTTCATGTTTCCTGTATACTCTGATGTATTTTATTGTTTTACATTCTCAATTATGTAATTTTAGTAAGATTTTCTTCTACTGTGCAGAGGTATTTTTAGTCTGTAAGATAATTCTTTTCAAGACTACAATTTATATATGATAAAAGGTTCTAGAAAATTATTACAATTTACTTTTTGATTATCCATGTATTGCAGTTCTAGGGAACTGCATGTTATCTTACGATTGGTGTGGTCCATAAAAAAGCATTCTCTCTTATTCTGAAGGACCGGATAAGACAGATTTCACAAGAGACAGACTAACCCTCTAAGCTCGTATTAGGTAGGCTGTGGCAAGTCAGGTCTGCTCCTTCCTCAGCATAGAATAATCTCTGAAAACTAGATTTCCCACTTCAAGTTGGTAGTTCTTGCAGTTCTAATTACAGTAGTGGAAAAAGTGGCGCCATTGCTCTGCAGAACCAATGTAAACCTGTGAAATACAGTTGTGTAAACCAATGTGCAAAGGTGAATGTTAGCTTTAGATAGTTAACATGTTACATTTACATTTGGTCTAGAAGAAGAAATTGCTGGGTTGAAAAACAGTCCCTCCTGTAGAGAATGACTGGTTTGGTTGTATGAGGGACATATTTCATTGGAGTCTTTGTCTTCAACTTTTGCCAAAAGTTTTGATTTTTCTTCAACAGGTCTTTAGTCAAGTCCTAGTCTTAGAATGAACAGCTGTGCCTAACCTTTTTCATAGACATTGTAGGTCTTAGCCTGGTACATACCCTAGAACATTGTAAACTTTGTGAACCATAAGACAAAAATTCCTCAGGCTTTCCTTATGAGGAAATGAAAAGACATAGCTAATCCTTCTTGCTATCCACACCACTAAACATCTGATTTAACAGGTGGTATGACTGTTCTTCTAGATTAGACATTTGAAGTTGAGTGAGTTGAGTCCAGAAAATAGTGTGATGAGCTGGAGGAGCATAGTGCCTAATCGCTGTCCGCATCCATCAACAGTAAATCATTTCAGTATAGGACACAATCTTTATTACAAAATCCACAGAACAGTGAACTTGACTGTGTGCGCACCATATCTGTATCATGTTGTATTGTTAGTTTATTCTACTACGCTGAACCTCCTGAGTGTTTCATAGCACATGTGAGTCCATCAAGATCTAGCCTCTGCCTGTCAAGATTTCAGTGCATTTGTTGATTTACCTGGTCTATGCACAGTTTATTTCTGCTGTATGGAACAGTATCGTTGTATACTTTGTGGCATTTTTAAAGCTACATGAAGTATTCTTTTCACAAACCTACCAAAGGATAAAATATGGAGAGCAACGATATCTGAAGAGTCACACATTCATTTCACATGTTTTAAGTTTCCTTATAATATGATGTGTATTAATTTTGTCTATATGTGGAGACTATTAGTGCAGCAAAAAGACCCAAAATGTTTTTCTTTTGTTATACCCAGCTTTCTCATGAGAGTTACCTCCTCCTGTATCCATCTGTGTTGGTTTTGTTTAGTGGGGGAGGGGGGCTACAGTGGCAGCTTCTGTAAGAAGCTGCTAGAAGTTTCCTCTTCGTTCAGTGGACTCCGATGGATCTAGGGCGGACCTGCTACTGGCCAGGGCCAAGCCAATTGGTGGCAGAATGTTCTGTGATAACTCCTCTGCGATAACATATTTAAGAAGGGGAAAACCAGGAAAAAAAATAAAATAAAAAGAAGTAAATAAGCAGAAGGAGGGGGCAGAGAGGGGGAGGTGCAAGCCTTGTGGGCTTGTCCTCACCCTCTGGCCTCCTGCCGGACAGCTGTCTGGGCCCGACTCAGCCTGGCCTGGCTGCAAGAAGTGAAGAGAGGAGATGTGAAGAGAACCTGAAAGGCATCTGCATGAGCCTGCTGTGAAGAATTTTTCTTGTGAGAGGAATGGCTGCAGACTCCAAGGTCAGTGAAGAAGGAGGCAGAGCAGTAACGCTGCTCCTGGCCAAGATTCCCCTGCAGCCTGTGGTGCAGCCCGGGTTGTCCAGCCAGCAAGCAGATTGTCCCCCTGCAGCCCATGGAGGCCCACAGAGGAGCAGAGATCCACCTGCAGCCCGTGGAGGACCCCACATCAGGGCAGGCAGGTACCTGAAGGAGGCTGTGGCCCATGGAGGGCTCACATTGGAGCAGCCGTTCTGGAGGGACTGCACCCCATGGAAAAAGGACCCCGCACCAGCGCAGTTCATGAAGCCTGTGGGAGGGACCCCACGCTGAAGCAGAGGAGGAATGTAAGGAATTCTTCCCCCAAGGAGGAAGGTGCAGCAGAAAGTGACATGTGGTGAACTGACCACAGCCCTCATTCCCTATTCCCGCCTGTACTGCTCAGGGCGGAAGGGAAGGGGGTAGAAATAATTGAAATTAAGTTAAGACCAGGAAGAGGGGAAGGATGGGAGGAAGTTGTTTTTGTTCTCTTCCTCATTATCCTGCTTTGGTTTTAATAATAATAATAAATTAATAGCTTTCCTTAAATTGAGTCTATTTTGCCCATAAAGGTAACTTTAAGGATCTCTCAAACCTCAAGCCTTTTTGTTATATTATCTCTCCCCTGTTCCCTTGGAGGGTAGGGGAAATGAGTGAGAGACTATGTAGCTTGGTGCCTAGCAAGGCTGAACTATGACACCATCATATTATTCTTCAATGAAAGTAGAAAAGATAGCTAGCCAACACCTACAGTTTTTGTTTCCTGTTACTAAATCCTGATACTAATTCCTGTTTGTTTCCTGTTACTAATTTCTGATTTTTTTTCAGCATATTGAAGAAATAAAGGTGATTCCCAGTCTTCTCATTTATCTCACACATTCAGTATTTATGTTAATAGCACCAAAAAAAAAAAAAAAGATACTTAAAGACAGGCTAGATCTCACCTTTTCAAAATGTTTTGAAGCACAGTTCTCTGGGACCTGTATAGGGACAGGAAAGAAAAAGATTATATAATTTGTATGTGGTAGTGTGTGAAATGGTATTAATGTTCAAGCATGACTTTAATAAAGTAGACATAATTAGTGTAAACTTGTTGAAGCCACTGATGTCCTGTAACGCTCTATCAGGTAAAGTATAATTAAATTTTCTTTTTACATTTTTCTGATAGAGGTCTTGGCAATGAAACAGAACCCATGTGGCATTAAAAGCTGTTTTATTTGTAAATATGTATGCGCATAATTTCTATGAATAGACTCTCAGCTGTAGAACAACATAAAAGCTTTTCTACCAAGTGTTGTTTATCACTGTTTTGGAATATCAGTGTTGTGTTGTGGAAAATCTAGCATACTTTAAAAATCTAGAAGAATCCAAAAGGAAAGCAAAGTGAAAAATGGCACTTGGTTGCCTAGTTAAAGCTGAAAGCTGGTAAATCTCATCATTCTCCAATTCTGAAAGGATAACACTGGTTCAAATAGAACACGAAAGACTGTTGAATAAAAAGTATGCAAGTTCTTAAAAAAACACATACAGTGAACTGCAGGAAGTAATTCTCATCAAACAAGTCCATTAATATAAACTAGTTATGGTTGGTTGACCTTGGCCAGCTTCCAGGCACCCACCCAGCCACTCTCTTATGCTACTCAACAGGACAGAGGGATAAAAAAAGATGAAAAACCTCATGACTGGAGGGAGATCACTCACCAATTACCAGCACAGGCAGAATAGATTTGAATTGGGGAAAAATAATTGAATTTATTGCCAATTGAATAGAGTTGAATGGTGGAACACAAAGACAAAATTAAAGCAACACCTCTTCCTTCCTTTTTCCCAGGCACAACTTCACTCTTTCATTGCTGACTCCTCTACCTCCCCTACCCTAAGCAGTGCAGGGGAATGGGGAATGAGGATTGTGATCAGTCCATAACAGCTCCACTGTGGGTCCTTCCCACGGGATTCCCTTCCCAAGTTCAGGATAAACTTGCTCCAGCATGGAGTCTTCCATGGGTTGCAATATGGATATCTGCTCCACTGTGCTGTCTCCTGAGATCCTGCGACTGCAGAGAGAGACTCCAGGGCCTGGAGCACCTCTTCCCCTTCTGCCTTCTCTCATCTTGGTGCTTACAGGGCTATTTCTCTCATGTTTCTCTCATTCCTCTTTCTCACAGTTTCTGTACAGCATTTTTTGCCCTTTGCACCTTGGCTGCAGGGCTCAGCTGTGCCCTGCAGTGGATCCACTGGAGTCAACTGGAACTGGCTGTGTCTGGCACAGGGCAGCCCTGGTCTGTCCTCACAGAGGCCTCTCCTGTGGCTGCCCTCCTGCTGCCAACATCTTGTTATGTAAATCAAATGCACTAGTTCAGACAGAAAGGAGAGAAAAATTAGATTCAAATTCAGTTTACTCTTGCAGATGATAATTTTACTGCTGCATGTGCAGGGAAGTGTATGCACACTTCTTCACAATCTGATTTTTTCAGTGAACTTAAGATACTCAAAAGGTCTATTGAATTTTAGTTTATACTGGACTATGCAGAAGGTGGAGTGGTTTGTTTGATTATGTCTTCATGCCAATTTCTATGAAGTGTTAGACTATAGTGACATATGTCATTGATGGAGTAATAGTGAATGAGCAAAGGTGTTCATTAATTTCCTGCTCATTTTACAATAATTTATAAATTTAGCTTACATTTGATGACTCCTCAGAGAAAGTACGAAGTTATAGATGGAAAATTCAGAATTAATTTTAGGAAATGGCTAGGGTGGTCTTGTCTGACATTTTACTTTTAAATTGGCAAATGTTTTGACAATGAGCATTCTGATTGTATAGAGAAAGTACATAAATATTACTAATTTAAGTTAGCATTCCTCATGTTATCTTGATTTACTAACACCACTTAATCTTTTGCTTGCCTTTCTAGATCGATTTGCAGTATTAGCAAACAATAATCTCCAAATTCTTAACATCAATAAAAGTGATGAAGGGGTATATAGATGTGAAGGAAGAGTGGAAGCCAGAGGAGAAATTGACTTTCGGGACATAGTTGTTATTGTGAATGGTAAGGACTAAAGGTTTTTGAATTGACTTCTTGTTTTACGTGATTATCATAGCCTATTTTAAAATATATCTGCTTCTTAAAAATCCTGATTAAACTTGTTAATATAGTTGTCATGTCTGATTAGTATTGTTTTTCTATACATGTAATTGATTAATACTTAAAAAAACCCTATACTGTGTAAATAGAATTCATTGCATTTCATAATATCAGTGTATAAAAATATGTAAAGGCTGGATTATTGGTTTTAACAATTTATGGAACACTGTCAATCACTGCAAGATGAGTTTGAGATTATAATATATAGTAATTCAGTTCACCCAGTATTTTCCAGTATTTTGTCATTTACTGTTAAAAAAACACACTTGATTTTTCAGTTATTCACCTTTACTGATTTGAATGTATTTTATTAACTGTTCCGAAAGTCACAGACACATTTTATTAAGTTTAACAGTATTACTTATAGATTTTTAACAATTTATTTTTATAATGAGTAAAATATATATCGAGTGTCCTGGTTTCAGCTGGAATTGAGATAATTTTCTTCCCAGTAGCTGCTGTGTTTTGGATTTAGTATGGGATTTGGTATGTGAAGAATGGTGATAATACACTGATGTTATTAGTTGTTGCTAAAGAGACCAAGAACTTTTCTCAGCTTCCTAGGTTTCACTGATGTGCAGATGCAAGAAGCTGGGAGAGGTATAACCCTGTTGACCCAAACTGGCCAAAGAAAGTATTCCATGCTATAAATGTCATACTCAGTGTATAATTGGGATATGGCTAGCGAGCTGGCTTGCTTTTTCTCTTCCTGTTTGGAATCATTCTAGGATCATTTTCAGTTTTCTGTTCTGTGATCTCTGCTTGGAACAGGCTGTATTGGCCATTGGGTTGTCAGGTGGTGAGAAGTTGTGCATTGTTCATTTTGTATATTTCATTATTGCTATTATTATTATCATTATTTATATATAAATAATTGTATCTCCCTTTACTCTCCTAGTAAACTGTCTTTATCTTAACCCTCAAGTTTTCTTCCCAATTCTCTCCCCTGTTCCCTGAGGAGGGGAAGGATGAGCGAGTTGCTGTGTGGTACTAGATTTCTGACTGGGGCTAAACCACGATGAGTTATCTGAAAGGGACATTACACATTTTATCAGTTTAGAATAAACCTCTAAGAAGGTATATGAACAGATTAAGAAAAGATGGAGCATTTTGCTCAACCTCTCTCTTAAATTCATAGTTGACCTGTTGAAAAATTAATATCTGTTCATATATTGTCTGGAAAGGACACAGTTCCTAAAGGGCATTTTTAATCTATGCATTCTGTTTAATGTCAGTTTTTCAATGAAACTACTTCTATCATGCCTGTTAGGTTCTGAGTTTTAAATGCTTTGTCCTTTCCTGGTCCTTCTTGGCAAACCACAGTTTACAGAAGTTGTTTTGTAAGTTGAATTCTGAGTGAATTTCAGAAGAAAGAACAGCTTCTAGCACAGGTGTCACTTAATGCATATAGTCAAATGGCAATCTTTGAAGCAGAATGCTTTACATTGTTGTAGTTGGTATACAGACAGTGGCAAGCAAATGGGTGATTATCCTACCTATTGTGAGTATGTTGCTTTCTATATGTCTTCTTTATTACATAGCAAGAATTGATATTGTTTCTAGTTCTACAGATATTTGATCCAATGCTCATACATACTTCACTCAAAAATGTAAGCTATGGTAGAACTGTGTGAAAACTCAGATTCCCTTTTGCAAGAATAGTGATGAAGATTTAATTTAAAAAGATACTATTAGCTATCCTTTTACTCCTTACCTTTTAATTAGAGCATTATCCATGGTACAGGTGACCCATATATCATCTGATTCAGGGCAAAGATTTGAAATAAGAGCGCCTCTTTTGTGAACAAGTTTTAGCACTGTTTCTCTTCTTCTCTGTCCAGCTAAAAAGGGAGGACAGAGAGAGTGGAAAAATATTTTGAGAGGATGAGAGCACTTCAAGCTGATAAAGACCAGTCTCTCAGAGGTAGACGGCAGGAGATCAAATCCTCTCCAGAAGAGGATAAAATTAAATGTAGGATGAAACCTATAATTCTTATATTTAAGAACAAGAGGGAACTTACTTTGGCCAATTTGGCCGTAACCAAGTCATCTATGCCCATGTGGATGATACTTGCCTGTAGAATTGTTTGTTGTGCTATGAGGAAGCAAGAAAAAATAATCACCACTAGAACTATTACTATAAAATGAAAGATTATACCTTGCAACCACCAAAATAAAATGGTGAAAAGCCACTCCCCAAATGATTTAAGAACATGTTGCAAAAATTCATTCTTTCTTTGCCTGAAATTAGTGGCTGTACCTGTATTTAGATATCTAAGTAGCAGATATTTTCCCAGTTGTTAAAGCAGTATGTGCAAGTGATGTTGACTAAGTGGAAGTGAATTGAACTTTTTAAGTTAGACACCTGGATGGGATGTTACTATTTTCCTTATTAACAATGACTTTTTATTAAAATAAAATCAGGTGACCTTCGTAATTTTTTATTTTGTTTTTTATTTTATGTTTTTGGTGGAGTGGTAAGAAGAATTAATTTCTTACAAATTCCTGACATTAAAAAGGAAATTTATTGTTTCGTAATCATTATATAAATGTAAAATAGTCTACTGTTGGGGTTAAATAGTGGGCACTTATAACTGCACATAACGAAAGTGTTGTAGAGATGTCTCTCATTTTGAAGAGAGGGAATTAACAAAGGCAGTGGGATGTATCTTGAAAATACTTCTTCCATTCTTCACTGCATCTGCATGCTAAGCTGATTGACATAACGTTAGCCAATTCACATCTGGGAGAGATGTAAATAACAGGCAAAAGAGAAGAAATTTTCATCAGACCGTAGGAGAGTATGTTCTCTTCTATACCAGTCTCTCCTGGGTTCTATCACGTTTCAGTTTTTGAAGCTGGTGATACTCCTGCCCAGAAAATATGCAAGAGTTCAGTAAAAAGAATTAGATATGCATAATCCAGACTACTACATACTGACACCTGGTTTAAAAGCACTCTCTGACATCAATTCATAGTTGTATGTCAGCTTTATAATTGAATGAATGATAAGAAGGACTGGAGATACATTTTCATTTGAGATAGTTAAATTGGTGCCAATCATAACTCCATTGTGTCTTATATATGCTAGATATAACTTCAATCACTTTAAAATATTAAGTAAGAAAACTGAAGAACTGCTGAAAAAGACTTGAAAAAAATTATTCTAGTGCAAAAAAAAAGTTATAAATGTCGTAATAATTTTAAAAATCTTGTGTTTAAGAAAAGTAAAGAAATACTAGTAACAGTTATTTAAATTGTAATTTGATCCCTAAGTGAAACCATAAATTAAAAAATTAGCAAAGAATCCTGTTCTGTTCTTCAGATTTCTCCAAAAACATATACAATCATTTATTTTTCCAATAATATCACATAATATTTTATTTTTCAGTTCCCTCTGCTATTACTCAGCTACAGAAATCCTTTAATGCAACTGCAGATCGAGGAGAGGCAATAACTTTGTCCTGCAGAGCCAGTGGATCACCTCCACCTGAAATCAGTTGGTATAGGTAAGTTCAGTTGAGGTCTCCACATCAGAGGACATTGTTTTAATGTGTCACAATTTTCTGTCACATTTCATTAATCTGTGCAGCCTTAATTTCGTTCCTGAATTTTAAACAATGTTTAAGATTTTGTCAATTTAAAATGCAGACATCCGAACTAATGTGTCAGTCTTTCTCAAAAAGTGCTTTACTTCACTTACAAATTTGTCAGTTTGAAATACCTAGTCAAGAAGAAAGGTCAGCAAGGTTTAGTTGCTGCCCTATTTTATATGCATACTTTGTTGATATTTTGTGGACCAAGAGAATCAAATTATTTCACCACTTAACTGATACCACTATTGAATCTGATGTTAGATTAGTGTAAAGTATAACCTTCAGAGAAGCAATACACTAATAGAATTAAATTAACCAGGACTGAAAGATAAAGATCCAAATGAACAGGTCATGAACTGGAAATCTTTACTCATGTGAATAGTCTTACTAACGACACAATGATTGCTTACATGTGAGGAGATAATTTAGACTAGTAAAGTTTAGCTGGATCGATCCCCTTATCTTTACTTACAGGACTTAGATTTATCCAACAAAAGAAATAATCTGCTTTTAGTATGTTATGCATGTTTTCCTGTTTCTCCAATATCAGCATCAGTCTGAATCTTTCCTGTTCACTAACAGGTCCAGGGAAATGCTCATAATCTCATTTCTACTTAGAAATTCTCATAGATATAGGTGATGTTTGGATAACAGGCATTTGGAAACTACTTCTGACCTTGAATATGGGCTTTTGTCTCCTAACAGAAATCACTAGATTTTTTGGTGAAACCACCTGTGTGGAAAATTAGACCTTTTCTGTTATGCAAAACAATTTCTATTATTTACTTTGGAAAGGAGATAAATGAGCAATACAATAATGTCTTGAATTGGACAGCTGAGTGGACTAGAGTTATTTACAAAAATGTTAATGAAATGCAAGCTATATAGATGCCAGGGGAATTCTATTAAGGGATGTTTATGTTCCTGGGAAAGCAGCAGTCTTCTTGCTTGTAGGGAAAATATTATTTTAGAAGATATGATATATATATATATATATTTATCAGCATTATGTGAGCAGAAAGAAAGTGAAAATCATTGTTGCCCAAATCTTAAAATAAAACTAAATGTCCTAAACTAGAGCATATTTAATAGAACAAGCTATTTCAGTTATGCATGTTGGTTTAATTTTACAAATAGTTTATTTTCAAGAATTTAGCATTGTAAGCAGGATTACCAATGCTTACGAGAATCAGGCAATTTTTATGTAGGTGCTTATGAGAAGGAACTGTCGATGATTCAGTAGAAATAAGATCAAAAGAAGCCTTGCAAACAAGGTAGAATGAAAAGAATTTTTAAAAGTTAGAACTGTACTTTTGAAAAATAAGCTGGTTTGGTAACTGTGTGTATGCCAAGGTGCACAAATGGACTGATCAAGCCTCAATCAGCCCTCAGAATTTTTCCCAGGTTTTATTATTTCTGTACCATCTGGTCAGAACTCATTCTAACATCTGGATATATACCTGCTTGCTAAGTTGTGGCTAGCCAACAATAACTGAGAGGAAATAGGTTGGAAGGGTAATTATGTGCCGATAGGCTCTAAAGTAATTTAAAATATTTTTTTAAAAGTTGGTGTTACTAATGTGGTCTGCAACAGTTACACCTTGAAAATATGCTTTTAAATGTCTCTCACATGTAAGTATTTGTAGAACCAATTTCCTTCTATCCTTCCTTGAGTGTAAGCTGTATATTAGACGTCTATTCACAAGCATTTTTCTTACATTCAGTCAATATTAAATGTTTAAGAATAAAGATATAATACTATTTTTAATACATATATTTTCTAGAACCTGACAAAAAAATTGTGAAGTTGGGGTCTTGAACATCAAAATGCAGTTCAGGATACTTTGCTTGTGTCTAGAATGTGCTCATTCTTGCCAAAGACCACTCTGATCCTGCAAAGCAAGTTTAGTCATGCTAAAATCATCTCCTTTTTATACATACTGCCAATTTATGCCACATGACTTAATTCAATTTTGAGACTAGCATAATAGCAGTCTTCTTCCATAGCACATTGTTTCAGACTTGTTGATTTATACATAATTTTCTTTTTTTTTTTTTTAGGAATGGTAAACTTATTGAAGAAAATGAAAAATATATGCTGAGAGGAAGCAATACAGAACTAACAATAAGAGATATAAAAAATATTGATGCGGGTCCTTATATCTGTAATGCTAAAAACAAAGCAGGAAATGATAAAAAACAGACATTCCTTCAAGTTTTTGGTAAGTACTGCATAGTATGTTCCATCCTTCCTTTTTAAATGTAAACAGTAGAGAACTGAGGCTATCATTCACAATTTTCAGTGGAACAACATTCCTGCAAAATGTCTACTGATGCAGCAAATCACCCTCTGTATAATTTTACAACTTTCTCCTCTCTGTTGACTACTTTAACCTTTGCACCTGACTTTAATTTTGAAAAGGCTACCTTCAGCGTTTGCCTTTCTACTATTCAGATACAGTACAATGGAGTGTTAAATTGTTAATTCACTCTGGTTTTACTTTAAAAGTGGGCTACTTGGAAGAAAACCAAGAAAAGAAAAAGGAGAAAAATTCTGAAAGTGGAAAAAAACAGGTTATTTGGACTTCTAAGCAGTGATTTATTTATTTATTTATTTTTAATAAGAAGACACCATGCAGAGGTGTTGCTGATTTTTTAATTGTTTTTCTTTCTTAATTTTTAAGTACATGATTGCAGATGTCAGAAAAATATTGTCTGATATGAGCTTCAAAGGATAAAAGTGATAACATGAAAACTTATTTATTTTTCCGTGCTGTACCACCAAATCTGTGTTCATTATTTTCTCCTTTACATAGAGCTGATGATTTCTTTGAAGTTTTGTATAGCTATAACCTAGTGATAGTAGGCATGTATGAGAATGTAGAAAACCTCCCTCAGAATCATTGTGCAGGGTCAAGGCTGTAGCTTACTTATGAAAAACCTACAAAAAATGTGTTGGAGTTTTTTACATTAGCTGTAGCTTGTAGTAGAGAGAAAAATAAAAAACATTTATATTTGAACAGCTAAAGCACATACTTAGGACTATGAGAAATTAATTTTTAAGTCCTGGTTAAAACTAATAGTAATTTATACAAATTGAAACAATTCTAAGAGGAGAGGCTAATCTCGTAATTTGCACTGGAAGTGATAAACTGTTGGGCTGGTTAATGCGATCATTTGAGATCTGGGAGCCTGAGGCTGAAGCTGTGGTGTCAGGTGAACAGGTTAGCTGTGTCTGTGTGCCTTCCACTGTCTCTTCTATTTGGGAAACTCTTAGCAGTCCATGCTGTGCTGTCTCCAGTGCTCCATAGTCCAGATGTGTTTCTTAACCATTGGGCTACTTTGTTTTAAATTTCATCCCAGCCTCAAGATGTAGAGCATCTTGAAGATTTTTCTGGAGAAACCAGAACATTTTATTCAATTGTGTTTCCAAAAAAAAAAAAAAAAAAAAAAAAAAAAAAGTAGGAATAGAAAACACTTTCAGTTTTTATATGAGTTTAGGGAAGTTTCAGACAAATAATTTTGTATGTAATTTGAGTAATTTTAATTATGGATGAAGTTTATGTAGTTTTTGCCTAAAGCAAGGTAACTTTTTAATGCAAGGAACAGGGAAAGGACGCTAGACTGAGTATTTCCTGTAAGCTTTCTTCCATCTGTTAACAACCACTATTCTGCGGACTCCTTGGAAAGCTAAATCCAAGTGATTTAATAGACACCTTGAGTTCCTTTAATCCATTTTGAACATACACAAGCTTTTTGTTTCCATGACATCCTAAAGTGCTGAATTCCTTAAATTATTTCTTTCTTGCACGAAAAAAATATTTCTTATCTTTAGCTTTGGAGCCTATTCATTTCTTTAGCTAAAAATTCTCATTTTAAAATAAAAAAAAATAAAGAATAATTCTGTATGTTCTTTACACCAAATGTAGTTTTCTGTCTCACTAGTTCATATATTTTCTAAGCCATGAGTTTCCAGTCTATTTAGTTTCTCCTAGTATGGAAACAGTTATGAATCTCTGAACCAGGCATTCCTTTACCTTTCTGGTTATAATCCCCTGTTTATGAAACGGCAAGACAAGAATGGCACGCAAGATTCCTGCCGTGAGGGGAAGGTGGCTGTTCAGCCTTCACTCACATTCTGTTTGCCTCTCTGTGTCTCCCTAAGTACTGAACTGGTGTTGTCACAGAATTGTCTGTGGTCTCTCCCAGTTCTCTTTCCTGAGTGGCTATAGGTAATTTAAAGCACATCATTAAGTATGCTTATTTAGAGTTATTTTTCCAGTGTGCTTTACTATTGGATATATTTAAATTAGATTATAATAATCTGTCTACTGTGAGTTTGACCTTAGGGAACAGTATCATAAATTAAGCCTCTTACCTTATTTCTAATCTCTGAAGCTACTGTTATTTTAGTCTAATATTGCCTGTACGAAGTTCACCTCTACTTTCAATCTGAAAATGTGGAGCAGAGTTGTATTTTCTCTTACAAAGAAGTTACTTTTTCTTGTGTCTCTTTCACATAGGTTAAATTTCCAGTATTATATGCAGCCAACAACTTACTATACTTCTCTTCCCCTTAAATGTATTCAAAAAACTACAGTCTGAAATGGCAAGGCAGATGGCTGATTATTATAGCTAAGTAGTACACAAACAGACAGTTTGTGTTAAAATGACCTATTAAATTACTTTATTCTTTCCCACTCCATTATCTTAATTGTCTCACCTACCTGCTATCTTTAATTTTAATTTAAAGTGCAAACTCCTTGGGGCAATAACTATTGTTTCCACTGCAACAGGGCTCTGACAGGGTTGAAACTTGTAATAACCATAATGTAACCATAATACAATAAAAATAACAGCAACATTATAGCATTCAGCCTTTAAAATTTCTAGTACTCTGCACTTTTGAATGGATTTGCCCATCTTAGTGCCATCTAAAATCTGTGTTTCGATGCACGACCTAGATTTTTTGTTCAATTTTTTTTTTTGCTTCCAGTATGAGTGTTAACAAAGTTCTTTTGTCCTCATATCAAGTTCTTACTCTGATAATTTTTTCTGAAACACTAACAGATATATAGAAACCTATATGTACACACCCTACTGTCTCCAATTCTTCATCTTTTTTAGTTCTTTTTATCTGTTCTACCAAATAAGACTTAGAAGAGTAAAGAAAGCCCTGTTACCATCGCAGGTTTTCTTACCTATCATGTTTCGGTAATCTCTGTCTGTCATCCTGTTGCCTGCTATAGTTCTGTCTGTATCATTATCCATTGCTACCTAAAGATTTCATCCATATTAATGCTTGGGACTTGTGCTAAGATTTTTGATAAAAACTCATTTATTTTTAGTCCTTCTGAACAGCTGGAAACCATAGATGATTTTTCTTGTATTTTTTAAAAAATATCTTTAGTGTTTGTCTTTGCTTGGTAGCTAACTTTTTGTATCTCTTTCACCCATACTATTCAGTTTGATATGTTTGATTTGTTTTGTGATGTAATTAGCCATATATATATGCGTGTGTGTTTAGATACATGTGAATAAGCATTTTGAATTATGAAATATCACATTTTTACAGCTATGGGCACCCCAACAAAAATTTCCAACATAATATGAAAAAAAGCACTTAATTTAAAAGCAGTCAAGAAAATTCACTCCCTTAAAACCTTTCTACGTCTTCTCTTTCTAAGACGTAAACATACATTTCTTCTTCATTACTTCACCAGAGTGATTGCAGTAGTGCTATTTTACCTTATAATAAAAAATCTAATCAGGTTAAATGAAGCAAATTTAGCTTTAATTAAAGACATATTCATGCTTGATAAGAACAGTGCTTATATTCAAAGGATAGTTTTTATATCTTCATTTTGTTTGTTCTTTAGTTGCTGATTTCCATTTATTAATCACTCAAATGCTTGATTCTACCACTCCATGATGCATGAAAAATTGAGATTTTCAACACGTTTTCTCTCTTCTGTACATATGCTATAGAAAGATACATTTCTACGTCTAGAAATGTCTCATTCTAGAAAGAGAAAAATATTTTTTTCTTTAATCTGAATTGGTAAAAAACTGTGAGGAAGTTGCAGCATATGTTAATTTGAAGTTCTGTATGGTACAGGTGTTTTACCTACATAATCAATGAGAGGGTAGTCTGAGCTTATATAAAATATTTCATTTGCATTTCAGTAGTTTTGAGAATTGATTTAATGAAATTCAAGTGAGGGAAAATTGCCTCAAGAAGCATTGCAAAAGACCCTTTATAGTTATTGTATAGTTTAAGCACATATTATTTTTATTTTCTAGCTGTCTTTTTAAGTGTAAGGTGAATCCTGTATAGCAGGCAGGTTTTTGCAGCTATTTTCGATGTAACTTTTATTGGTTATTGAAAAAAGTGTACACTATTATTCATTTTTTATCTATCATCAGGCAGATGAGAGGAAATGTAATGGAGCTCTCCTGTCTTACCCCTCTTACATGTGTTACAAATGTAAAAATTCAAAACACGTAGGCTAATCTACATCCTTAAAAGCCATATATCCTGGAACAAAAGAGGCTGCAGTAAGTCTATAATGAGATTGAGGTGAGAGGTTTGTCAAATTTTTTTCATTATTTTCAGACTTAATGACTGCGTTGCTTTTATATTTATAGTGCCTGAAGTACACATAGTTAATTCTCCGCTGAGCTTAATAAGTACATTAATATGTGTTTAGGTATTTTTCTTTCTTCTTATTTTTTTTTTCCTAAGATACTATTCAATATGTATATGAAAGCTCTTTATTCAAATTCACATATATATCTAGAAAGGCAATCCCATGAATTTGTGTACGGAACTGTCTGTGCCTCCTCATCCCAAGTGTTATGAAGTATACCAACTGCAGCTTCATAAGTACATTTGTCAATTAAAGATGTAGTGTCAAAAGTTCATACATTTTCTATATTCCTTCTTGCTCCTCTTACCTCCTTAACTGTTTGGAACAATTCTACTTTTTGAATTAAAAATGATGCAATCTATAAAGGCAGCTATGCCAGTTCTCTTAGAAGTCTTCAATCTCTTTCAGTGGACCATTATAATACCATTTTAACATGTACAAAGATTCAAGTTTATCATGCACTAAATCAAGTCAACACTTTATACTGGGGTATGTGTGAATCCTTATTATGTCAGGAATCAAGTTTCAGGAGTCTATTTCTGAGATATTTCCTTGTTGGACTCTTGTTTACTAAACTGAAATTGAATGAGCAGTTTCCAGAAGGATGCAGTTGCAGTTTTTTCTACCTGATACAAGTGTGGCTATCCAGGAAGATAGCATGAGTAAGATTCCTCATGTGTCATATTAATCAAGAGATCCTATCAGGCAGCGATACAGACGTATGCTAAGCCTCTCACCAGTAAACCCCTGTTTGTATAATAACAAGCTGTTTAAAGCAGTTCTTTTCATGAGATATAATCAGGACTATCTCAGGCTTTATATATGTGCTGCTGCTTCCTAAGTCTGATGCACCTCTTTTGTCAAAGAGATGGGTAGAGCTCTGTAAATTCAATAAACTTGGTACCTTTTTCCAGAAGTCAATTGTAAGCAACCAGTAACAAATCTAGAACCTCAGATTTCTATCCATGTTCTTCTTAAACTTTTTGGGGAGGCTATCAGGTACACAGCATTGAGCTTAAACTTTCTGTTAAAAAGGTATTGTCCTTGCCTAAGACAAATCCAGAGGAGACTAAGGAAGGAATCTGAAAGAAGCTTGTTTATTAGAGGAAGTGTTAGATAACACCAACCTTCTCTGCTCAGAGAGCAAACTTTCCAACTAGTAAATGTTATTCCTTTGGCAGCATCATGGTTACTATTTTAAAAATGCATATCTAGTAATGAGCAGTTCCTTTTCCTTCCAAATAAAATAATTTTAATTAACCTTAAGCATAACTCCTTTCTGTATACAAGCCTTCTTTCATTTCAGTCAGGATATGATTTTTAAAGCACATTATAATACAAGTATTCCAATATTATTGACCGAAGAAACCAGCAAAGACCTAGAGGCTTTGTGAACTGACATTCCAAGACCCTGTATTCTAATTTGTTTCATATTTGCTAGAGTACAGTAAGCAAATGCCAATTCAGTTTGAGAATAACATTTCCAATTTAGAAAGAACAGTTAAAGAATTGGGGCAGGGAACAAAAACTGTTTCAGTATTTCTGGGAATACTAGTGTGGTGAATTGACCTTGGCTGGCCACCGGGTGCCCATGAAACTGCTCTATCATTCCCCCTCTTCAGCTGGACAAGGGAAAGAAAATATAATGAAAATCTCATGTGTTAAGATAAGGACAGGGAAAGATCACTCACCGATTCCCATCATGGGCAAAACAGACCCAACTTGGGGAAATTAATTTAATTTATTACCAATCAAATCAGAGTAGGCTAAAGAGAAATAAACCCAAATATTAAAACACCTCACTTCACCTCTCCCTTCTTCCTGGGCTAAACTTCGCTCCCAATTTCTTTACCTGCTCTTCACCCCAAGCAGCGCAGGAGGATGGGGTATGAGAGTTGCAGTCAGTTCATCACATGTAGTCTCTGCTGCTCCTTCCTCCCTACACTCCCTGCTATACAGTGGGGTCCCTTCCACAAGAGACAGACCTCCATGAACTTCTCCAATGTGCGTCCTTCCCACGGGCTGCAGTTCTTCATGAACTACTCCAGCGAGAGTCCCTTCCACAAGGTGCGGTCCCTTCAGAACAGGCTGCCGCAGCACAGGCCCTGTTTTACTCCGCTGCTTCACAGTTGGGGGAAGAACTCCTCACATTCCTCCCCTGCTCCATTGTGGTGTCCCATCCATACACCACACCTATGCTCTGGCATAGGTCATCTCTTCCACGGAGTGCAGTCTCTCCAGAACGGCTGTCCCAGCGGGCCATCCATGGGCCACAGCCTCCTTCAGGCATCCACTTGCTCTGGCATGGGGTCCTCCATGGGCTGCAGGTGGATCTCTGCTCCTCCACGGGCCTCCATGGGCTGCAGGGGGACAGCCTGCTTCACCATGGGCTGCACCACAGGCTTCAGAGGAATCTCTGTTCTGGCAGCTGGAGCACCTCCTCCCCCTCCTTCCTCACTGACCTTGGTGTCTGCAGAGTTATTTCTCTCACATATTCTCACTCCTCGCTTCAGCTGCAATTGCTGTGTGCACAGCAACTTTCCCCACCTTCTTAAATATGTTATCACAGAGGTGCTACCACCGTCGCTGAGGGGCTCAGCCTTGACCAGCAGTGGGTCCATCTTGGAGACAGCTGGCACTGGCTCTGTTGGACATGAGGGAAGCTTCTAGCAACTTCTCACAGAAACCACCCCTGTAGCTCCTCAGCTAGCAAAACCTTGCCATGCAAACCCATGAGTCTTGGCTTTCTCAAATAGATATTGTTATTTACATATAGACAAAAACATTTTTATATTTTCCAATGTCCAAAACGTAGTCAAACAGTATGAAAACTTCTAGTCAATAGCAAGTTATGACTTGTGACGAATGAAAATTAATCAATTAAATAATATCCCCCATTTGAGGTCTCTTCTTCTTCCTAGTAATACCTGTCAGCTTGATATATTTGATTACTAATCAGTACTTATTCCTTTAAATGTCAGCTGGTTATGTCTAAAATGTCAAGCTAAAACTTTTTGTCTTGTGATCTATTTGAAGAAGACCTTGAAAAAAATAGAATATAAGTCTAAGATTAAAAATTAAAGAGCATTAGTTATATGTCTTACAATATGCATAATCTTGAGAAGATCATATTGCTTGTCAAGTCCAGAAGGGAAATCCTCTTGTTCTGATGTAGATAATATAATTCCAAATTTTGTAAATTTCTGACATAAAATAGTATGTATGATGCACTTTTTTTTTTTTAAATGAACGATATGTCTACCATGGCTCAATCTTTGTTTCCAGGAGTGATACTACATCAAAGGAAAGAAAGGAAAGAAAGGAAAGAAAGGAAAGAACAGATTATATTGTAGCCAGGAGACATGGCTATAGAAATAGAGTATCTGAATTACACAAGGTAGAATATTTCATAGGAATTTGTATGATCCTAAAAGCGAGAGTAATAATGGAAGTTATTTTGAAGTTTAACATAGTTATCTTTTATCTCAAATTCTTTTTTTTTTTAGTTCTTTCAAATGACATCCCTTGTTATATGGTTGAGGATAGTTTCAGCTTTCCTCAGCCAAATTGATGTCCTGCTGTAATGCTTTTCTTACTGTCTTCTACTGCATCCAATAAAGCTCGCTCCAGTTTCCATTTCAAGAGCCCCTAATCACTCAGGATATTTTCTTCCTTCACACAATGTCACTCACCGTAGATTATATCTTAATGAAGCAGGGTATTAGTGCAGTGCTTTGTTAGGTAAAATATTAGCTGTTTTTCATCTCTACGCAGTAAACACACAATAGATCATTTGTGTGTCAGTAGTCAAGGGTGAACAGACAGTAGACAAGCAACAGAAGGAGTATGGAGATAAGGAATGAGAAATGAGACCAAGAATGGTGTGGTGGAAATGGATAAAAGAGAGGTAGGTGTTGTGTCTGGATATAGCAAGTTTAAACCTGGTTTTATTATTTTTCTTGATATTCCTGAATGCAGCATCTGTGAGGCTATGGTCATGAATGAAATAGTGGTCATAAAATGAAAAAGGAAACTGTACACGAGGAAAACATTCTTCATTCTAAAGTAGTCAGACACTGCAACAGGCTAGTGAGAAAGGCCGTGCAGTCTCTGTTCTTGGCATTTTTCAAGACAGTGTTCAACAAATCCCTGAGCCATCTAGTCTGAACCAGCTCTGTTGACCCTGTGTTGATGAGAAGGTTGGTCAAGATGACATCTTGGAGTCCCTTCCAACCTAAATTATTCTCTTTCCCCTTTCGATCCGCTAACATAAGACAGTATACTTTTCTGTGTAGCATATACTTTTGTAATCCCATTAGAAAATAGGTTACTCCTCTGTTTGTTTTCTTCTGCATAGAATATACTATAGTAATGCTTCCTCAAAAGCAAAACTCAGGAAAACCACATAGAAAATATATTATTTTCAACAAATGCCCTTAATGTTTACAAAGTCAATGTTAAGAGCTGCCAAAAATCAATTTATTCATGTAAACTTAATTCACTGGTTTCAAGTGTAAACATATTGAATCATATTCTTATTACATGATTACATACTAGTTTTTCCAGTGGGATGAGTGTCTTATTCAATGTGTAAAGTGGGTAGGTTCAGAGAAACTTATTATTTGGCCCTAGTGTATAGGGCCAAAACATCTTCTGTGAAGATACCTGAATGCCATGGAAGAGAACAACATTCTGTGCATAGTTCTACAACTAAGTTCTTATATGTACAGATAATTCCTCTAAATAAAAGTATTCATATTTAACCAGAAATTGTATTGCATATATAAATAACCTGATAGGGACAGTATAGACTGAAAGCTGTAGTTGATGTGTACTTGTGGCTATAAAGTGGAATGATCTGAAGAATGCAAACAATGCCTGGAATTTTTAAATTGTATTTTACCACCTGTTTACATAGTAAATAAGGATGAATAGCTTTATATCAGAGGACTCTTCAAATCTGAATAGTGTTATTACCAGTACAACATGTTTGTTATCAGCAGATTTTGTTAAATTCAGTAATTTTTGTAAGGCAGATCTTTCTAAAGATCGAAGTCCAAGAATATTAATAGTTCTGTATTTTTTTCCAAATAATTTGGATTTTAAGACAAAGACAGATTGTCATAGACTCAAAGAATGCCCGAGGCAGGAAGGCACCTTTGAAGACCATCTAGACCAACCCCCTGCTCAGAGCAGGTGTCTCAGGACCATGTCTAGTCAGGTTTTGAGTATGTTCAAGGGTGGATAGTCCATGGTCTCCTAAGCATATTGTTCTGGTGTTTAGTCACCCTCATAGTTTAAAAAAAAAAAAAAAAGGGGGGGTTTCTTTTTCTTAAATGCAATTTCCTGTGTTTCAATTTGTGCCCATTGCTTCTTGTCCTGTCACCGGGCACCACTGAGAAGACTCTGGCTCCGTTTGTACTCAGCTCTATCAGGTATTTATACACATGGCTAAGCTCCCTTGGAGCCTTCTCTACTGAAGAGCACACTGCTGGCTCATGGTCAACTTCTTGTTCACCAGGACCTCCTGAGTTTTCTCTGCAGAGCTGATTTTGAGCCAGTTAGCCCCCAGCCTGACAGGTACATGGAGTTATTCCTGCCCAGGTGGAGGATCATCATGGAAACTTTGAATCTCTGGTTCATTCCTGAAATGCCAGAGGGCACTTGTGCAAGGCTACCTGGTCCCTAAGGGACAACGAGCCAGCATCAAAGCACATGAACACAGCCACCAGGTCAGGGGCCTTGTCAGCCAGGACTCATTCCACACTACCCCAGCGAGAGCGCAGACAGCCCTGAGATGTCAGCCATGCCGAGCCAGGAGTCTAGGTAATCAGATACACAGAAATGGTTGCTATGCAACTTGAAGTCAGAGAAGTTGATTGCTTTTATAGATGGCAATGTTAAACACTTAGTTAATCTTAAGAAAACAAACATGAATGAATGTGCTTTTTTTTTATAAAAAAAAAAGTAGTTTAAAAGATGGATTTTGACATGACATTTTTTGTGCAGGATGAGTAATGTAATTTTTTTTTTTAACAGTACAGCCTCAAATAATACAACTTAAAAATGAAACCACGTTTGAGAATGGGAAAGCTATCCTCATCTGTGAAGCAGAAGGAGAACCTGTCCCAGAGATTACTTGGAAAAGGGCCATTGATGGAGTAACTTTCTCTGAAGGTGCCAAGGTAAATCAGTCTTTAATGTATAAAATATCTAAATATGTATTGCCTAGTTAGTCTTCTTTTCATAAGCAGAAAATTAAATTAGAGCTAGATTAATTCTAGATTCCTTTAGATTTGCAAGGAATTTCTGTTTTCCAAGGTAAAAAGAGAGATGTGGAGATTATAAATTTTATATTAAAAGAAAAAAAAAAAGAAAAAAACAAATGAAGTGCTGAAAGGCAATTCAACTCATCAGGCCTAAATTTTTGTACATAATCTCTACTAAGTGTTTAAATTTCTTCTTAATCTTAATGGCTGCTCATAGCCCTTCTTGACTATATTTGGGCTCTGTTTAGTATTTCTCAATACTTTGGAGTACTGATGTTTTTTTTCTTATTTTTCTCTTTTCTTATATTTTTCCTCACACAGAGCAAGTAGTCTATAACTACAAATTGACCCCATTTTTCCATTTTGTTTTCCCATTTTCATATTTTATTGTAAAAGTAAGTTGAGTAGAGAAAGATTACAGTACAACAAAGAAGAAAGTCAGTTACTGTGAATGGTGAAAGCAAAAGGGTACGATGTAGTATTATTCCTAACCATGCAGATAACAAGCTATTTCTATAAAAGTTTTTCTTTAAAAAAAAGTAATAATTTTAGTATTTGAACAAGTATTTTCTTCTTAATTTCCTTTTATAAACTACAGAATTTCTCTGCAGTAGTTAAAGTGTGAGATACCATCTTTCTGGCTGGCTAGCTCAGAATTTTTACTGTAGGTAATCAAGTAGCGAAATACACAATCTTCTTGCAGATGTTTGTATATTCATAGCTCTTGCTTAAAAAATAATTTACGAACCTATTCAGCAATCATACCAATGAGGGAATTAGATACACAGTAAATTAATCAGTTTATAAGGAATTGCTATATAAGGAAATATTTACTTCCATTACTTGTGTTCTGAAAGAGAATGTCTGGTCTGGTGTAGTGTCTGACTTGAACCTTCCTAGAATTGAGGAAATTCATGTGAAGCTTTGTCTATCATTTTCCTGCTCTGTGATTTCCATTTTGGAGCAACATAACAGTATTTATATCATATGTTTTTTTTTCTAATAGTTTTACTTTAAAAGAAAACAGTTTGTCTCCTCCTTAAATATTTCAAGTCAGAGGTCATTCTTCTGACCCACAAAGACTACACTTGGTTCAAAGGTTACACATGTAGCCTTTCACTTATGTTTGAATGTTCCTAAAATAAATTTGTTATATCAGAAATTGAAAATGAAAGCAAATTGCAGAAACAAGCTAAAAAATGTTGGTGCAGTTGTAACCTGAAATTTATCCAGTGCTTTATAGGACAATATTACATTCTTAATTCCAACTGCAGATGATTAAACTATCTAGACATGTTACTGTAGTGTTTTTTGAACTGTAGTTTAACTGAATAATACTGACAACCAAATTAAAACGTATATGCAGTTTCTACTTGTGTGCTGACATACTGTATGTGAAAGATAAGAAGAGTAGGAATAAATTCAGTTATATTTTGTTCTTGCCAGTGAAAGAACTCTATGTGTATTGCTCATGGGAGAGGTTTTGCTGAATGTTGAATAAATGCTCTGCAATACTGTATATGCTCTTGAGCTATAAAATATGCTGCTGTGTTTGCCCTGTTGTCCTCTAGCTCAAGGGTACCAAAGGCTTTGGTTGTGCTTTCCTACCAAATTAGGTGCATAGGAAACAAAGCTAGCAGTGATTAAATTATTGAATAATTGTTGAATAATACAGCAATTGTTGAATAATTCAAAAATTGTTGAATGTTTTGCACACAGAAAAAGAAAAGCTGAATTGAAGAAAATGGAAGGGAGGTTGTAACATAGTCTTGAATTGACATTATTACTTATATTTGATAACTTTTGAAGTAATGTGCAATCAGCAAACATACTTGCATAAATATAAAAATTATCATCTACCTTTAGATAATTCATCTTTTGAATTTTTTACGAGTTTTAAAACTTTTTTTTTTTCTGTATAGACTGCACTTTATCCAATGTTTTGGTAAATTAAGAATATCTTTAGGGGATGATTTTTTTCTGTAGAAGATGGAAGAACTACTTTTACTATAACAGTAATATGGTGATGATTAAAAAAACACAGAAAGTGTTGTTCTTATTTTTTATTATGTTTTTATTACTTTTAGTATGCAGCTCCTCAATCATGCTATTCTTGTTTTGCTAAAATGCAAGTATATCTTCTATGGATAAGGAAGAACGCTGAATGTGAGATCATTGTTAGCCTGCATGGATTCAAAGTATTGTATTTCAAATGATAGATAGATAGATCAATCGATGATCAATTGTTTAACCAGGATGTAGCCTTTTCTGAGTTTTGAAATTATTATGTTGAAAAGAATGGAAAATATGCACCAAAGTCATATAGATCAAAGAAATAACCCTATGAGGCTTAAGGAGGGTAATGTTAATAAGTACGAAGTCTATAATTATCTCTTAAGAAAATATAACTATGATAAAGGATTTTCAGTACATCAGAAGTGTGTATTTGGAAGCTGAACATAAGTGAGTTCAAACCAGATGCAAAGAAGCCTTTTTCTCTCTCCTTTTATCAGTTAGCCTTTGGAACAATCTACCACACAGTGTGTGGTCCCTCTTTCATTGAGAATTTGAAATAAAGAAAGAGGTGTCATAGTTCAGCCCCGATCCGGACCAGACTACGCAGTCTCTCTCTCACTCCCCCCACCCTCCGAAAGAATAGGGAGAGATAATTTAAGAAAAGAGAGATAATTTAAGAAAAACGACTCGAGGTTTGGGATAAGGACAGGGAGAAATCCATTATGTGTTGTTTCACGCCGCTGCTTCACAGTTGGGGGAAGAACTCCTCACATCCCTCCCCTGCTCCAGTGTGGGGTCCCACCCATACGCCACAGTCCTTCATTAAACTGCTCCGGCGTAGGTCATCTCTTCCATGGAGTGCAGTCTCCCCAGAATGGCTGTCCCAGCGGGCCCTCCATGGGCCACAGCCACATTCAGGCATCCACCTCCCCCAGTGCGGGGTCTTTCACGGGCTTCAAGCTCCAAGTGGATCTCTGCTCCTCCGTGGACCTCCATGGGCTGCAGGGGGACAACCTGCTCCACCATGGTCGTCACCACAGGCTGCAGGGGAATCTTGGCCAGGAGCCACATTACTCCTCCCCCTCCTTCACTGACCTTGGTGTTTGCAGCTGTTTCTCTCACAAGACAAGTTCATTCTTCACAACAGGCTGGCAGAAGCCTCAAAAAGCCTCTCAGGATCTCTTCACGTTATTCATCCCATCTCATCTCCTCTCCACCTCTTGCAGCCGGACAGGGCTGAGTTGGGCCCAGTCAGCTGCCTGGCGAGAGGCCAGAGGGTGAGGCCTGCAAGGCCCCGGAGGCCTGCGCCTCCCTCTCTGGGCCTATGCCCTTGCTCAGCTTCTTCACATCTTCTCTTCCCTTTTTTTTTTTCCTGTTTTCCCCTGCTTAAATACGTTATCGGAGAGGCGCTATCACGGGACATTCTGCTTCCAATCGGCTTGGCCTTGGCCAGCAGTGGGCCCGCCCTAGGCCTGTTCGAGTCCACTGAACAAAGGGGAGCGACTTCTAGCAGTTTCCTACAGAAGCTACCACCTTAGGCCCCCCTCCCTAAGCAAAACCACAACAAGAGGTCTTTCCCTTTCCTCTGAACTCTCTTGAAAGTTTAAATGGACAGTTTTCTAGGAGGTCATGTTAAATGACCTCTGTAATCCTTTTATAGCTTTATAACTCATACTTAAATGAGAGTGGGTAAGCTTGAGTAAATGAATTATTATGTGTGACAGAACGTGTTGTACTCACTCTTAAAGATTTGAAAATGGAAATGAAGATTTAGTCCAAGACAGAGCTACATTTGTGTCAGGCCAAAACTCTCTGTTTGGTGCATGTACTTCACCTTTGTACTTCTAGTCCTCAACTCCCCAGCATTGTACATCTTTTCACTAACGTGCCAACCCTGGGGCCATGCCCCTTTCAGCTGGGATTCAAAATGGCATATTTCTACAGACCTCTGTGCATCCAACAGGCCTGGCCCTTTTCCCAGGAAAAAGAGGAGACAGGGAAGACTTGCTTTTTGTGGAACAGAAGGAAGGAGAGTGATTGGATTTGATTTGCTGTAATCACTATAAAATGGATTTTGGACACGCACACAATCTATATACATCCCTGAAGGAGAGCATATCCTGATTCCCTGATACATCGTCATTGATGCCTGTGCATACTGCAGAAGTGTGAGGGCAGAGTTTCATGCTCTACTTTCCTAGTATCTAATTCTAGCAGAAATATGAAAGCTGACCAATGTTGTTTGTAATTACCATTTCAAGCCCTACGTTGGAATACAAATGAAAATAACAGATGGAGCTTGATATGAGATAGTAGCTCCACTGTATGCAGTATGTGTCCAAAGTGATAATCTTTACTCTGAACAATTTATGATCTACACATGTAGAGTGAGTGAAAGAAGTCAGTACAGAGAGGCCATGATTCAATATCTCATACTGTTTTGATAATGCTCATGTGTGGGGGAACTAGTTAACAAAAAAAAAAAAAAAAGAATGAGAATTTGCAACTTGGGCTTGGGTGTTGCTTTTAAGATACAGGAAATGATTGTGTATTTTATATATATTTGATACAGATTCACCAAATGTATTTAAAATAACTTACACTATTCTTGTAGCCACAAGTAGAAAACATCTGATTTTTAACTTTATAATGGAGACTATAGAGATAGCTTGAGTACTGCTTTCTTGCATCTACCTACCATTGCAATAATAATCTGGATGTCCCTGTGAAATTTCCTAAGGTGGTGTTTCTTGATATTGCAGAGCTCATACCAATAATTAAATTATTTTCCAAGTTTGAATTCACTTTATATTTGCATAACTATTTGAAATTTGTAGAGTTTTTAATAGTTTTTGTGATCAGGAAACAGGCAAAGGTAAAGGATTTGGTGTTTGTTTTGTCTTTTTCTTTGAAAGGTCAACTCTCCTTTTCCCCCAAGCCCACTAACTCCACTAGAGCAATTACAAATGTTAATAAACAGAATCTGATTTTTTTTTTTCACTCCCTGTATATGCAGTTTTCACTGCACAAAAAGAAGCAGTGTTCAGTGAATTGTCAGTGAATTGTGTTGCCTTTCTTTTGAGAGAGTAGTGAGAGCTCTGTTACATACTTGCTCATCAAGGATAAGCTCTTTATTTGAAATTAATCACCTAAAAAGAGGAAACAAATGTATCTAGGGTATTTTTATTTATTCCAGGAGATTTATTTCTTTTTCCAAGCTGTACAAATCCCAGTCTCTGTAAGTTAATCTCAGGAACTTTTCTCCTTTGAGTAGATGGAAGAGTGTAAGGGACAAGTCTCTTTGTCTTATTGGAGAAAATTGTTATAACTTGTTTCACGTACATGTCGTGTGAACAGCTTCTGCCTACAATATCATAGAATATTTTTGCTATTGTAATATTAGCATAGGCCTGCAGGCCAGAACGTTATACGTAGCCAGCTGCAACTGCATTTGATTATACAGTTGAGACAACTGCAAACAATTCAATCAGGCATTAAAGATTTTATTTATTTATTTATTTTGTTTTTAATCCTAAAATAAATCATGCTGGGCTTTACATGGTAAAGCTGTGAAATAGAAGAGTAAGAATATTGTGACTGGAAGGAGAAGGTAAAGAAATGGACTTAAGGGTCAGTAGAAAGCAGGAGGGTGGCCTTAAATGTTAGGTAATTAGTGCTGTTGAGAATATACAGATTTATACCCTGTGACATATGCAAAACATGGTAGCAATATCTGTAATGATGTATAAATGAAGCCAAAACTGAAGCAAGAAATTATTTTGATGTACCATAGCCTCTTCCCCAGTGCAGGCTTGGTTATATTGACAACTCAATACTAAATCTCAGCCACATGACCAGAGGGCCCTTCAGATTTGTTCCTCTTTTAGGAGAGAAATTAAATTCTCTGTTGCCCGGAGTAGACTCACATGATTTTACATACACACATCCGTATATGAATTCAAGTCATGTGGATTACTGTATTAGTATAACGCTAGCTCAGAATTCCTCCTTTCTGCAAATTTTTCCTTTCAGTAAAACTTTAAGGTCACTTTCCAGTGAGATAGAATTAAGTAAGCAGAGAAAGTTGTTGATTCTTTAAAGATGACAAAAAGCCAAGAAAATGTAAAATTTGATACTTCTTTTGTATTAAAGACTTAAACAACCTAGGGAAAGGAGAATGTTTATTTAGCAATATCACTAATTTAATCAATTTTTTAACATGATACCTAAACTTAAATTAAGGACAAAGCTTTTATCCATTCTGTAGATGGATAATCCTATTCCTGCCTAACTTATATTTCAAACTTAAAAATTTTCTCCCATTTAATCCATTTGCTTATATACTAGCTATGCACCAAGTAGATCTTTTTGGGTACTTTCTATGGGTTGTGGTGCTACATTTGCTGGCTGAAATAATGCCATACAAGCTTGGAAATGGCATTTCTTTCCCCTCTAATATTAGCTTTTTCCAATTAGTCATTAGTGATTATATTCTGTCTGTTACACTAATGAAGACTGAAATTATCAGGGAACTTTTTATGGGCCAACATTTCCTACAATACCAGTGCAGCTTGGACTTGAATATTCATTCATTCATTCCTTCCACTACACTAAAAATAATTTCATGAGCTTCTGGAGGAGTATCACTTGTATTATCTGCTAATGGTTTAATAACTTTCAAATAGCTGTTATTTGTCTGGTGAAATAGACATCTTACATCTGATGATACTTTAAGTGATACAGCAACACTTTATAAACTGGACTCATTTGGTCATCTTCACTGTTGTACTATAGGACATTCTCCAGAGACTTTGAAAAATCACATTTTATAAGTACCTTGGAAACTCATAGGAAATGGGCACAATCAATGGGACAATCAACAGTGGAACGCTCACAAAATGTATTTAATGCTATTAAAACCTGTCAGTAGTTTTCCTGACCTGAAAGGCAGTTTGAATAGCCTTGTATATTAGGACAAAACAAGTATTTAAACTTTTGGCAAAACGAGCATGAAACAAGTGGTCTGGATTCTATTTTTTAATCTGTTGGGGTTTTTTTATTTAACAAATTGCCTAAACTCTGTGTAATAATTAGTTCTTAGTACTTTATTAATGTCCTTAGTATATTATTAAAAAACATATTTTTTTCTCACAGTTTCACTGTACCATCTCCCCGTGTGCATGTACTCATACACTATCTTACTATTAATACCAATTCTCAGATTTCAAACATAGTTAAGTTATGGCAGTTTAATGTGACAATGCTGATGGACCAGTGTACGTACTTCATTTGTGATAGTTAGAAGGCTGTGCAACTTAACCTAAAGCTTAACGCAAGAGTCTCATTTCTTTGCATTGGGAAAAGTGAAGAAGGTTTGCACCATTCCTTACTGGCAGCTTCTGAAATTCAGCAAACAGTATCTCGTAGGACTACGTAACTGAACTGTAGATCTTGGCTCTGATTCATGGTCATAATAACTCCCATCTATGCACAGACTCAACCTGTGTTATTAAAATTTCTATATGTTGCAATAATATAAATAGTGGTATTGACAATAAGGTATTTTTTGTCTTTCTATATATTTCTGCTTGTACAGATCAAGTTGTGACATTTATGCCAAAGGTCAATGCATTAGTAGCATGTAGTAATCTTTACCTTACCGCAAGCTGATCATCTAACATGCTTTAATTTCTCTTATAGGTAGCTGATATGTAATATTAAAACAACAGTGACTTCTTTTAGAGCTTTTAAATGTGGGGGAAAAAAGAAAACAATCAGCATGTATGTTGATTAGATAAATACAATTTTTACAGCGTGGAACATACGATGTTACTTAGATAACACTTATCAGTGCTTCCTTATCACAGATTCAAAGTGATTTCAGTAATACCAAAACTATAGTAACCTCTACTGAGGTAAAAGTATCACTGTCTCACCCCAAAGCAGTAATGTCGGCATTTAAAAATAAGACCCCTAAGAACTTTAAGATTCATGGATATTCTTTAAGAATTCCTGAAATCACAGGTCATTGTATTAGTAGATATGCCCTAATTATGTTAAAATGTGTATGTGTAGCAAATGCCAAAATATTAAATAAAATGAGATGTTTTTCTCATGAGATATCTTCAGCAAATGTGTGTTATGGCAGTTTTATTGGTAACTTTGTTTCTTGGATAAGATGTTGGGAGGTAGTAGATGTACAAAAGAGAAAGAAAACTCTTACACCTACAAGCAATCCATCAAGAGGCCATTTGTTGCCCATGGTCTCCTCTGCTTCAACATGCATCATTCCCACAGGCTGCAGTTCCTCAGGAAGTGCTCCAGCGTATGTCTTTTCCACAGAGTATAGTCCTTCAGGAACAGACTGTTCCAGTGTGGGTCACCCATGGGCCACAGATCCTACCAGGAGCCTGCTTTGGAGTGGGCTCTCTGCAGGCTGCAGCTTTTTTCAGGGCACGTCCACCTGCTGTGGCACAGGGTTGTCCGTGGGCTGCAATGTGGCTATCCACTCCACTGTGGACCTCCATGGGCTGCAGGTGGACAGCCTGCTTCACCATGATCTTCTCCACAACCCGCAGAGGAATTCCTGTTCGGGCGCCTGGACCCCCTCCTCCCCTTCTCCTTCTCCCAGCTTCGTGTCTGTAGGATTGTTTCTCACACTTTTTTTCCTCACTTCTCTTTTTCCTCTCCTTCCTTACCCAGAAACAGATTACCTTACTCCAGGCTTCCCTCTCCCCTCCCAATTTGCCTGCATACTTGAGAATCCTAGAGCTGAGACAAAGTTTTTAGCTGTGATTAATTTATCCACATAGTCTCTTCAGTTTATGTGTTGTTACTAATCTATTTCTTCAGCAATGTACTATACGTAACTTCTGATAATTTAATTTAATAATATATGCTCCTTGAGTTTTATAACTTGTGCAGGTGAGTAGGAAATGCTGTACGCCAACTAAAAGTAAGCTATAGATTGGTTCTAGGGTTTTGCTTCTCAGTGATACTTTCCCTAGCAGAATGACATATGGGTTTTTGTGCTGCCATGTTGCAATCTCTACTTTCCAACTTGTTCCAGGCTCTAGTAGTAGCACATTTTTCCGTAATAGTTTTCACCCAATTTGACTGGTATGTTCAGCATAACCTTTTGTTTATATCCGTACATATAAATAAATTTAGAAATGTAGAGAAACTCTATTGGATGATACCAATTAAATAAAATAACATGAAAACAGGTATTTCTGTGTCCTTTCAGATACATCCAGTTCAGCTCATTTTCTCAATTTTGCTTGCTACTGCAATAATTTCCTGTTGTTTCTTCAGTTGCAAAAAGCCCTACAGAATTATCTGGGTTTGTGAGTAAAGACTTTTTGATCTGTGAGATCTGGATCTGTGTCCTCCTGCAGACAATTCTCCTGCTCCTCGTGACTCAAGTTATGCGTTTCTATTTTTCTGTGCCTTTCCTTTCTCTAAGGAAGCCTTGTTGCTTATATATCCCCCTGCAAGGCTCCACCTCGTCCCAGTTTCCAGACAGACTTCCTACCTACTGTCTAGTCATAGTAATTTTAATAAAATGTACATCACCTTTGCAGAAAGCTGGAAAGGATCGCAAGCTGCGTACAATTATTTAACAAACCAGTAAGAGAAATGCAAATCGTGATCTTTCCCCCGCCTCAATGAAGGCATACATTGTGCTACTCTGTATGGGCTGTCCTGTGATATATAACTATATACCTTCACCACATCAGTTATTCTTGCAACTAAAGCTAAATTGTATCATGATTTGAACCAGAATTTTCTGAAAATGAAGTGAATGCATATACAAATACTCTTACTGAAGAGTTTTGTAGGCATGAGGGGCATACAACCCATATTTACCCAAGAATTTGCTATCAGTCTGAGTATTGTTTTATCAGTTTAAACAAAATTAAGCAATTATTCTTAGTCCAGTTACAATGATATGAACACTTTAGTCTAAGTTTAACTAAAATCACCTCAAGACCAAGGCAACATCTGGCAAGTCCAGAGACCCTGCATTGTTGGAACAGTGCAGAGCCTTTACTAGCAATAGGAGGATCATACTTACTGGACTACAATCCCCGAAGGAAAGCTGGGATCCTAGTGCTTGGTGTTTCCTTGTTCTTTCACACTTCTGTATTTCATTCTGTATGGGCAATTTGATGTAGTACAGCTGTATAGTTTCATTGTACTAGTTATTTCTACAGTTGAAGTAATATTTACTTCAGATGTGAGCTGATCAAAACAGAATCAGGACCAGGTTGAAGTTCGTAGTCAGAGTAACCATACTTGTTGCTACTGATCCTGTATGTATTTAATAGTGATTATTCTTGTTCTGATGCAAAGAGATTGAATAATCACTGAAGAATAAATTCTGGCAAATCACAGTTAGAATTTTAAGTCTGAGCAGTCCTAGAGCCCATATTGGTAGATGCTTATGCTAGAGTCTCACCTTACTAACATTTTGCAAGAAGACCTTGTGACTCCAATTTGCACTGAAGTTACAAATGTTCTGCAACGATTTTAAAGATTTACAAAGCTGGGATATAATCACCTGTGTCTCATTCACTTCTATCCAAAGAAGTAAGCTACAATAAGATTTGATTGTCTAAAGTAAGATATAATGGTATAGTAAAATAATTCTTTTTAGTGGCTGTTTTATTTGAGGTCTGTACTTAATGGTCTTATTCCTGAGAATTTTGCTGGTCTGAATCCATCTGAGTCACCCATGTTAATGGCATCATAGCAGTGTTGGAGTAGATTCAGATCAGCAAAATTCTTAGGAATAAGACCATTAAATTTAGTATGTAAGAATCAGAATTTCTAATTGCAAAGTAAATATCTAATTACTACAGTTGCAATATATCTGTTGTAAAGACTCGTTTGTGGTTGCTAATGTTATTTTTTTTGTGGCCAACACTAATGCTTGTTTTCCTCTACAAGCTTTTTTTCATAATGCTAATGTTTTTGCCATTAATAACCATCAACCATTTCTTTCTTGTGATTTGCATCTTTAGCAGAAGTAATCTTGAATGGCCAATCATCATATTTTATCTTTTTATTGTTTTTCTTTCATATTCTTTTGTGAGTAAAAACCAATAAAGAAGTTCAGTTATCTCTTTCATGTCTTAGTAAGTGGTTTTAGTGTATTGGATATCTCATGTCATCTCATTATGTAGCAACTTAAGTTTGAAAGAAATGCCAGCATGAATCAATCAAATATCAGATCATAATTTCTAAAAGTTATATGAAGTTTTCAAGAATACATTTTACCTGAGACTGTACATGCAGTTAACAACCTCCATAGAACCAGCTGCTGTTTCCAATCTGATTTCTTTAAAAGTAACTGTTATCTCTGCAGATGAACAGAAAATCAAAACAGTATTTTTTTCTTGAAGATGATTTTTTTGTGACTTCCCTGGTTTAATACTATAGATCTACAGAAAATAGTTTCTTCAGTAATTTCTTCCTTGTGAAAAAATAGATCCCTAACAAATTCAGGAATTTGCAGCATGCTGACATAAATACTTAACAAGCTGCAGTTCTGAAAGAATCACAAGGTCTCCTATAAATATCAGTGAAGTTCAAGACACTGCTGTAGCATTATTCTGATTCACTGGACATTAAGGCATATGCACGTAGCAATACTTTGGAATTTTCTGCTGTCTCCAACAGGTGCATGGATAGAATACATTTACCTGAAGAGAATGGGAAATATTGTGAATATACCATCCATAATCCAGAAGGGAGCTTCCATCAGCTTCTACACGATGATGGCTGTTGTGACTAACAGCCCTTTCTCATCATCAAAGGTAGATTTTCAGACTAGGAATTGCTGGTCACTTACATTTAATAGACTTCTGGAAATTTATCATCATTTAGTGTCGGCATGTCAGGTTACAGAAGTTCTTTCATGCTGCTTCAAGGAACAATTTCATGACCAATTATGATCTGCTTAAATCTCCCATATAAGAAACATCAGCCTGAACTATGTGATCTGAAGTTTTCCACTTATGTGGATATCAACACAGCCCAAACTCAGAAAGTTTCCTAAAAAAATTTATTATTCATGAAATTCCAAAGATGATTCTGTTAATCAATGTTTGTTTTCTCCTTGAAAATTCAGTAACGAGTACTCAGAACATGACCAAGACAACATAATGAGTTGACAGTTTTTGACGATTTGATCTGCAGAAGGAAGAGCTAGACATAAAATTAAAACAGGTTCTTTTTTTTTCTTTTTTTTTTCTCCCCCTGCCCTGCCCTGCCCCCCAGTGTGAGGATCTTCTACCATGTACATCAGCGGCTCCTTTGGAGGAACTTGGAAAAGTCCTGCATTTTAAACTTGAGCTGTATGTTCTCACAGCGACCGTTCTTGAGTCTGTTGCACCATGATTTTACAAAAGAAACAACAGTCTCAGTTCTAAGCCGTTATTTCTTCATCTTTTCTGTTGTTAACACATGCAATGCACATTCAAAATAGCACTAAAATACACAAGCTGTCAGAAGATGCATTTGGTAAATATGTGACAGGCAAAATTGACATGTAGTGGTGTAATTATGGACAGTAATGGCACTTTGATCCCAAATAAGCTTTAAACATTAGAAGAAAAACAAATAAAGTTGTTTCAGCTTGTCTGCATTTTAAATATAGGGATTTTTTGCTTGCAGTCTTGCACTTGGACTTCAAAGGATAAAGGAGTACTTTGTCAGCCAAACGGTAAACTCTGTAGGATGGAAGATAATTAACACAGTCACAGCTGCTCTAACCATCCAAGTAATATTATAAAAATCCAACTATAAGCGAGTCACCAATTTCTCCATCTATTCTCGCCTTCCACTTGCGCTTTCAGCCAACTCAAAATGCACGTTTTGGCAGCCATACAGCTTCATCTCATTTGGTGCTACAATTCCTCAGTGGGAGTTGGAGAAGTGGTTGATAAATCAAACTCAACCACTAATCACGCCATCCACCTCTCCTCAAGTATAGCTTTCTACAATTGAAAAAGAATGTCAATTTCTAAGCATCATAATCAGCTAATTCTCTCCTTCTGAGAAATTACACTTTTTGAATTGCAGTGGCAATGGAATTGTACAGATTGAATGCTCCATGGTACGTGAATAAGATATTCTGTCCCAGAAGCTGTTCTTGTGTCTTTGTGTACTCTCATTACATCCCTATTCTCTCTATCAGTCATACCCTGAAAACTACATACCTCCTCTGCATGTGGGACTCTTGAAATACACTGTTATCATCATTCTGGTACTGCCTTCGGAGTTCTGGAACATGGTTTTGGAGCTATGCATTGACCAGTCAGGTCGGCATCAGCCAGTCAGAACTTTGGGAATAATCACATGTGGAATTACAAATCATGTGAGAAGTTCAGGAAGCAAGAGCATGACAGAAAAAGTCAGGTAGTAGAATAGCATATATAGCATGACAAGAATTTTATCAAAATAAAATATATATATTTACTTTTACAGAATCTGTAGAATTAATTTCAAGTGATGAGATACTTCCCATTTTATGAGTATTGTAGAATTCGTTTCAGTTAAGCTCCATATTCTGAGTAAGAATATTGCAAATGCAGAAAGTTCTCACCCTTTGGTGTTATTTTTGTTTTGTTTTGTTTTTCCAAAAGGCACATTTTGATACTTTAGAGATGTCATTATGGATAATTTTACTTGGAGAGCTGTATAGAACAGTTTGTTTTCTTTGACAATGACAGAGAACTAGACATCTATCAGTATGCAAAATAAAAGGTGGGGTTTTTTTCTGTGAAATGCTGAATTCTTAGTTTAGAGAATGTGGGGTTTATATGGATAAAGTCACAAAGTCTCCTGTACCTGTCAAAGTCTCTGCTGAAGATTTGTCACTTGTGTTTTAGCCTTATGCTCATTATGAGGTTCAGGGATGGGGGGAACTACCACCAACCCCCTTACAAAACGTACTTTTATTTACTAATTTTATGAAATTCTCTGATTAACATTAATGAGGAAAAATACTTTTATTTTTTAAGATTTTATTATGATTTCCAAAATACCGTTAAAATGTAACTTCTGAAGACCTTGTTAGTCTTTACTGTTTTCAGGACACATCATGGTTCGTTTATTGAAATTATTCTTCCAATGTCTTAGAGTATAAGCACCTGTCAACATACTTATTTATTCATCTTTCTAAAGATATGTATATATCTGTATGGATCTGTGTTGACCACGTATGTTTTCAGATCTCACCGATTATTCATGTTCCACAATGATACAGAGTAATTCAGCGAATGAGCAGAAATCACATGCATTGAACCACAGAGACAGTTCTGATTGTCTAGGTTTTCATCTTGTCTGTTTTATATTCTTTATTATTACTACTAATACAAAGAAATAAAAGCACGTGTACTTATTCAATCTAGCAAAAAACAACATAGTACATATTTCACATCTCTCCTACTGTAATATTTGAAAAGAAAAAAAAGTATTCCACTATAGCAGAGGTGTCTGTTATTATTTCAGGCAAACTTGAGAGTTAGTGACATTATTAATTTGTAGAGATTATATCTATATTTTGATTTGTCACCAGTGGCAGCTCCAATGATTTTTTTTTCCTGGAAGGGATTTCTACTAAGGACTACCAGACAGGTGCAGTGTGCTTCATGTTCCTATGTGTGCTGCCTCTTCCTCGTCTTGTTTTAGTGTGTTACAGTGCCAGACATGGTGCTAATGTGTGCTCTCCTTACTGCAGAAGGAAAATAAGCCTCAGAAAGATTTTACCAGGGCTTATAAAGTTCTGGTGGATCCAGACCCCAAGGTTAGGGCTGCCCCTATTTGACATTGTGTATTTGATGTTCAAAGTTAAATAAGATGACTGATGTTATGGATCAGAATGAATGCAGACTTCTCCTTTGTCAGTATATTCTGGTTTTGATAATGTCTTTTACAAGGCAGGAAAAATATAACTACCATGGTTTCAATTTTTACTTGACTAACACTGCATATTGAATTTTTGTCCCAGCTTCTTCATTGCTCTTTGCCATAGTCAAATTCTGTGTCTCTGCTGTGTTCCTAATATTTGTTCCTAGCTGTATTTCAGCATGACTGTACTGCTTTTGCACTTTTTGTGTCATAATGTCCTTGACTTATTTACCCAGATCTCTGTTAACTGACTCATACCATAGAAAAATATAATACAGCCAAACTAGTGTTTTTGAAGTCCATGTGAAAATTCATCATACTATATAGCATTTTTTATTTCCATGTTTTAGTCTCCAGCATATTCTGGGAATTGTTTCTAAACATAAGCAATGACTTAAAAATATTTTCTTTTATTTATATATTCATTCATTAATTTTTTTATTTATGAAATTGTCTTGCTCTGTATTTGCACTCTTGTTTTCTTTCACGTATTTCTGTGTTCAGAAACACCAGCCAAATAGTATATTTTTAATCAGGCAGTGCATCATGTTTGCAGAAAAGTTAATGAAATTGTACACTAATTCATCAGCAGAGTAGGGCCAGGGAACAGGACTTCTTAAACTGCTCATGAAGATGACAGGACAAAAAGCATTCCAAACAATGCAGCAGAAAACATCTTAATATATATTTTACATTACTTTATAAGCAATTTCAAAGATATTATTATAATAATTTTCAGACAATTTTGAAAAAGTATAAATTAACTTTATTAAATATGTATTTTTATGATCATTTCAGCCAGATTTTCTTGCCTACAAATGTTAATTGTTTTATTTGGTATTATGGATTTTGCTTAGCCTAGTAGATCCCTGTCAAAATGATTCTTACCATGTGAAAAGATGATGTGGTCATGCAAAAATCTTCTGTCATTCAGAGTATTTATTAGGCTGGGTTTTGTGCTAACTATAAATCTAAGATATATCACATCATCCATATTTAGTAAAACAGGAAAGTTATTTTGAGTGCAGACCAAATGTGTGCATATCAAAGGCCGTTTTTTTTGTTTTTTTTTTTTT
>WHYT01015903.1:0-16966 GCA_009806455.1 Tetrax tetrax
GACCTTCAAAGGTCATCTAGTCCAACCCCCCTGCAAGAAGCAGGGACATCCCTGACTAGATCAGGTTGCTCAGAGCCTCATCCAGCCTGGCCTTGAACGTTTCCAGGGAGGGGGCATCCACCACCTCTCTGGGCAACCTGTTCCAGTGCATTTTTTTTTTTGTGGCATTCACTTTCAAGTCCATGCAAAGGAATTGCAGAACTAAGAATAAAGTGGAAAAACAGGTGGAAGACTATGACCAAAATGATATTTAGCTGTGAGAGTGACAGTTGTCAAGTTCATCTAACATGGTAGAAGGCATTTATAGCTTCTGACACTGTTTACTGAGCCAGGAACATAGCAGCATCTGCAAGGCCTGGAAGGATTGTACTGCTTCAACAATAAGAGGTGCTCTGCTGGAGTAATGCTGTATTTAGTTTTTTGAAGTCTTTTCCTCTCTTGACTTTACGCTACAATTCACTGACAGAATTCAGTTTCTCCAGTTCTGGAGTCCCCAGCATAAGAAGGACACGGACCAGTTGGAGAGGGTCCAGAGGAGGGCCACGAAGATGATCAGAGGGCTGGAGCACCTCTCCTATGAGGACAGGCTGAGAGAGTTGGGGCTGTTCAGCCTAGAGAAGAGGAGGCTCCAGGGAGACCTGATGGCAGTCTTCCAATACCTCAAGGGGGCCTACAGGAAAGATGGGGAGAGGCTGTTCAGTAGGCCCTGTTGTGATAGGACAAGGGGTAATGGGTTTAGATTAGAAGGAGGTAGGTTTTGATTAGATATTAGAAAAAAAATTTTTACAATGAGAGTTGTAGAACACCTGATCTAGTCAGGGATGTCCCTGCTTCTTGCAGGGGGGTTGGACTAGATGACCTTTGAAGGTCCCTTCCAACTCTAACCATTCTATGATTCTATGATTCTACTGATTATCCTTATTTCTAGCTGTGCTTATTTAATGCAGAAGAAATTTAGAGTTAATTTCCTTTTTCTACTCTCAAATGTATGATATCATCATGCTTCAGCCTTATTTTTTCTGAACCTTTCATAAGACATTTACTTTCACTTTAATCTCAGTATGCGATATACACTGTGCACTGATCAAGTGTCCCCTCTGAAATCAATGGAAATTCTACCACTTTCCTCTGTGGGAGTAATATTGGTGTAATGATCACAGATCATTACACCAATGTTTACACAGATACTTCTTAAAGCACAACAGACTCCATTGCCACAAGAATGGATGGGGCAATTATTTTTTTCTTTAACATGCACTGCTCTTTAACAGCAGCATACAGTGAACAAGAGTGGAATTTTGATGTCCGGGGCACACAACTGAAGCTGTTGCTCTGATTGTTTCAGTACTAGTATTTCCTGAAAACTCCTTGTGCTATTAGGGAATAAGAAAAACGATAAAATAATACTATATTTTATACTGAAAACAGACTACATTTGGTGCGGGGGGAAGGACTACAAATTGATGGTAATAGGTTTCTAAAATAAAGTTTCACATAGAATTATTCACATTTCATTAGCTTGTTTCAATTCTTTGCAAAAAATACAAAAGAGCATTTGAAAGAAGGAGATACACTGTGCTTAGCTCTATTAAAGAATTTTGACAAAGTCTTTGATAAGAGTAATGGAAATAGGAAAGTACAGAGCAAGTGCACAAAGTTTTATAACAGATGAAAGACTGATTTAGAGGAAAAAAAATAGAATCAGAGAATCATGGAATGGTTAGAGTTGGAAAGGACCTTCAAAGGTCATCTAGTCCAACCCCCCTGCAAGAAGCAGGGACATCCCTGACTAGATCAGGTTGCTCAGAGCCTCATCCAGCCTGGCCTTGAATGTTTCCAGGGATGGGGCATCCACCACCTCTCTGGGCAACCTGTTCCAGTGTTCTACAACTCGCATTGTAAAAATTTTTTCCTAATATCCAATCTAAATCTACCTCCCTCTATTTTAAAACCATCATCCCTCGTCCTATCACAACAGGCCCTACTGAACAGCCTCTCCCCATCTTTCCTGTAGGCCCCCTTGAGGTATTGGAAGACCGCTATCAGGTCTCCCCCGAGCCTCCTCTTCTCCAGGTTGAACAGCCCCAACTCTCTCAGCCTGTCCTCATAGGAGAGGTGCTCCAGCCCTCTTATCATCTTCGTGGCCCTCCTCTGGACCCTCTCCAACTGGTTCATGTCCTTCTTATGTTGGGAGCTCCAGAACTGGACACAGTACTCCAGGTGGGGTCTCACCAGGGCAGAGTAGAGTAGGAGAATCACCTCCTTCGGCCTTCTGGCCATGCTTCTCTTGATGCAGCCCAGGATGTGTTTGACCGTCTGGGCTGCAAGTGGGCTCATGTTGAGCTCCTCGTCCACCATCACTCCCAAGTCCTTCTCCTCAGGGCTGCTCTTGATCCATTCTCTGTCCAGCCTGTATTTTTGCCTGGGATTGCCACGACCAAGGTGCAGGGCCTTACACTTGGCCTGGTTGAACTTCATGAGGTTCTCATGGGCCCACCTCTCCAGCCTGTCAAGGTCCCTCTGGATGGCATCCCTCCCTTCCAGGGTGTCAACGGCACCACACAACTTGGTGTCATTGGCGAACTTGCTGAGGGTGCACTCTATCCCTGTGTCCATGCCACCGACAAAGATGTTGAACAGGGCCGGGCCCAACACGGACCCCTGAGGGACACCACTTGTGACCGGTCTCCACTTGGACATTGAGCCGTTGACCACCAGTCTCTGAGTGCGGCCATCCAGCCAACTCCTTATCCACCGAGTGGTCCGTCCATCAAACCCATGCCTCTCTAGTTTAGAGAGAAGGATGTCATGAGGGACAGTGTCAAAACCTTTGCTTCAGTCATATTGAATGGTTCCTTTGGGAGTGGAAAAAGTTAAGAATGAGTTATTTTAAGGGCTGATATAGGATGTATCAATTAGAATCCATTGTAATGATAGCACACAATGGCAGGAAATTATTCAGATTCCCAAGTAACCTCGCTAGCTGCTAAGAATTAAGGAAGATTGAGAGAAACTCATGCAAGAGCAAGACACATTGAACTATGGGCTAGATAATCAATTGTGAAATGGATTGAAAATTGCCTGAAGTGGCAGGCTCAGAAGGTCGTCAGCAGCAGCCCAAAGTGCAACTGGAGGTTGGTCACTAGTGGAATACCCTCAGGTGCTAATACTGGATGCAATATTGTTTAATCTCTTCATTAATGACCTGGTTGATGGGACAGAGTGCACCCTCAGCCATTTGCAAATGATACAAAATTGGCATAATGGCTGGAACACCAGAAGGTCATGCTGCTATCCAGAGGGATCTTGACAGTCTGGAGAAATAGGTGAACAGGAACCTTGTTCCTGTTGTGAAGTTCAGTAATAGGAAATGTGAAGTCCAACAGCTGGAGAGGAACAATCCCATGCACCAGTATGCATGTAGGGCCAACTGATTGGAGAGCAGCTCTTCAAAAAGGATGTGAAGATCCTGGTGGATGCAAGTTGAACATGAGCCAGCAATGTGCCTCTGTGGCAAAGGCGGTCAACTGCATCCTGCACTGCGTGCGGAAGAGTGTTGCCAGTAGGTTGAGGGAGGTCATCCTTCCCCTGTACACAGCATTGGGGAGATCACATGTAGAATGCTGGGCCCAGATCTGGGCTCCCCAATACAAGAGAGGCATGGAACAACTGGAATAAATCCGGTGAAGTGCATGAAATAATTGAGAACTGGAGTATCCTCATATAAGGAGGGGCAGAAAGAGCTGGGACTCTTCAGCCTGGAGATGAGAAGACTCACAAGGAGCTTATCAGTGTGTTTAAATACCTGTTAGGGGGAGTAAAAAGATGAGTAAAGATGAGCAAAGATGAGGAAAGCCTCATCAGAGTAGTATCCAGTGAAATGACAGGAGACTGTGCAGAAATTGAAATACAGAAAATTCCATGGAAACGTAAAAAGAAAAATGTTTTTACTGTGGGACTGGACAAAAATTAGGACAGGTCACCTGTCAGGGATAGGTTGTGGAGTATTCTTGGAAGTATTCAAAATCCAACTGTACAGGTCCCATAGTGATGTATGCTAATTCACGCACCATTGAGCAGGGAAATTGGACTTTCTGATCTATGGAGGTGCTTTCTAACCTCAACCATTCTGTGATTTTGTGCTATTTGGAGCTGTGTGTTGAGCATGGAGAAGAAAAAGGACAACTATTTCTTACAAATAGAGATGTATTCTCAAATAAACTAGGTTTCTCTCTACCATATAGTAGTACTAATAACAAAACCAAAAGCAATGATAACAGCAAAACCCCAAATCACAGCCCCTGCAAGAGAAAGGTGCCACTAAAATATAAATGGATGGACTTCTGCTAGTTACAAAGCCAATTTCAGCTAGAAAAACAAACATGTACTTTGAAGTTTTCAAAGCTGTGCTGCAAATAGGACAGATAATAGTATCCTTGAAGTCTTTGTGCTCAATAAGAAGGAATAAAAGCTATGGAAAGAAATAAACACTGATGATTGAAGGAATCAGAGAATGTCTTGATTTGAGAATCCAACTGAGGATTATAACTTTCACTAGAAATTTCTACTTAGAAATATAGCAAGGAAGACTGTGTTAGGAAACTCCTTTTAGACATTAATTCTAACAACTGAACTGAGTGTTTTCAATATCTGCCCAATAGACATAGAGCAAACCACCTTCTAGATATGGCTTTCAGATGAAATTAACATCAAGACAATACTGGGATTCATAAAGTACCTGACATTTAGATGGATAATATGAGTATCTGTTGTGGTAATAAGAAATGTGATTTTTTGAAAGCAAGGTGAGTACATATATTTCAGGGCAGATCTAAAATTTTATATTTCAGGTATTTAGAAGATACTTTATATTGTTGGGGTTTTTTTTCCCACATATTTCTCTTACACTGCTGGTAAATATACCAGTGTGTAAAATAGATTTCTGGGTTTACTAGATCATCAGTCTTTTGGGGATGAAGTTATGGTGTTCCTGAGTATCTCCAAATTGCTCTACAATGGTTGAGAATGGAAAAGCAGATAATTTCCTACTATTTACCTAAAAGACCAACTTGAATGCAATGAATGCACAGACTTATCTTTGAAGAGTCTATAAAGAGTTCCTAAACTGTAAAGCTGTAGAGAGGCTGTGGAGAACAGGAGAAATTAAATAATAGAGTACCTGCCAGGTTCTGTCAAATCCCCTAAACATAAAGAAATGCTAGGAAGAGACAGTGAAAACTGACCACATGAAAGGATGCTGCGGAGATTTGATACCACAGTATATTAGAAAAAAAAATACTTAAGAGACATCATTATGCAATCGATTTCACAGACAAAACAAAAATCTCCAGGTTATCAGATGCAATCAGATATTGAAAAAAAACCCCAAAGACATTTTTCTTCGTTTGTGTGTCTCCTGTATTTGCTTCTCCATGCATATTCTTCATACTAGCTTCAGGGAATAAGATACCAAAGTGTCAAGTTACAGCAATACCTCTTTGACAAAGTATGCAATACCCTGTGATATGGTATTGAAAGGATCCCAGAAAAATGCAGTCATTACAGAAACTACACAAAGAAATAACTTTCAGAGACATTTTCTTAGAGGGCCAATAAACCCTGTTCAGAATTAAAATACGTGAAATGGAAGGACAGCTCACAAGAATAAGAGTTTGAAACAATTACCTTGCAAGAATTAGGACAAAAACATTGAAGTGCATGTTCTAACTATAACATAAGCATTTCTTTCATCAATAAGTTTTGGTAGAAATAAAAACAATAATAGAAAGATACAGTTACACAATTCAGAGGAAAACAGGATGCACAGAGAGAAATAATAATTTGCAGCAGTGACATATAGAACTCCCTGAGATTTTGAATAAATATTGAAAGCCTTATAATTACATTAAATAAACAGATAAAGTATATCATTAAAGTGAGATGCAGTTCTATCTTTTCTTTAGGTGCACAGGGATATTGCAACCTCATATTTCCATCAGTGAACAACAAGTTATTAGAAGAATTTGCCAGTTCTTTTTCATGTTTTATGGTTGCATTGCAGCAAAAAAAAAAAGACATTCCTAAGATTTTGGTATGGGATTAAAATATATATTAATTCTGATAGTATTATATGAGACTGTCATGTGGAGAAGGAGAAATGGAGATAGAGTGGATAAGTAAAGTAAACAGAATAAACCTGGTAATGCCATTAAGAAGCACACTGATTTATTTTAGAAAAAGTAAAATCTAAGGACAAAAATACACGATTCATTTCTGTTTATTTTGAAACACATGAAAACAACATATGCATTCCCTGAAGGAAACAGGTCTATGGAGTAATATCTTCCTGGCATATAGCATTGAAAGAATTAGGAAAAAAACAAACAAACAAACAAAACAAGAACTGATGACATTTTATTTTCTCATTTTAAACTTTTTCCCATAATCAAAAATGACTTTAATGCCTAGTGTGAAATAAAGAAAAATGAACCCTTTTCAAGATCTAAAAGAAAGTAATCTAATCAGAACAAATTGCTGTAACAGTGTTATAATCTCCAACTCCTCTGTATCTGGTGGACAGCAGGATGATTGTGACTTTGTTGCTAGCTTTGCATCTTAGTTTTTGCTTGAAGTGATTTTTTTTCTTACACTAAATGTAAAATTTCCTCATAATGATTTTTAATCTATTTTTTGATATTAAAAACTAATAGGGTTTTTTTTTGACAATATAGAGTACACTGAAATAATTAAATTAACTCTATTTTTTATACATCAGTGCAGGAAAATTTTGTCTTATGTATTGTTTTGCTACATTTACAATTATCTGTGTAGGTACATTGCAGAACCAGACCTAAAAGTGTTACATTAAGCCTTGCCCTCACCAAGAAAAAAAATCACACTCATTCTTCATCTTTGACCTCACTTGCATTCTGTCTGCTAGTTCAGTTTCAGAAAGAGTTTTGGTATTGGCAGCAACTACTTTCTTTTTCTAAGAAACAGAATCTGCCACAGAAGTACTTCCCAAAATGTAGACCAGATTAAAGTAGATTTTAAAAACTAGAGGGTCTGAGTTTTAAGAGTATTTTCCTCATGGAGTAGTGACAAACTGGATATCTGATATCTTTTTAATGATGAGAGCTAGACACAATACTGGTACCATGTCCAGACTTACCAATGATACACAATTTATTTTCAGCCTTGGCAAGTGGCCTACTAATGGATCATAAAATTGCAATAACATGATTTGTAGCATAATCTGCCATTCTTTTAAATGTATTTATCAATGCAATAAGGAAAGTCTACACAAAGCTATTTTTAAAACCCCCTAGTTGTTGAAAGGCAAATAGTTCTCCATCCTGCTCAAGAAGTGGTGCTTCTAATTCCAAGTTCAATGCTTATTTCCCTATTTATTCTAATTTAGTCATTGGCTTCTAGGCATGCTGGATTTTTTTTTCTCCTCTGTTTCTTTGGAGAAAGGTATGATGAAGATATTCCTATGTTGTCATCTTAAGATGGTGTAGGGTAGAACTTCCTGACTGCCAAGGTGGGTCTCAAAAGAAGAGACAGTCTTTGGGATCACTTGACATTTCCCTCTTCAGGGCTTTGTGAATCAAATCAGTACCAGAATCTCAAAGTAGACATTTCTGGCCACAGAACTGGCATATTTGTGGTGCTCTGATCTGCTCAGGAGGTGAACACCAGCATTGTCTATAAGCTGCAGAATTTTGCTTGCATTAAGGCAGAGGGAGTCATCAGCTTGAGAGCACTAAATGTTTTAAGTCTGCTGCAGTGCTATTATTACTGCTATAGCTCCTGTTGCTACTACTGGTACCACTACTAGCATCATCCAAGATAACTGATCAGTGCCTTCAGGTTTGTGTTCATCAGTGAAAAGTTAAATTTTGCTATTAAAAAAAAAGATAAAGCATTTTATAGCCAACTTCAGGTAACAATAATTAAAAGTACCCACTACCTTAAAAAAGCAGAATAGAACATCACATTTATCACTTGATTCTGCATAATTTTCTTCTTGTCAGAAAATTTCATTTATCACTTATACCTCATTCTGAATTAAACCCAGTATTTTCTGAATATAACCACTGTCACTTACATACTAGACATTCTTTAATCATTTTAGTTCTGTAGTACATTTTATCCATCCTAGATCTATGCTTAATCTTCACAAAAATTAATGGAAGAGAAGATTCAAGACTCCAGACTGGCTGTTGGCAAAGACTTCTGTACGTTTGCAGAGGACTTACTGGTGGAGGGGCTGATACTCAATGAAACCGATTCACTTTACAGATATTTAGTATTCTTGCAGAAGAACTATTTATTCTCGGAAAAATCTCAAGCATAAGAAAACAAGTCCCTAGCGTAGGTGAACCAGAGCAATGTTTCTGCTTCGGTTATCCATTAAAACAGTGAGCATTCAGTTTGAAAAATCTACTCTTGAGGCATAATGCTAATAGGACACAGAATGGATCTGACTATTTTATAATGCACAGGCCTGAAATATATGTCAGCACAGATTATCTTAAAACTGGAAATTTGCCAAACTGCTGCAAGAAATTTGTCTAATTAACAAAAATGTACTACTAAAAAGACCAGTTATTAGAGTGCTTTGGAAATTGGAGATGAGATGTACACCTGAAAAAGACTGGAGTTTGTTTGTATATATTTTATAATAAAACAACAAAACTAAACCTAAAAAATAAAAGTTTGTAAGGTCTCTCTTAATTTATTCTCATTCTCTTCTCCCATTATAAATTGGCCTATCAACTTGCATGCACATGCAGCATATACAATCTGACAAATTTCAAGACTATTTTGGTAAGTGGTGTTAATACTTTCCCTATTAGCATTTTGTAGTGAGTAGATTGTCAATATGGAATAGAATAGAATAGAATAGAATAGAATAGAATAGAATAGAATAGAATAGAATAGAGCCTCATCCAACCTGGCCTTGAATGTTTCCAGGGATGGGGCTTCCACCACCTCTCTGGGCAACCTGCTCCAGTGTTCCACCACCCACATTGTAAAAAAATTTTTCCTAATATCTAATCTAAATCTACTTCCTTCTATTTTGAAACCATCACCCCTCGTCCTATCACAACAGGCCCTACTGAAGAGTTTCTCCCTGTCTTTCTTATAGGCCCCCTTTAGGTGCTGGCAGACTGCTATAAGGTCTCCCCTGAGCCTCCTTTTCTCCAGGCAGAACAGCCCCAACTCTCTCAGCCTATCCTCATAGGAAAGGTGCTCCAGCCACTTATCATCTTTGTGGCTTTCCTCTGGACCTTCTCCAACTGGTCCATGTCCTTCTTATGTTGGGGGCTCCATAACTGGAGAGTTCTTAACTGTCTTAACTGGAGTTCTTAACTGTCCATTAAGAACTCTCTTGAACTGGCAAGGTATTTATTAATTCTTTGTACTGCAAAGGAGTTGCAGAACAAATAAAGGTAAACTCTCTGAATCTCCATGAAATCTCTGTGAAAATAATGTAAACAGAACAGACTATGGTAAGTTCACACTGGGTAGTAGTGACAAGCATACAAGAAGACACATTCAAGATGGGGCAAAGAGGTCTGATACAAGAGAATTTAACTTTTTTTTTTTGCCACACATTAGACTAAAAAGTTAGATTTTCTTTCCCCAGTAAGTATTCCAAACATGCCAGACCTACAGAACAGTTCTCTGGTAACCTCTGCCCTCTTTTCCTCCTGCTTTTCTTCTCCTTTCCTCTTAAATGTATTATGCTCCCTTATAGCTTTGAAGATGACCCTGCTTTGAACTAGGGACTGGACCAGTGACCTCCACAAGTCCTTTTCAATTAAGATTTTTCAGTGATCCTATGATTATCTGATAATAACAACTTTTTTTTTTCTTTTTCTTTTTCCTTCTGGCAAAAGTTTCTTCAGGATTTCTCTAGTATTAAGATCTTCAAATCCTTCACTATAGTTTATGAATCCAATCCTAAATGGATGTATTCATCCTTAACCCGTTACTGTGATCTCTGCCTTCTATCTCCTTTCTATGCTTTTATGTGCTCTCTTTTTCTGCTTTGTACCCTTCCTTTAATTTATATCACTTTCTAGGTCACATACCTCACAAACTGTGCTTGAGAGCCTCCCAAACAAAGCCTCAAGAACAAAGTTCCTTTGAGTTGTAGGTCATATCTAGATCATCTATTGTTAGATATTGTGTTGTATAATTGTAATTACAGGATTTTTGTAATTGGATTGTCTGATGAAATTGACAAAGGAAGTTGCCTAAATGAGTTTCAAGCTGTATTTCAGTGAGCAGAAAGAAATACTCAATATCTCTACTGCTTGTGCTGTTCTGCACAGTCTCATGACCTACCTCCAGGGAAGGACCAAGCATCTCTTTGTGTTAATACTCACACTGCAATGGGTCTTCTGGAGAGAAGACTGCTTCCTTCAGTAATAAGAGTAAAGGTAGATGAACAATTCCTTTCTCCTAACTGTTTAATGAACAGTCAAGTGTCGTTCTTCCTCATCTTCACTTCAAACATTCCTGGCATTTTAACATTCCTTAAGGTTTTCCACTAGAAGTGTTTTCTAGATAGTAATGGAAAACCTCAGTCTTGCATGAACACGATTGAAATAGCCTGCTTTAGTCCCTTAGTTCACCTGTTATAAAGATACTCATAATTTTGGGGCAAAACAGAAAATACCAACAGTCAAGTAAAATTTCAGCAAGAAAGTGGAATTTGCAAGTCCAGGAATGTATTCTGATAACTTCTAATGCTAATGTTAATTGGGATTAGAGGTTCCTATATGATCTGAGTTAAGCCTTCCTTTTCTGTTGACTTTTTTGATCTCCTTTCGATTCCCATTTTATGGGGATAATTGACTAAGTTCCAAAACTGAATTAAAATCATCAGATGAACACAGACATATTAGTTAAAAAGAGAATGTGAAAAATCTGAAGAGAACTTCTAAACCCCAGGATCTTTAACTAGTATCCCAAGTGAAAAAAAAAGAAGAATAAATCTCTCACTTTGTCAAAAGAAACCTGAACGTTCTCAAATATTCTTTCATTGGGAGGATACATTACTGGTGGCTTTGAATCCAAATATTTGTCTAATCAATGTTTTTCAGAATTTTGAGCAGAGGTATGAGAATCTAAGGCATTTTACAAATCACCCTCTTTGACAGGAATATGATGTGGATTAATTAAGATCAAAATAACCAAGGTGAATGAAGTTTAGACTACTAATGTTTCTCCTTATTTTTTGTTCTCATGAACACACATTGGCACATGCACTTTCAAAATGTCAATCTGTAAGATCTCATTCTACCATCTTGTTGTGTTTGAAAGATTAACTTTGCTGACTTCTACTGATAGTTTTGTTTAATTAGTGAAGGTAAAAGGAAGTTTGTCATCTAACCGATTGATACTTACACAGACTTTAGAAGGTGTATTTTAGCTAATTATAAGAAGTTTTAATATATAGTTCTTTCAACTAAATTAAATTTTATTAATACTTAGTACTAAGAACAAGGGAATTATACTTTAATAAAAAATGGAGTTTTTCCCATTTTGTCCTGGAAAGTGTATTCTCATTGAAAGGAATCTATTTACTGTGCTTTTTGAGGGTCAACTCTTTTTGAGGGTGAGTCTCACACAGATACATATCATAGCCTAAGACACTGTTATTTAAACATTGTTGCTGGTATGTCACTACTAAAGCAAGACTCATTAACTACTTTGTGTGACAGCATAATAACTTGTGAGGAAGTTGAACTCAAGTTTGGGAAAAGTTTAAATGTACCTACGCATTCATATTTTCTTATGACCTTGGTATTTTATTTCCTAAACTCTTTAAGGGACTGAGAAAAAAAGAAAGTTTTCAATTTTTTTTTTTGTATTAGATTTTAGTCAATACTGTGAGACACTTTCATATTTATTACAAAGCTGTTGATGATTTCTTAGCATAATGTGACAGTATGCGATAACTCCCAACAGCTTTCTCCACTTCAGTTCCAGAGTAACTTGCATTTTTATTGATATGATAAAACAGTGAGTTAACACTTATATCATACTTTCTACTCTTTTTAATTTTTTTTATGTTAATGAAACACAACAAACAACATCTTTTAGTATCTTGCTACTTAAATTTCTGCAGCTGTATCTAGTTCTCATCCAGTTACTGTGCTAAGAAATTATGTTTAAATTCAGGATGTCACAGAGTACTGAATATTTCAAAAGGCTTAATATTCCCTTGTGTATTTTTCAGACAATCCTGGCCTAGTGAGTCACGTTCCAGTTGGTGTTAGAATCCTGGATGTCAATGACAACCCTCCAGAGCTCGCCAGAGAGTATGAGGTAGTCGTCTGTGAGAATGCAAAGCCTGGTCAGGTAACTCTCACAGTTATCCGTCTCCCAGTGACAAAGAGGAATTACTGTATTTGTTAATGCCACACATATAAGAAGTTTGATTTGGGTAACACTTGTCATAATTCTTTCTGATATCATTTTTTATATTTCACATTTGATTCAAATTTCTAACGGTGTTAGCCTGAAAGGAGAAGACTTGAGAATTTATTTTATATATATATATATTTGCTGTTGCAAAAATATGCCAAAACTATCATCACTAAAGAGAGGAAAAACTTTTATCTTGTCAGATAAGTTCACTATACTGAACAAAATGGATGAATCAGATTTAACATGTCTCATCTAAGTGCCACATGATAGCAAGGTTTCAAATACAGCTCAGTGAAATGGCTGGTTAACATGGCTGCCATCCTCACATTTTGCATGTTGATTGCCCTTGTCTGTGCAGCATCATTATGGAGAAGATATTGAATGGATTTTTCACAACTGTTAGTGTGGGGAGGGTCAGAACTGGCACTGAATAGAAGAATCACATTCCAGTCGTTCCTGCGATTAGTGCACTTCATTGCAGTCCATGGTTTGACAATTTTACCAAGTGCCTTTTCTTTTTTGCACAGGTTGAGCTTTTACCTAGCACTCTATGCTAGTTTTGCATTATAACACAGGTTGTAAGTTGAAATTGTGAGCTCTTATCTTTCCTGAGGAATGTATTACTAGTAATAACACTTTTCTCATCAAATTTAAAAGCAATGTACAAAAATGCATAGTAGCATATTTCTATTTTTAACATTGAGACTATAAAAATGCTGTATTTCATCAGACTACAGGCTGACCAAAGTTATTTTGACTCTAATAAGTGGCCAAGAGCTGACATCTAAAGAGCAGGATAAGAACAGTGAGTATAAGAATATTGAGTATACCCTCAGCAAGTTCACAGATGACACCAAGCTATGTGGTGCTGTTGACATGCTGGAGGAAAGGGATACCATCCAGAGGGACTTTGGCAGGCTGCAGAGGTGGGTCTTGCAAACCTAATGAAGTTCAACAAGGCCAAGCGCAAGGTGCTGCACATGGGTTGGGGCAATCTCAAGCACAAATACAGGCTGGACAGAGACTGAACTGAGAGCAGCCCAGAGGAGGTGGATTTGGGGGTCTTGGTTGATAAGCACTGTATCCTGGGCTGCATCAAAAGAAGTGTGGCCAGCAGGTCAAGGGAGGTGATTCTGTCCCTCTACTCCACTCTTGTGAGACCCCACCTGGAGTACTGCATTCAGCTTTGGTGCCCCCAACATAAGAAGAACATAGACCTGTAGGAGCAACTCCAGAGGAGGGCCATGAAGATGATCAGAGGGCTGGAGCACCTTGCCTATGAGGACAGGCTGAGAGAGTTTGGGTTGTTCAGTCTGGAGAAGAGAAGGCTCCAAGGAGACCTTATAGCAGCCTTCCGGTACTCAAAAGGGGCCTACAAGAAAGCTGGAGAGGGACTTTTGACAAGGGCATGTAGTGATAGGACAAGAAGTAATGGCTCTAAACTGAAAGATGGTAGATTTAGATTAGATATAAGGAAGAAATTCTTTACTGTGAGTGTGGAACAGATTGCCCAGAGAAGTTGTGGATGCCCTATCCCTGGAAGTGCCAAGGCCAGGCTGGGTAGGGATTTGAGTGACCTAGTCTAGTGGAAGGTGTCCCTGTCCAAGATAGGGGAGTTGGACTAGATGATCTTCAAGGTCCCTTTGAACCCAAACCATTCTGATTCTATGAACATGACAAGTGTGTGTGATACTTACCTCAAGTACTTCTCCAGTCTGAGGTCATTTGCAGATCATTTCCTGATCCATGTGTGGTTTCTCTGTTTTTAATAATCCTTTAGTAACAATCACATCTAAATCCATCTAGCTTTTCCTACAACAAACACAGTCTTGTGATATCTACTACCTCATGAAGCAAGGAATTTTACAGTTTAATTGCATATTTCAGGAAGACCTACCATCTTCTTTTTCTTCTTCTCTTTCTTTTTTTTTTAATCTTCCCATGCTGTCTTCAATCAATATTTACCAGTTCTTGTGTTGGGAGAGAGAGAGAGGAAGAGAGCAGTTGATCCCTATTAGTTATCTCTGTGCCATTCATAAATCTCCAGCACATTGCCCCCAGTGGTCTCTTGTTCAGCTTGAAGAATCCTACTTAACTTGGACAGGCTGTGATAAGGCCTTTGTAGACCTTTGGTCATTCATCCTATCCTCCTTTAAACTTTCTCCAATTCCTCTCTATTCACCTTGAAATGGGGAAGCAAGATTCAAGATGCAGGTATGCGGTGGTTTATAATTCTTATAATAGGTTATGCTTCATAGTATATGATGATCTCTACTTTGTTCTCTGTCCTTTCCTAGCAATTTCAAGCAATGGCTTTTCTTTTTAACCACAAGTAAGCACTGAATGCAAAAAAAACCTGTCTACCATAACACCAATATCATTAAAAGTAATAGTCAGCTCAGAGATCATCATCATGTATGTGAAGTTAAGACTTCATGCCTATGTACAATCAATTTCATCTGTCTTTGTATTACCTGGCTACTGAGTACTGGAAGGTCCTTAGTGTTAGCCCTTCCTTTTTAATTCCTTAAACAATGCAGTATCATAAGCAGATTTGTGTGCTGATTATTCATACACTTTATAAGATATTTATTATTACACTTACCAACAAATAGCCCAACATAACTCTATGTGGAACAGGAAATCTCTGTAACTTCCTTTCCTTATGGAATAGAAAATTTACAGAAGCAACCTTATTTCCTCTCTTTTGAGCAGTTATTTGTGCAAGGACCTTCGCTCTTATCTCATGACTGCCTAGTTTTCTTCAGTGCTCTTGTTGAGACACCTCACTCAAAACCTTTGTAAGTAGGTCTATCTACTAACTGAATATCTCCTATTAAAATGCTTATTAAAGTAAAAATAATACTCTGAATACCTCAAATAAATCCAAATATAGAAGAATTTGAACTTGTAAAAGACTAATTTAAAAAAAAAAGAAAAGATAAAATCTCTTAAGCATTCATTGCAATTCTTTTCAAAATATTCAAATATTTTTAAAATTATAAAATTTAACAATATTTGTTAAATGACTGTTATAATTAATCATAAGCAAAGGCATGCTGTGAAGCTAGTTCAGAAATGATGCTTGACAGAGGTTTTGGTCATGGTGAGTAGCTAATGTTTCTTATTAGCAAAGTTTTAACTCTCCAATAGTAGGCTTTGCAAATGGAAATTTACGAGAGAGATGTTTAACAGATAAAATGAGTTTTACTATAACAGCATTTGCTCCTGATTTAAATCAGCATTGTATTTCTTTCTGAGCTACTGTTGCAAGTGTGAATGACTCCTGACCTCTGTGTCATTGCAGTTTAACACCCAAGATTAATTCTACCATAAACGACTCTACAAGCAGTAGTTTAATATGAAAGGCTGGATCGGCATGCTGTTGTATTCTTAAATGAACAGGGCTCAATTACATACATGATATGCACTATTTTTTTTAATTTGCATTGTAAAACAAGGCTTCACAAAAGACTGTGATATCATTGTACTGTACAAAAACCAAAACCAAACATGAAAGTGCATGGCTCTTACTCAGAAGTACTTACTGCTTATTTTAAGAAAGAAAATGACAGTGTTCAACAAATATTAAGGAGGGACAAATAAACAAGGATTACAGAACAAAACAAGTGTTTCATATGCTGAAATTGTGTCCAGCTGGATGGTTTTGAATATCTGAAAAGGCAGTATTTACTCGGGGTTATCTGTCATCTTGTGATGACATAAGATGTCATCTTGTGATTCATAAGATTTATCACTAAAGAACAAACTCTATCAGGTACAGCTGAGCACTTCTGCTTGACCTGCCTGACCAGTTCTTAGAGGTTGGGCTCCAGTCCTGCACTGCCCTGTAAAAGTCCTATTTCTTTCCTCAGTACATCTATTTTGAATGTATTATGTGCAAGATAAACTAACCAATATTTTATAATTGAGAGACATTTTGTGTTTCCTTGTTTATTTTGAGAAGTTTCTATGGAGAGAAATCACAGTGTTATTTATGTGCACAGCCTCTGTCTCCTGCTTCTTGTTCCCTCCACAGCTCAATTTATTTACTTTTAAAAAAAAAACTAAATCCCCAATAAAACTTTAGAACTTAAATGCTTAAATCAACCACCCTAAGCCATCTCAAACAGAAATTTCTTGTGAGAAGATCTTTTCCACGCTGAAGTGACAGCTTTACTCCCTTAGCAGTCACCTTGTTGAGAAGATAAACAAAGTATCTCCAACAGCTTCCAGGTGATATTCTGGTAGATATTCTATATTACAGTAGATAAAGCAGCTGTGATTTGATCTTAGATGATATCCAGACTTGGAGAACTCTGACTTCTAGGAATATACTGATTTTGGGAATTATTTTGAAATTCAGCCAATGTAGGAAAGTGAAATTTCTTGACCTTCCACAAAGTGAACTTACAAATGAAATTTTCCTTTTCTTCAAATGCAACTTGTTTTATTATTTTTAAGACAACGGGAGCAAATAGCAATGTAAAAAAAAAAAAAAAAAAAAAAATATAAA
>WHYT01015903.1:16986-59859 GCA_009806455.1 Tetrax tetrax
TTTTTTCTTTTCAAGTGAGCTTTACAGCCACTGAGGTTCTGTGTCTACAGTTCTATTTTAATCAGCTTTAGTAAGGTGCATGTTGATGCTTGCTAAAAGGCCATTAATTAGTTGGCCTATTAATTAGACAACGGTTAACAGTACATTTGGATGTCAAGAGCACACAAAGTTTTGTTGTTCACCTCTGAATTAAAGTCTTAGAAATCTTTTCCTTAGGAAGCAAAAGTTCTGTAAAAAATATTTTTACCTGCCCTATTACACATACAATGTCTATTTTCCACATGGAAAAGCGCGATTTGTATACCTTCTGTATACTTCTATACTTTTTACATACAGTGGTGAATTTAAGGTATACTTGAATTTCCATTTGTAAAAACAGGGAAAGTAGACAGTATATTTTGTTGAGTTTTAAAATTAGTCTCAAAACCAAATAGATTTTATATTAGTCTTGTAACACTGAGGCCTTAATCAAAGGATATTTTGTTGCAAGATGGCATGTTTTTGAAGCAAAATTCTGTAAAATGTCACTGAATGTTTCATGTAAGAGAGGGCAACAGGACAAAAGTTTATCTACTAGGCTGTCAATTAAAAGCTTAAGTTGCACGGCAAAATGACTTATATTTCGCTGATAAACAGCACCGAGGATTTATAAACAATATTTTATAAATTCCTATCCTTTTAAGGTCTTATCTGAATTTTTTACATCTTTTTTTATGGTATATAACAGTATTTTTAGTATTTGAGTAATAGCATAAACTGATTTTCTTTAAAATAATCTTCCATCAACTTTTTTTTTGTCTTGCTTTATCTCATATCTTTTCAACATTATTAACTAAATATATCTGTATAAGATAATCTTATATTTCTGTTTTTACATGGTAGCTGTTTCCATAACAGATATGCCACCTTTTCAAAATTCATCAGACAATAATTAGCTTTTGCCAAACTTTTTTACCAATGTTGCCATGACTTTGGTAAACTGCATGATTATAAAATGTTTCAGGTTGATCTTATTCCACTACAGTTCAGCAAAAAGGTATTACCACAACCTTTTAAAACATTCTCAGCAATGATATTTGGTATTGTTAATTGTCACAGGTGTGTATAATTACTATAATATACTATATAGTATATAGCTAATGGAATAAGCATTGTACTCTACTGGTTTTAAAATGTATTTGTGTTGCTTCTCTTAGGTGAATGGAAGTAGAGATCTGTGTGCTGTCTTTTAGGTTTAAAACAGATCAAACCACTGGAGCCCACAGTGTTTATGCTTGAGGTTCAGTCCAGACAGGCTATAGCTGAACACTGAACAGAAAAATTCTCATGAAAAGGGTATTTTCCCTCCCCCTTTTGCATTTCCCTCAGGATATCTATCAGCTCTGCGCGGGCTTCACTGCCTATATCGCAAGAACAACTTTTATTAAATTCAACTTCAGCACTTGAGCTTCCAGGCCCAGCATGAAAATGAAAGCAGAGGTAGAAATATTGCCTGGTCACACATTCCAAAAGTTTAGCTCAGTTTTAGTTGGAAGGAAATTTTAAAAACCACCAGGCTTTAAAAGGCAAAGGTCTGACCTTTCAAATATATTTTTCCCATACATGGTTGCTACATCTAATTCAGTTCCTTTTGGGCAAACCAAACTAAAACCAGGAGTAGCTGCTGTTCTTCCTGTTCTGTTCTCTTGAATTTAAAACTGATTCTTAACAGGCATTTTAAACAGAGACCTGGTATTATATGCATGTCATTTTGGTTAAACAATTATTTTTCCTAACCAATACTGAAGTGCATCTAATTATTCGAATGGCAAGCAGATGATACACTTCATAGACCATCCTGATTCAGCCTAAATTTTGTCTCCATAAAAACAGATATTTAGGTGAAACTCTGATTCTGAAAGTCATCAGAATGCAAAGCAGATGTTGAAAATCTCTTACCAGGTCCTGACCATATCAGAATGTCAGAAAATATATATGTTTTAGATGCTTTTATCTACCTCTGAATTGTGGTTCCTAAAATATTTTGTGCTAGAGAAATCAAGCTAATGGCCCAGTCATTTCATCGGTTGAATTTAACAGCAGTCAAGTAGAAAATTAAAATAAGTTAAGTTTGAGCATCCTGCTGAGGTCAGGTACTACTTGCATCAAGTTCAAATTTCAACACCTTAACTTTTAATTTTTATTTCAGGTAATTCAGACTATCACAGCAATTGACAGAGATAACTCTGCAAATGGGGCAAGATTCCATTTTTCCCTTGATGAAGGGCTTTCTTTGAATCCCAACTTTACTCTAAGGGACAATGAAGGTAAATCAAACACAAATCTCAAAGAAATATGTCTCTATTTTTTCTGGGATGTCTCATTGAACAGAACAATTTCAATGTGTTTCTTGACAGAAGGGGAAAATTGTAATCTGTTGTCACAAAACTGGCTAATATCAAGGACATACTGTATAGAACATATTGCAAAGTATGAATAATGAGATATTGCATTTTATTTTTATATTCCATTTTATTTGAGCATTTATACATCATATGTTCACGAATGCTTTGTAAATGTGAATTAATTAAAAAGATATTGGCAATTTGGTCTGTTTCTAGGTGAATAGCACCAAGTGGGCACTGTCAAGGTTATTGCTGGTTATTGCTTAAAGGAGAACATAAGAATTTAAGGGGCATAAAAGTTAAATTCTTGCTCACTTTTACAGATAGGCTACGGAGAGCAGGTCCTTCAGTGCTTCCTGCATTATAGTCTATCGCTTCATGGCATTCCTAACAATGCGTGTCAAAAAGTACCATCAGAAATTCACAGAAGATAAGCACATAAGGACAAGACCCTTCATAGTCACCCAGTCAAGGGTTTATGAACATTTTGTTAATCAAACAACCATCTAGCCTTTCCAAAAAAACCCACCAAATCAGCCTTACTGTTTGTTGAGTATTGCCTCACGGTTTCCATTTTTGTAATCTGATGAAAACAAGGGTAGACTTTAAATACTGGTCTGTAGCTTCCCTCTTGAGTTTTTCTGTATGTATGTATCGTGTGGTTTTGTTTGTACACATGTGTGCAAGTGTGGGGATGGTTGGCTTTATTTTACAGTTATATTTTTGCAGTAGCGCTATGGAATACCTTGTGAGATCTTACAGAACACTACTCACCTGACTGAGAAGCATTAACTCCATCAATGGTACATATGGCACATACAGTGATGTTTAAGCTGTTCTATACAGATATGTTTTATCTGTTTTCAAAACCTTTCAGGGAAGATGACTGCATAATTGTTGTAAAGAATCTGGTCCAATCTTTAAATATACTTACAGCAGAAAAAAAAATAAATGAAGCCACGATATTTGTTTGGACAAGATTCATGGCCTGTATATTCTTGTTTCAAAAGAGAACGATCCAATATCTATCATTTAAAAAAAAACTAATTTTTTTTGAAGACTAATTCGTATATTAAAAATATTCCTTAAGTGATTACTACAGCTCTTTCCCAGATTAGTATATCAATTCCATGATATGTTAATGTCAGTACAAGCCACTTACATCAAGACGTGCTTTTGAATAATTCTATTAAAATTGTAGTTCGTGATGAAGTAGATATTTTATGGTTTTGAACATATTTTAATCAGGATCTCTGATGTTACTTGTATTGTCTTTATTATCATAGAATCATTGAATAGTTTGTGTTGGAAGGGACCTTTAAAGGTCATCTAGTCCCACCCCCTGCAAGAAGGAGGGACACCTTTGACTAGGTCAGGCTGCTCAGAGCCCTGCCTAGCCTGACCTTTAATGTTTCCAGGGATGGAACATCCACCACTTCTCTGGCCAACCTGTTCCAGTGCTTCATGACTTTCATCGTAAAAAAAAATTTCTTACTTATATCAAGTCTAAATCTAACTTCTTTTAGTTTAAAAGCATTACCCCTTGTCCTGTCACAACAGTCCCTGCTAAAAAGTTTTTCCCCATCTTTCTTATAGGCCCCCTTTAGGTACTGGAAGGCAGCTATAAGGTTTCTCTGGAGCCTCCTCTTCTCCTGAACAACCCAAACTCTCTCAGCCTTTTTTCATAGGCGAGGTGCTCCAGCCCTCTGATCATCTTCGTGGTCCTCCTCTGGAGTCGCTCCTACAGGTCTATGTTCTTCTTATGTTGGTGGCCCCTATGCTGAATACAGTACTCTAGGTGGGGTCTCACAAGAGTGGAGTAGAGGGACAGAATCACCTCCCTTGACCTGCTGGCCACACTTCTTTTGATGCAGCCCAGGATACTATTGGCCTTCTGGGCTGCGAGCACACATTGACAGCTCATGTCGAGCTTTTTATCCACATGTTCTGGTTTTGTTTAGTGAGGGGGGGCCTAAGGTGGTAGCTTCTGTAGGAAACTGCTAGAAGTCGCTCCCCTTTGTTCAGTGGACTCGGCCGGGCCTAGGGCGGACCTGCTGCTGGCCAAGGCCAAGCCAATTGGTAGCAGAATGTCCCGTGATAACGCCTCTGCGATAACATATTTAAGAAGGGAAAAAAAAAACAGAAAAAAAAAAAGAAGAGAAGATGTGAAGCAGCTGAGCGGGGGCAGAGAGGGGGAGGCGTGAGCCTTGTGGGCCTTGCAGGCCTCACCCTCTGGCCTCCCGCCGGGCAGCCGACTGGGCCCAACTTGGGCCTGGCCTGGCTGTAAGAAGTGGAGAGGAGATGAGAAAAGAATAAGATGTAAAAAGGATCCTGAGAGGCGTCTGCCAGCCTGTTGTGAGGAACGGCTGCAGGCGCCGAGGTCAGTGAAGGAGGGGGAGGAGTAATGTGGCTCCTAGCCAAGATTCCCCTGCAGCCTGTGGTGATGACCATGGTGGAGCAGGTTGTCCCCCTGCAGCCCATGGAGGTCCACGGAGGGGCAGAGATTCGCCTGCAGCCCGTGGAGGAGCCCACGCTGGAGCAGGTGGAGGCCTGAATGCGGCTGTGGCCCGTGGAGGGCCCGCTGGGGCAGCTGTTCTAGAGGGACTGCACTCCGTGGAAGAGATGACCCACGCCGGAGCAGTTTCACGAAGGACTGTGGCCCGTGGGAGGGACCCCACGAAGGAGCAGGGGAGGAATGCGAGTTCTTCCCCCAACGATGAAGCAGCGGCATGAAACAACGCATGATGAACTGACCACGACCCCCATTCCCTTTTTCCCCGCCCCGTGCCGCTCGGGAGGGGAAGGTAGTAGAGATAAATGCTAAGCCCGGGAAGAGGGAAGGGTGGGGGGAGGTTATCTTGTTTCTCTGTCTCATTCTCCTGCTAGTTTTAGTAATAAATGAATAGTTTTTCCCCAAGTCAAGTCTGGTTTTGCCCGTGATGGTAACTTTAAGGATTCCTCCCCGTCTTTATCTCAAACCTCGAGCTGTTTTTTTTTTTCTTATATTTCTCCCACTATTCTTTTGGAGGGTGCAGGGAGCGGGACAGAGACTGCGTAGTCTGGTCCTGATTGGGGCTGAACTACGACACCACAGTACCCCCAAGTCTTTCTTAGTCAAGCTGAACTCAATCTCTTCATCCCCCTACTTGTATTGATACTGGAGGTTGCCTGGACCCAGGTGCAGGATCTTGCACTTCATCTTATTGAACCTGATGAGGTACACATGGGCCCACTTCTCGAGCTTGTCCACATCCCTCTGGATGGCATCCTGTCCCTCAGGCGTGTCAACCACACCACTCAGCTTAGTGTCATCTTCAAACTTGCTGAAGGTGCACTCAATCTCACTGTCTATGTCAATGATGAAGATATTAAACAGTACTAGTGCTAATATGGACACCTGAGGAAAACCACTTGTCACCAATCTCCATCTGGACATTGAACCACTACCCTCTGGATGCAACCATCCATCCAATTCCTCAGCCATTGAACAGTCCACTCACTGAGTTCGTATCTCCAATTTAGAGAGAACGATGTTGTGTGAGACCATGTAAAGGCTCCTATTTGAGTTTTTTAATATACTAACAAAGTACTGTTCAGAGAGAGTAAAGGCTTAAAAGTATGAACAAGAGGACAGCCAACAAAATGATGCATTATCTGTACACATGTAAGCCAGATAGAATATGAGCTGTAATAGAATTTATTTGTGAAATAAAGAAAACATACTAAGTTGTAATCATTTGCTACAATTTTAGAGAGCAAATCCAGAGACAATGCCTTTTTGTTTGTTTGGAAATTGTACTTCTGAAGGCTTTTTAATGAAAGCAGGGCTGTTTACAATTTATTCTGTCCAGAAAAATGTTGCAATTTCTGTTAAAGCCTGAGCAGCCAAACACTTTTTTTTTTATTCTGGAAGTGGGTTTTGTTGCAGTTCAGATGGTACATAACTCAGTTCATTTTTATCTGTGTTCTTCTTGCTTTGTTTTTAAGATGTTATCATAGATAATTTTTTTAATGCTTTTTAAACTTGTGTATAGTGTCTTAAATTTACAGGTTTTATCTATTCAGAAATATCTGCTTTTGCAAGTCCCTGGCAATTAAAAAATTGCCAGGGCAATGTGAGACTAAAACCACCTTCTGCTGGGGAATCAGAGAAAAGATGAAAGAACTCCTTCACAACAGATCTGTTTCTAAGTATTGGATTTTAAAACTGTACTTTTTTTATCCTGAAAGAATAATAATATTTTTCCAGATTCTTAAAGAATGGTTGATATATTTGTCAAAATTCGTTAGTTTAATGGAAAATACATGTAAGCATATGTCATTGTTATGATATCCCCAACCATTAATTCATAGACATTTGCATAGTATCTCTCTCTTTCTATGAGTTTAAAAAATTGATGCCATGTTTCTGTCTATTTTGTTACCTATTAGAGTCATCTTTCAGAAGTTACACGATAGTTTTCAGGAAGCTGGCAAAAGACTGAGCCCCCACAGAACAGTTCACTTAGGTGCAAGAGAACATTTATGAATTTTATCCATTGTAAAGCACTGTTTTGCTGGTGATATTTTTTTTTCACAAGATATACAGTCTACCATGGATGTTGCAATGGGTAAATTTCCTGGATGATAAGGGTTTGTGCAGAGACTGTGTACATTCACCCGTCACCACTAGTATGATCTGTACATTCTCTTAGCTTAATAGAGACTGCCAGCTTCTGGAAGTAGACAAAGTTTTCCTTACTTTCAAGGAAGAACAACTCCCTATAGAATGCTTAGCATTTGTTCTCCTCTCCTTTTATTTCTTCAGGACAAAGGTTTCATTTCACAAAAATATCTGCAGTTTTATTTTTCCCCTCTGCCCACTCTTCTGAAAGATCTGGCCTTTTGAAAATTGCCCAGTGATGGAGAATGTTCTGGAGTTGGAACAAAGGTAGACTGTTTTTCTGATACTAGCCCTCTGGAGATTCCTTTTCATTAATAATATGCCATAAGATATTTTAAAATCAATAGAAGTAGAGACCTGCTTTTCTGTGGAATCTGGAGCACAATGAGTTCAATGGCATCTGTATAAAATGAAATTTGTAATGTGTTCATCTAACCATGTCTGTGATGCAAATTAACATTTTTCCTGTGTCATAGATCAAAACTGAGTTAAAAAAAAAAATCAGTTTTACTTGGTATTGCTGTTATTTAGGAAGACAGCAACCTCCAGAAAGTAATTCATCCCATCCCAATGTGAATTCCCTTGCAGAAGTTTCTATTTATCTCTTTTCCCTGATATGTGCAAAATTCTTATCTCCAGCTGTATTGCACAAGACGTCTGTAGCAGGCCAGTGAACTGACTTTAGAGCTTTAAAGCTGCAAAAAAACCCCAAAACATACCAGATACCAGACCATGTCTTAGTTGCTCTAGAGTGTCTGAAGCAGCATTAAAAAAGGTCAGGTTGGAACCCCTGCTTTCCAACCCACCATGAGCAAGAAACAGCTACATATTTCCCGCCTTCATTTACATCAAAGCAGCATGCTCACTCTGGTTATGTAGTATTGCAAGTTACTACTGCCCTTCCATGAAATATCATTCTCTAAAGAAGGTAAGTGGTAACTTGAGAGAAACAATATGTGAAAAAGTGCCAAGCTAGCGTTATATATAGTGACTCTTAAATATAGTCCATAGAAGTGTTCTTACTGTAAAGAGGTTCAATGCCTGAGCAGGAATTATCACAGAATCAACATACAAAAGTAATAAAAGGAATTCTAGCATGAGTACAAAGGACAGCTAGGACTAACTACCATAGAGGGTGACATTTTTCTTCCTCAGAACTGCAAGCTTATTTGATATTTATTTATTTATTTTATTTATTTTTATTTTTTTTAATTAAAAAAAACAAATTTTATTTTGATCTAAGATCTAAGATCTTAAGTAGGTAAGTTAGTGCATTGTGTGTAGGTTCTTCATGCATTTATTTTCAGTGCTGCTAGCTGTTGCTATTTCACAAACCAACTCATAGGCAAAAAAAACTATTTTTCAAGCCCCAAAAGTCTTCGGTTTCATTCTGTTCAGTCTGCTGTTCATTTTGCTACCCACTGAGCTAGAAAGGAAACCCATTGGCAATAGCTTTGAATTCAACACAAAAGAAAAAAAAAATATTTACAAGAGTTATCAGTGAAGAAATGAAACAGAAATGCCTATCAATATGGTCCCACATAAAAAAAAAATAATTGCTCTAACCTTAGAAATATAAGAATTGCAGATAATTCCAAGACATTTTCTTTGATTTTAGTTAGTTATGACTTCTCAGAAAATTTGTAGAAGTTGAAGCGTTGATGAAAATTAAAACATACCTTAAGTTATAAACAGTTTTTTACTCTATTTTTTTACTTCCATTTTTCTTGTGTCTGCCTAAAATGTATAATGTGTCAGAATTTCCCAGGCGTAACCTCAAACTCAGTTGAGATAAATCTTAAGTTCCAATTGCCATGCTTGCAAAGCACAGCCCAAATATGAGAAAGTTTAGATCATGTAATGGGGCAATGTGCACCACAAGGAATCAGATAAATCTTTCTTTCCCTATATTCGAGTTGTTAATTTCCCTGAGCAGTCAGCCCTTTCATCTCCAGCGAGTCCTGGTTCTTATTATATTTCTCAGGGGTGAGGTTTACAGTTTAAATCTATTGAAATAAAAAGTCTTTTTCTTCCAGGCCTATAAGAATCAGATCTGTAGTTCTTATCACCCTAGTGCTGTTGCTGCTGTCCTATACACTTTTCTTCCCTGTCTATCTGCTGTATCTGTTTTCAGGTATCAAAGGAATTTCTAAATCCATGACCCCCCTCCTTTCTTTCAAACGAGCTTTGTTGATGCAACTTCTTCTCCCCAACACCCTCCCACACCCAGTAAACCCTTTCCTAGGTCATCAGCATCTGTCTTCATACTTGGCTGCCTGTAACTTTTACAGATTGAGGGATTTTTTTCTGTTTCATGCTAAGATACTTCTCTTAAAGCTGTCTTTCTAGCTCCTCTTTCAATAGGTCCTCCAATAGTTTTTGATAAAGAATGTAAACAATTAAAACACAGAAACTTAAAACATAAGAATAGCTGTCAGGATGCAGTTGGTACTGCAGTTTGGCTAAACTTTTATTACCTATTAATTTTGTTGGCTTACCTTTACATACAATCGCCCTTAAGAGTACATGAAAGACATGATTTCTGTTGAAAGAACAAATACAACATTAAAAGACAAAATAATTTATATTTTTTTCAATTTGTATTTATTTTGTATGGTTTAAAAATATCAGTGAAACAGTAAAACATGAAAGTCTTATTTTAACTTTTGCTAAAGATCTTTTAACATTCTTCTAAGAATCAAGAGAATTTTATGTTGTGGATGAATTCCACAACAGATATTGTCAGAATTCCAGATATTCACTTCTACAGTGTCCCTATTCTACCAACAGCGTAACATGGGATTAAAACACTTGCAAGTTGGGCCCAAAATGTTTATCAACATTCATTTAGACTCTAGGATAGGTACATGTGCTTAAATAATTGCATTTATATAATACTAATTACTTTACTCTGCCCCAGCTTTTTCCTCTGTTGGATACAAATGCTTCCTGCCAAATTTGAATTCTAGATTCTGCGTTTTCACAGACTGTCTAGTTTTAAGATGCCTCATGCTTCTACTCAACAGGAAACAAACAGTTAATAACATTTTTAAATTTTTGCATCCTTAAAATTATATTCTGTTTTTGATATTGTAGATAATACAGCCAGTATCCTGACAAGGCGAAGGAGATACAGTCGAACCACTCAAGATGTCTATTACCTCCCGGTTTTGATTTCTGATGGTGGAGTGCCCACTCTCAGCAGCAGCAGTACTCTCACAGTTCGGGTTTGTGCATGTGAGAGAGATGGACGAGTGAGAACATGCCATGCTGAAGCTTTCCTCTCCTCAGCTGGCTTGAGCACAGGAGCTTTAATTGCAATCCTGCTCTGTGTTGTCATTCTTCTTGGTAAGCCATTTTCAATATTAAGTAATGCTATCCTTCCACTGGCTCTCTGAAAGTGACAGGGCAGAAATTTTTAATATGATATGTTTTTGAACCAGAGGTTGTCTAGTAGTAGGAGGTAATTAGAAATACATAGCTGTGATTAGGGGGGAAAGGTTTAGCTAAAATTAATAGGGAAAAATGCCTTTAAAGCACATTTATGAATATCTGGAATCCACTAGAAATTATTTTTCAGAGGTTATCAAGTAATTAGCACTGTAGGTCTTTTTTTCCTGTAATTTGCAAAGATTTCAAAAAGCCACTGACTCTAATTCCATGTCTAGAACTGTGTGAAAAATGATAGAAAAGAGATAAGGAAAGCTTTCTGAAATGCATTACACTGTAAGATAGACCATTAGAACTGTACAAAAGCTGTTTCTTAATTACCTTTATGGAACAAGCTGATAGCGATGCACAACATAACCCACAGGGGCAAGGGACATATGAGAGTATAAAATGACTCCATTACATAAACGACCTTGCAAGTGCATTTTCTCTTGACTTTTTTTTTTTTTTTTTTTTTTGGACAGGCCAAATTTAACGTTACCCATTAGTTCATATTCTTTTTTTTTTTTTTTCTGGCAGAGGCACAACTTGCTGAGTACATATCTCTGTACTAGTCATGTGCCTTTCTGCATTCTTATAGAGGTGGCAAGAAATAATGGGAATTGCACTGTGACCCACATAGGATATTCCGAGAACTTTTCTCTGAAGGCGCTATTTTATAAAGATTACTTTCTTCACAGCTTACTTCAGAACTTTCTTGTCAGAAAGCCATTTTAAAATGCATAATAATACATTTAGTGTATAATCTGATATTTTATCATACAAAATTGAGTATTCATAAGAGAAAAAATAAACCTTTTATATTTTAATTCAATATATATTCTAAATAATGGTTTTAATGTAGCACTGAAAGCCCTTAACAACGCTTCTCAAAAATGTCAGCCTTAGTTCCTTATTTCTCATTTAACTCAAAGAATGTTATCCCCTTTTATGTTCTTTATGAGATTCTTAATAATATAACTAATGGATTTCATTAGTGGCTCAAGAAACTGCAGCAATCCCCGCAAAGAAAATATACAATAGAAGAGTGCTCTTTACTGACCCTTTGGAAGACCAGGCTGTATTGGAAGTTTGTAGTTTCAGTAAAGCATTATTAATTTTCCCCTTAATTATGTGGTCTCAGCCTGTTGCACTTTGGCATGTTGCTATGTCAAAACACATGTGTATGAATTTTACAGGTGCTTTCTAGGCATACAGTAATCTTTCTTCAGGTAACATGTTACACAACAAAGGCATTGCTTTTATAGGAATATAACTATGCTCTTTTCCAGATTGGACAGGTTTGGTGACCCTTTGTTACAGGCACAAGTCTGATGTAATGATCCCAAATACCAATATTAGCCTGAAAATATTAGGCCTGTATATTCGTGACTTAGCATCTGCTGTTTCTTTAGTGTATGTCTACTTACTTCAGCTGTAAACTTTAAACCTAATCTAATATCTGCAGTTTTCTCTTTAGCAATTGTGGTTCTTTTCATCACCCTAAGACGTAGCAAGAAGGAGCCCTTGATCATTTCAGAAGAAGACGTCCGGGAAAATGTTGTGACATATGATGATGAGGGTGGTGGAGAAGAAGATACAGAAGCATTTGACATCACAGCACTGCGGAATCCATCAGCTGCTGAGGAGCTGAAATACCGGAGGGATATTCGCCCTGAAGTGAAGCCTCCGCCCAGGCACCATCCCTCCTCAAGCCTTGACAGTACAGATGTTCAGGAGTTCATTAAACAAAGACTGGCAGAGGCTGATCTGGACCCCAGCGTGCCCCCGTATGACTCCCTACAGACATATGCCTATGAAGGTCATAGATCAGAAGCTGGATCTATCAGCTCTCTGGATTCAGCCACAACACACTCTGACCAGGATTATAATTACCTTGGAGACTGGGGACCTGAGTTCAAGAAGCTGGCTGAACTCTATGGGGAAATAGAATCAGAAAGAACAACCTAGTTGTAATTCCCAGAACAGAGAAGTTCCTAAAGAACTGGAGATACAATGACAGCAACAGTAACAAAAATGGAATACAGTACTTGGAACTGAGCAAGTTGTATGCAGTTACTGTAGAACAAGTGCCCTTTTCATATTTGAAACTGGGTTCTCCAATTGGAAGAAAGTCAAATTTTGAAAAATACAGAAAAAAGAAGCTGTTGTCCCTTGTGTATACTTTTTAATTGCTCAATAAAGTCCGTGGTACAGTATTTGTAACAATACCTAAAGTAAAGCCAAGCAATGACATTTTTATTGCAATATGCTTAACATCTCCAAGCTACAGTAAGTTTATGGTCATGCTTGTTTAGGAAGATAGCTAATGGAGGAGCAAATCTCTTGCAGGTGGTTGTGACTTTGCACTTCTAGCTATGCCCTAGGCCTAGTGATCCCAATGTGAGGTAGCCAATGGGGTTTACTGTCAGTATGAAAAGTGCTAACAGTCTGTTTCCCTTACAGAAGGGATAAGCTGCATTTGTCCTCTTACATAAATGGTCCTTTGATTATTTAATCTTATTGAATTAGCAGGTTGCATTGAGATGATGTTATTTCATTATGTCATAGAATCATAGAATGGTTAGAGTTGGAATGGACCTTCAAAGGTCATCTAGTCCAACCCCCCTGCAAGGAGCAGGGATATGTCCTTTATAATAATTTCATCCATAATCAGCTAATAGAGGGAGGGCACCATTAGCTGTTACCTCAAATATAGCTCTAGCCCACAACCCCAGATTTGCTCTGTTACTGCGTGTAGAAAAACTGCTGTTTCCAGTGTTGTACTTTTTCTTTTTTGTCTTTTCATGCAACATCATTCATTTAAACAGAATGGGTCCAAAGTACTCTTTATGCAGTGAAGCAGACGAAGCATAGGCTCTTTCAATAAAAACAACAATGGCAACACATCAAACTATGCAGTTGTTTGGTTCACTGTGCTTCACTTATGTCCACAGATGAAGCTCTTTCAGTCTTTTGCTGGTCTTAGTCCAGGAGCTAAACCAGTCAATTTTAAACACAGAGTTCTTAGTTATAATGTATCTCTATTTCCATGTGTGACTAAAAGCAAAATAGAGTTGCTGGTAGGACGTTCCAATAGAGAAAATTGAAACAAAGTGAATAAGATGATGATGCTTTTTTTTCTTTTTAGTTCAATCTACTGATATTTAATTTCTTTTAGAGCAATTTCCATCTAAGCTGAGCAAGCTTTTTTCTCCCTATTTCAAGCATCATGGGAATAGGAATATTTTAAGTCAGTGGAGGAAGAAAACATGAAAATGTACCATTACTGTGGTTCCTACAGATTAAATACATCAGTTTCTTATGTTAGTAACTCTTTGGTATTGCAGAACTGCATAATAGTTCTGCTTAACATTGCAGACTGCTTAGCACCTAATCCAGCAGATTCTTATATTTTCCTTTGTTTTGTTCAAAACTTTAACCTTCTGCTTGTCCTTCTTGTGATAATACTATGAGAGGACCAGAAGCTCATAATATCCAATGAAAGATTATGACCTATAAGGCTCACCATCTATTACAGTCTTCTGCTTCTAAGAAAACTGTGGCTTCACTGAGGCAGGTGGACTTCTTGTAATATGCATTTGGTAGGGAAACTGTCCAGAGCAGAAGCTGTGTACTGTTTTTTTTTTTTATTCTCTGGGCTTATGTGGAGAGTGATGCAGATTTGTATGCCCCACTAGATTCCTCCCTTTGCATTTTAGGTGACACTTACCTTTAGCTTAGTGGAGAAGGGATTACCTATTTCTCCTCCAAGCAGGGTCTGTATTTATTGCTGACCTACTGTGGGACACATAGGTGAACCAGATTATTAAGCCTTCCCTTCTTTACTGTATGGTTGGGTAGGTCCTATACATGATTGAAACTTCTGATTGGTTTTACATTGAGGATTTTATTTATTTATTTTTTTTAAATTAGCTCCTTGCTGAGATGTCGACAGCTTTCGGTTTAAACAGCCTTCTGGAAAAAATAGCAAGTAGCTTTGTAAGAAGCTTTTCAAACTCTGAAAAGCATTAGTTGCACTGTATTTCCAGAACTGATTTTTGCTACGCTGTTTTATTTGCAACTTGAAAATTGTAATGTTTCCCTTTCTGTCAACATCTGAACCCACAAGACAACTTAGAGAGGAAAAAAAACCTGAGCCCTAAAATGTCCTGCTAATGATTTTAAAGTAGTTTAATAATCTGTGTTCCATTGGGTTTTTTTTTAAATTTTACCAAATACAGAATCTTCTAGAAATGCATTTAAGGAGATATTCTCATTGTAAAGTTAAACAGATGCTTTAATGCAGCAAGAGTTACTCAAGTTGAGAATGGTTTATGTATTGTCTTTTTTGGGGGTAGAATTAGGACATTTTTCAGTTTTGTCCCAAATGAAGCAACTAGTAGTGCAGGATTTTATGAGGAGAAAATTTATTTTTATTTAGATCACACTTGCTTTATGCTAACATCTAAATTTTTATATTGTATGATTACAGTGCTAAGAAGAAAATCTTTCAGCAGTACTGGTACCATGGACCATCATACTTTGTACCACATCCACATGAAAACTGTGTCCATTGTTGTATTGTAGTTTTGAGAGTCAGATATTAGTTATCTTTGTCTGTTCCCTCTGGCCCTACACTGAAGCAGGAGAAATCAATTGTATTTTGTGCTTTAAGTAGTATTTCCACCATTTTTTTTTCTTTTTATTTGCATCATAGAACATTCAGACTTAAAGCCAACAGAAGTGCAGTGACATAAGCTAATAATCACTCCTTATACTCATGTTCTGATTAAGTTAATGAGAGAAGGAGGTCATATCTCAGAGAAATAACAATCCCCTTTTCACCATTCCTGGTGCTGTTTTCTTGCTGCTGTACAGCACGTGCATCATACCCAGAGCCCCAGGAATTCTGAATCCTTCAAAAATGCAGGGTTATTGAGATGCTGCGTCAGTGATGCTGCAGTGTGTCCTGTTTGGTATGTCCTATCCCCAGTGATCACCAAATGTGCTTCTCTATCATGATATGTCTGCATGCTTGCTATGCCTATTGTTTCTTACTCAAATACACATCACAGTGCTGTGTTGTTTGCATGATGAATAGCAGAATATTAAATCTTCAGAGCCACAGAAAAAAAGCGTCACAGTGCAGAAAGAACAGGTTTACAGATTTCTATTCTTGATTCCACAAATATTTCTTTTGGTCCTTTGTGTCCTAAAAACAAATTTAAACTGCATTTGAGAATTTCTATGTTAACATTGATTAAACAGGAAGAAAATTAACACTGTATGCCATGGAGGGCACAATCATTTTTTAACATTGCTGATTTAAAATAAGTATACATTCAGTGAAAGTATCATGGGAAACTCTTCCCTAGTTTATGGTTAAGCTTGATTGTATAGACTTTGCTTAAAGCTTTCATAGATCTTTTGTGTACTCATATTCCCAAATATTTTCCTATTACTCTAAATATTGATCCTGTTTCTGCTTAACAACTAAACACCAAAAACTGCCAGTTATACTTAAACTGGAAGATACTGAGTAAAATTAAATGGCATATACAAAGTGGTACATAAGGGTTTTCCAATTTACAGTTTTATTTCTGTAACAGTTATTGAACTAATAGTACATTTACACCAAATTAATCAGTCATATTCCTTCAAACAAACCCTCTTTCTTCTAATGGTGAGGACACTCAGTATGCTGTAATCTTTACAAGTCATCTGAGAAAATGGTGCATATAAGTATTTAAAATGTAAAAATACATTGTCAACCTAAAATCAATCAAAAGGCAATTTAATACGCTTCGAAGGCAAGGAAGAGCTTGAATTCAACTGTCATTAGAATAAGATTCATACATTGAAAACAAATTAATTTGTTTATCAGTGTTTCCATTTATTACATGCACATAGATGACTAAAAGTTGAAAGTAATTTCACTATGTTATGCACTTTATTTTTACATTCTTCTTAGAAAACCAAAATATTTGTAAACATTTTTATGTTTGAATTTTAATTGATGCAGTTGTTAGAGTTGTGAATACTGCAAGAAAATGTCTATGTGAAAATTTTCTCACTGGTATTTAAAGGAATTTCAAAATTTCTGTGATCTAAGGCTTTGTAAAATCATCCTTCAAAAAAATCTAAATATTGGATCAGTCTAGAGTTAACCAAACTCATGGACTCACACAAAGGGTAACAAAGAAAATATTCTAAATGCAGAGAATATGAAATTATGCTGCCTAGGGGTATTTGTGAATTATAAAGTGCTAAGTCCTTGTACTTGCAGTACATATAAATGGCACAGTGCATTCTAAGGAACATTAGGAGTACGTTGCAAGTATTGGGCCATCCTTATTTTTCCAAAGTCTCCAAGAATATATATATTTTTTTTAACAAAAAAGTAATGTAAAGTATACCTCCTTATGCAAGTGTTACTGATAGAAATTGTTACCTTTTCTTTTAATAAACAAAAGGGACAAAATCTTTTATTCGTATTTTTCAAATAAAATATGCTCTTTGCTATGGTGATGGGTTATTGTATTCCTCATCACAACTAGAACGGGTTATTTTCTCTTCACTCATGTATTTTATACTCACCAAAGAAATATAACTACCTAAAGGCACTCTGTCTTTAAGAATGAGATGTGATACATTAGTATTAATAAGGTCAATGTCAGAAACGGTATGGTAACTTTAACTAGATTTTAATGCCTGGTATAGTCACTCAGTTGTGTCACTATTTCAAAGACTGTCTTACATGATTATTGCTGCAGATGGGTAGGGACAGAGACAGACCAAGAGATACTTTGCAATAGACTGCAGTATAACTGCTAAATGGTTCATTACTTTTACTTGTGGCAACTATTCCACTCCAACCATCACTGCCCTGAAACTGAAATACAGTGTTATAGGATGAATATGTTATCCACATGAGTGAGTTAGCCAATTTCACATGTATGAATGCAGATCAGTGGTAACAGTCGGGGTTATTATCCTAAATTGACACAGAATAGAACAGAAAACACAGGCAAGGACATTGACAAAGGTAAAGCTCAGGCACATGTAATGAAAGTGAACAAGAATAATTAATTCTTTCTCAAAGGAATTAACAGGCTTTACCAACAGATTGCATCTTAGAAAATACTGGTACCATGGCTCACAAGGGACCTTGTGAACCTGTGTGCAAGACCTTCTCGCAGACTGGCATAAAATTCAAAAATAAAGCTAAGGTTGACAGGAAATTAAAATACAATTTTATTATGGTACACTACTTGCTCCACTTTGTTGCCCACAGGCCAATTTAGATTTTGTACCACCATGCTGTGCAATTCCCATATGTGCCTCAGCACAACCCCACCATAAAAAAATGTTATGATAAGATAATATTTGCAAGACAAATACTGTGAGACTGAATCTGAATGCAAATTCAGGGAAGAATGAGTGGTTTTGTGGGTTTTGTTTTGGTCTTCATTTGAGGTGTTTGAACTTTCTAAAGAATGTTTATAATAAAGATTTTAGATCATCTTTCATATGTAAGATTCATTTAACTTTTTTTTTTCCTAGAAAAGCTTATTATTGTCTTATATTATCGTAAAATTAAATTTTAGGTTTCTTGAAGTCCATCCTACTCTTTCGATAAGTCACAAATATATTGTTTATATTTAGGTATAGAGAGTCTTCAAAGCTAGAAAATTTTACTTATGAGTTTAGTAGACTTTTCCTGCAGGCTTCATGATTCTGTGTAGCATTTTTTTTTTGTTGTGCAACTCCTCATAAATTCATCAACACACCTCAACCTTCAATTAATCAAGACAGTCCTGAAGATTCAACAAACTCTTTCCACGCTGTCTGCTTGTAAATTTGGTTTCTTCTGGAAGTACCCGCAATAGAATATATTATAGCTGGTGGTCAGCCAGTACCTGCAGAAACATCCTCATCCAGCAAAGTGTCCTTCAAAGGGAAAAAGGACATTGGGATTAGGTCTCTTAGAGAATCACAGGGCATACAGAGCTTGAACGTTGTTAGATTCCTAGCCAAGCCTAAATAAAATCAGGTTCCCTGGGAACTTTATGGTGGACCTTGTCATCCTGTGTGCTCATTGGTAGAGTCCAAATAGCTGGTGAGCTATTTGGTGAGTTATTCAAATATCTGAACTGACACATTTTCTGCTAGACGCGTGGATAGGAATGGATCAGCCTTAACACATTTGCAAGGCTTTCAGTGTGAACACATTTCTGATGTGTTCAGAAGAGGCATGCTGCAGTTCTAACATACACATTTAACTGCCACTTTAACTATTTTGAAACAAATTAGGTTGCTCTAGAGTTACTATGAAGATTGCACTTTCTTTACTTAAAATCTTAATTAGTATCTGTGTTCCATCTGGAAAAGTAATTATTTCCCGTATCTTCTGGAATTGATTTGAGGACAAAGCACCTTCAAGTAGAATTCAGTTCTGTTTTGAAATCACATATCTAACAAAAAATTTTCATGACAGGATTTAGATTGAGCAAAAATCAAATATTGGTTGTGTACAAAAAGTCAAATTCACTCTTACTAAGCAAACTATGGGTTTTTTTGCAGGCCTAATGATTTAAAACTATACTTGAAGTTTGCAGGTATATGAAAATATACACATCTTGATTATGCCATTTGGATATCTCAAAAAGAAGTAAAATTCAGATCACGATCTGTACTATTTGCAACCTCTTTGAACTTACTCTTTTTGATCAAATTTGTATTTTCCCGTTAGTTTCAATGCTTTGTGCTACGTAAATTTTCAACTTGGAAATGGTAATGTAGAGGAGAATGGTTCAGAGATTAAAATCTTTTTAACCTTTACCTGCCAAAACTATTTAAAAAGGACTAAAATTGAAAATGTATTTCTTTAGGAAACAAATTGGATTATCAGCTCTGAAAAGTAAGTTATTTGCATATGATGTTGGTAATAATAAAAATAATAACATTCTTATTCTTTCCTACTCTTTTAATCTTAAAGCATCAAAGAAGAAATTGTGGTACATTTCTTCTAACACATATCTCTAAATGTTTCAAACTTGACATATAAAGGGAACATCTCTGTTAGTTCTGTTTTGCCTACACCGAGAGTGAGATTTTTTAAAAATAATTTTATACACAGATTTTTTTTTTAATGTAGGATGCCAAAGTATGCTTTAAATGTTAACTAATTGAGTTATATAACTGCAAATATAGCACCCAGTTTTCTGAGACAGAGAAGGAAATGAAAGGCAAAGTAAACCTCTCAGATCTTGTAGATGGAAACAAGCTCAGACTCTTTAAGCATATCTGAAACCACCACCTCATAAGCATGTTCTATACTATGTAGTGTTATTTAAAAAATGAAAACAAAAAAAAACCCCTCTAGCAGTGACTTAATGTTGTGTCCTTATTTTCCAAATAAAAATTTCATGTATCTTTATCATGCTTTCTTCAATAATATTTTATTGTTTCAGAGGCACTAATTAAATTGGTTTTGACAAATTTTTCTTCTTAATTTCCTCAGAACATTAAAAAGTCACTTTTGTTGAATTTGGTGGAAAGTCTATCAGAAAGACTGTTCTTTGACCAAGTCCAGGATAGAACTTATCAAAATCTGCAAGGACTAATCAATAACTGACTGGTCAATGCACTTTATCATGGATGTGGAAGACTGGCTTCAGAGCAGGATATTAGATAGGGATCTCCCTGTTCCACTTATTCCTTTACCATAATTCCACGTCACAAATTTCAGTGAAGTTTTACTGATTGCTTAATGAGCATTTTTTGTCAAGTTCTGTGGGGCTGAGTGATCCTGAAAATAACATGTATTGTTCACTTTATATCCTCCTTTATTGTTTCAAGTTGTTTCCTTTCTTTTCTACCCCCATCAGCCCCCTTTCTGTGCAGGATCCTTGAATCACTGCAGTACAATAATTTATCAGAGGAATCTAGGAAAAAAAACGTAACCCGTCTGAAAAATGGAAATACTTATCTGTGGTATCTGATGCCAAATGTACTATTCTTCATTTTTTACTCTGGGGCAAACATTTTAATGGGATTTTTTCACAACTGACTTCCTTACTTTTTTTTCCCATGTATAATAATAGAAAATCCAAATCAACATCTATGAGAACTTAAACAATCTTGTCATTATTAAGCATTTATATTGGCCAAGACCCAAGTGTCTTAGGTCACATAGAAAATGGCATTATTTGCCTAAGGAATTTCTGGCGTAAAAGTAAAGATTTCCAAATCCAACGTAACAAAGCAAAGACTTGTAAAAGAGGGAAGTGGATTGTAGACTGCGTGAAAAGCAGTGGAAGAATAGTGAAGTAGATAGATAGCAAATATCACAGGGCAGATACAATTGCTGGTGAAATGGTCAGAGATAAGTGGTACAATCAATAAAATACACAGTCATATAGGTCAGTTTTTTTCAGTAATGTGTTCATTATTGTAAAAGTTTATGATTTAATATTGCAATATTTTATGAAAATTGCCAATATAGGTAATAAAACATAGGTTACATTTGATGTATAATGAGGATAGACTATGAAATACAGAAAGAAATTACAGTGGAAAAAAATAACATATTTAGAAGTTATTTATTCATTTGTCTTTGTGTTTCTTTACACTATTCATCTAATGCTAATTTCTGTTGCTGATATTGTAAATACTCTGCATTGTTGGGTCAGTCATATACATGCAGATTCTCATTTGTATGCTTAGATCTTTGGCTTCCTAATTTTACATAGGGATTTTGAAAATAATTAGTTTGTTCTAGTTTGGACTGTACTTTTTTCTGATAAAGATTACAGATTGCAAGAACGGTGACAATAGCTACACAGAAAAATGGTCATATGTCTGCTTATAGGAATCCATTATTTTTTGCCTGATTTGTATCCACACAAAATATTGTCAGAGCTCACAACACATTGGAGAAAACTTCTGCCATGATGTACGTACCAAAACCTCTGCTGACATTTTTCCTGCTCTTTCACATCTAACCAAATTTTGTATTAGGTGAGTTTAATGTTATTTCATTGCTCATACTTCATTTAGCTTGTGTGGGGGAAAAAAAAGTCCAAAGAATACGGACATTGTACAAAACATGAAACTTAAATGTACAATTTGTGCACCTTATGCTATATTCAGCTTACTATCTAAACTTTGTCCCTACAAGAAGAAAATGAAATGGGGCAAACTCTTTGGCTAGCTTGGACCTTTGACTTATACACTGGATTCCCAACTGTTATATAAATGAAATGATAGTTTTAACATGTACATACAAAGATGCAGTGTGTCAATTGAAAAGTAGGTTCACTTTGGAGAGCAGTTTAGATTTGAACCCAGGCTGCCTTTTGTCAAGTTGTATTTTAGGAGGAAAGGACACCTTGTGAGAAAAAAGGTCAAATGATAGAAGCATCCAAATTTAGGTGTGTGGAAGGGATACTTGTTGTCTTGTAGAGTTTTACATGATTCTGACAGCTGAGAAGATGTTCTTCTGATTTTTTCTTGTGGAAAAAAAAACTTTTGTCCTCTGAAAGTGAAAAGCTTTTCCTTGTTTGCAAGGTGTTTTGTGTCAGATGTTATCATAACTTGAAAGGATTCATCCTGAATGAGAGAGGTTGTGATGGTCAATCTGTCTTTTTGCATCTTGCGCTATTTGTTGTTGATGATGCAGTCTGTATGGCCTTTGGTATTGCTAAGGAATATTGCATTCTTGACAGACATTTTAATAAAAATATGACAGTAAATTTATTTGGTTAATAAAACCTAATATGAAATATTGAGCATTTCAGTTCAAGGTCACTAGTTTATATTTGAAATGGAAATTAGAAATGCAAACATGATTAGCACTAAATGACTGCTTCTTTACATTGTATTTGTTTGTAATCTCACTTCAGTGTTAGTACAGAAAACCTGCATGATGGTAGAGCCAAAGAGATAGTCACTCAGTCTGATCACCATATTCCAGCCTGTTTCTAATTATATTGAGTTTCCTATTTAACCTTGAGGATTTGACAAGTATTTCTGTAAACAGATCTATCCAATTTTCAAATAATAGCACTGTGGCCGTATTTAGCACAATGGCCCTTCTGTGGCTTCCATCCTTGCTACATCACTGTTGGTGTTTCCAGAGTGGAGTGGGACACCGTCATGCCTCAACAGCTGCCAAAATCTGAATAAATGTTTCTACAGAACTCATCAAAGTAAACTGGGTATAGAATGTAACTATTTTTGTCTGGTTTGATTTATGTAAAATACAGCTTACATTCTCATCTCCATTCATCATGCAATAAAAGTTTAGTGATGTTGCTTTCACTTCTCAAGCAATTAGAAACCAAAGAAAATGCCAAAAAAAAAAAGACCCCAAAGACATGGTGACAATAATATCAGCCATGTAAGGGATAAGGAACAAAAGGTAAGAATGTTTTTTAAGCAGAGAGCTGTTCAGTGTCCTCTATAATACTGGTAATACAGAATTATTATAGATCTGTTGTAGAAAAAAAAAGTCAAAAAACCATACTACTGGACCTTCAGCATACAGGACTTTTATATACTTTAAGGTCAGAAATGAGAATGAGTAATATTTTTAATCTTTTATTAATGTTTTATTAAAGACATGAAACTGTAGCTCGCTCAGTGATAAGAAAGTATTTTCTATATATAATTAGGTAGGATCAAGGCTAAATATTTTGCTAGTTAGAAGAGTAACAGTAGAAGAAAACTTATGTGAAATTTTGTGCCATGAAAAAGAAATATTGATGTATCCATAAACAGTATTTTCCTGTTTCTGCTATTGATTCCAAATCTGTCCTTAAGCAAATACCCCAATACATGTTTATTATCAAGTAAATTACTTGTATTTCTTCCAATGTATAATTAGTCCCAACTGCTCAAATATGCTTGCCTGAAATAAAATCTCTCTATATATCAATATACACTAAACAGAAGATGCTAAAATGAAAGGTGCTGAAGCTTCCTGGTAATGATTTCAAAAAATACCTGAGAACCTTAAAACTAGGTGATTCAGGAGCTCAATTTTAACGTCCAGCTTTGAAAATCCTTTTTTTTTTTTTAAGTGCTTTAAGAATCTGGGGTGAAAGTATTAGAAAAATTTAAAACCTGCCTGTTGTATTTTTAAAGCATTCTTAAAAAGTGTCCAGAAACTGTCATAAGCAATAAAATCAAGTGGACACAGCAATACACAGGATATATGAAGGAAAAGTAAATCTAGTTTATGTAGCAGGCTAATCTAATAGAATTTCTTGAAGGTGTCAACAAGTCTTTGAATAAGGATAATTTGGTATACTTGGATTTCCAATAAGCATTTGAAAAGGTCCTTCATCAAACCCCTTATAGAATGATATTATCTTAAAAACTGATTAAATAACAGGAAACTTTGTAAGGTTTCTCAGTGTAAAGACTACTATTTAGCGTTATGCTAGGACTGGAATTGTTTGATAGAGTCAAAGATAATATAGAAAAGCGAACTGTGAAGACGTGCAAAGCAATCAATGGATCAATGGATACTTAACACATGTAGTAAAGTTGTGGATGAACCTGAATGAAGCACAAGGTTATGAACAAGGGCAAAACCACCCAATATGAACCTGCACCATGAGCTCAGAATAAATCGCTATTACCCAGGAAGGATATTTTGAGTTACTGTTTCTATCTAAATATCTGCTAAGCAGTCATCAAAACCAACATAAATAAATCTGGTGTTGAAAATTATTAGACAATAATAGAAAACCAATTAGAAAGTGTAATTATACTACTTTGAAAACTCAGATTGAACCCACATTTCAGTTACTCAGTAAAACATTCTGGTCTCATTGGAAAACTAAAGAAAGCACACAGATACCAAGAAAAATGTTCAAAGATACAGAATAGCACACATCTCAGGAGGTTTTAGAAGTTAGGACTCTTTGATATGGAAATGACTGATAAGAATAGTATTTTATAAATTATCAAATTAGAATTGTAATGCAGGAAATAAACAGAAAATTACTCTTACTAAAGATGGGGACAGGCTGTTCAGTAGGGCCTGTTGTGATAGGACGAGGGGTAATGGTTTTAAAATAGAGGGAGGTAGATTTAGATTTAGATATTAGGAAAAAAATTTTTACAATACAAGTTGTAGAACACTGGAACAGGTTGCCCAGAGAGGTGGTGGATGGGATGCCCCATCCCTGGAAACATTCAAGGCCAGGCTGGATGAAGCTCTGAGCAACCTGATCTAGTCAGGGATGTCCCTGCTTCTTGCAGGGGGGTTGGACTAGATGACCTTTGAAGGTCCCTTCCAACTCTAACCATTCTATGATTCTATGATTAACAGATGTAAAATAAACAAAATTGGATACTTTTTCACATGATATGCAACTGAGTGGTAAAAGTTCTTTTGTGGATACAGAGCTGATAGAGCCTTTTTTCCCATTCCCGATGTGGCTCTGTAATTCACACAAGTGCAATTTGTTGTTAGGTGCAGACATCAGTGTCACTGCCTTGCACTGTCCTCCTCCTGGGGTTGTTTTTAAAAACTGCTTCAACCCAAAGAAATTTTTTGTAGTAGCAAGAGAAGAAAATCTAGCTTCTTTTAAAAGGAAGAGATACTGAAAATGAGACAAAATGACTATGGAGTTAAAACTGGTTCTAGTGTTTCATGTCTAATGGCTTGAAATATGAAGAAACCATAAAATAATTTCCAGCCCTGTAATACTTACCTCCATCCCCTCCTGTGTCTTCCAGATTTGTCTATCACCCAGTTATAGATGTAGTTCATGAACCTACTTCAGCTGACTTGGTTGATCTGTAGATAATGCCGGTCAGAAAAATTAAGCCACAAATCCATTTAAAGTCCAATGAATTATGGAACTAAAGTCAAAGAATCACTGGCCTCTACTCATCCTATCCTGTCCGCGGGCATCTATTATCCCATTCAAAATGCTCTGTAGTGAGTCATTACTTAATTAAATTACCAAGAGCTGAGATAACAGAGCAACCACGTGAAAGATTCAGCAAATCAGTTTTAAAGAGAAATAAAAATGTGAACCATTATATTTCTAAACTATTAATCACATCACCTCTGACATTCATGGTGTTCTTTCATATTATGCTTGAGATCGTAGCTGACAAAATACTTGGTGAGAAACTAACTTAGCTATGTGCTTTATTCAGTATCAGGGTAGCTCAAAGAAAACTTTGACATTAAAGATTCCAAGTATATATGTTAAAACTTAAGAAATTCAAAGCAAACCCAACCAACTGTTTAAATCTATCTATTGTTTGAAATGGTAATTGAAAAGAAAGCAGTGAACTATCACATCTTTTGTTATAAATGTGACAATTTGAAAGAAAAGAAATTAATATTTTAAGCATATGAACTTATAAATTTTACATTACCCATGTAATAAGCAAATAAATTATTCATATTATGCATAAGGAAAGGCATGTGTCACCAAAACGCATTTACTTTTTACTTGTAAATTAGTGACTGGTTTTATTAGAATTATTCCTCTTGTTTCCAATACCTAAACTTTTTGAAGGAACTACTCTTAAGTATATTATCTGATAATGTTTATACTATCTATATAAAAACAGATTACTTCTCATAAAAAATTCCAAATGCTGCTTACTGAGAAAAATGTCATACATGTAATATAACAGAACATGGTATAATCATATTGATTATAATAAAATACATGTATAGGGCTTGGATTATAAATGGCTCTTGGAAGGTCTTTGTGTGTGTATACATATGTGCAACTATATGTACATATACAGTAAATACATAGTAGCTTATAATTCTTACCTTCTTTTTGCAGAATGAGTACTGCATTCTACACATACTTAGAGTTTACTAATAATACACTAAGATTTTTGGGTGATTGTGTTGCAGTGAGCTGTGTATGCCTTCCTACTAGGTAAGCAGAAAATTTGTTTCATTTATTTAAAATCCATCAGGATAAACAAGCTTATATCTAACTCAAAGCATTTTATTAGTTCTATCATCAATGTCATTTGCAAAAGTGACAGCTACCACCCATACTTAACAGCTTATTTATTTGTGTTGAACTCACATAAATATATCGCCCACAATAATCAAGTAATCCACTTAGGTGTGGGCATTTAACTTGCATCAGAACAAAATGCAAGAGAGAATTGTGGAATCATAAAATGGTTAGGGTTGGGTGGGACCTTTAAAGGTGATCTAGTCCAACCCCACTGCAAGGAGCAGGGACATCTTCAACTAGATCAAGTTGCCCAGAGCCCAGTCCAACCTGGCCTTGATGTTTCCAGGGATGGGGCATCTATGCCCTCTATGGACAACCTGTTCCGGTGTTCCAGCACTCTCATTAAAAAAAAAAAAAAATCCTTATATTGAGTCTAAATCTACCCTCTTTTAGTTTAAAACTTGCTGAGGGTGCACTCAATCCCACTGTCCATGTTGCCAACAAAGATGTTAAAGAGGGCTGGTCCCAATGCCAATCCCTGAGGAGCACCATTTGTCACTGGTCTCCTCCTGGACATCGAGCCGTTGACCACAACTCTTTGAGTGTGACCATCTAGACAATTCCTTATCCGTGGAGTGATCCATCCATCAAATCCATGTCTCTCCAGTTTAGAAACAAGAATGTTGTGTGGGACAGTATCAAATGCTTTGTAGAAGTCCAGGTAGATTATGTCAGTTGCTCTTCCCTTATCCACCAATGCTTTAACCCCATCATAGTTGGCCACCAAATTGGTCAGGCACAGTTTGACCTTAGTGAAATCATGTCAACTGTCACCATGTGCCTTAGCAAAGAAGGATCTGCTCCTGCTCCATGACCTTGCCAGCCACAGACAGGGGACTGACTAGCATGTAGTTCCCCTGGTCTTCCTTATTTCCCTTTTAAAAAATGGGGTTACGTTACCCCTTTTCCGGTCAGTAGGAGCCTCGCTGGACTGCCATGACTTCTCAATTAGCATGGATAGTGCCTTAGGAACTTCATCCACATTTCCCTCAGCACCTGTGGGTGCATTTCATCAGGTCCCATGGACTTGTATACCTTCAAGTTCCTTAGATGGTCTCAAATCTATCAAGGCTTTAGCTTTCCTAACTTGATCCCTTGTTTGGATCTGCTTGGACAATTTCTCTGTATTCTTCTCAGGCTACCTGTCCTTGCTTCCACCACCCTGTGCAGGCTTCCTTTTTGTGTTTGAGTTTGTCCAGGAGCAATCTGTTCATCCATGCAGGCCTCCTGGCATTTTTGTTTTACTTCCTCTTTGTTGGGTTGCATCACTTTTGAGCTTGGAGGAGGTGATCCTTTAATACTAACCAGCTTCCTTGCACTCCTCTTCCCTCCAGGGCTTTATCCCATGGTACTCTGCCAATTAGATCCCTAAAGAGACCACAGTCTGTTCTCTTGAATTCCAGGGCATTGAGCTTACTGTGTGCCGTTCTCACTTGCTCATAAAAATAAATAACTGTGTCTGTTTTATTTAGAATATTCTAGGAACACAGAAAAATAAAAGCCTTATATTACAATGTTCTGCTTATAGATCCAGTTTTTATTCAGCAAAGTATATCCACACCTTCCACAGATTCACACCAATATACATACCCTTGATATACTCTTTCATTTTAAACATATGGTAAAATTAATAACTTGGTTTTAATACATAGTTTAAACTACAGAGAAACTGGACTTTAAAGAGAGAAGCAGAAAGTTATAGCAGAGGAACAAATTCCATACACTTGTGTCAAATATAGATAGCTTTTTTCCTTGTACTGAAAAGCTTCAATACATTATCTTTAGTATATTTTTTTTTTATTTGATAGAACCAAGGGCATTTGTTGCACCAAACTGGAAAACAAAACAAAACAAACAAACACTTTCTGTTTGGTGATATATAGTCTGGTACAGAGAAATTATTAAGGTGGGAAAACTACTGAGACTTGAGACAAATGGAAGAAGACCTCTGGAATCTATACTTACTGACTGGAATATTCATTCTTAGTCATTTGGGGTGACACTGGAGCTAGATTATTTCTATTATCATGTGTTTATATTTATGTGCCTATTTTTTAGTATTGTTGCATGAACCACAAGACTGAAGGGACAACCTCATTCTGGGGTGGCCTGCCTGCTCTGCTGCTTCCATTTGAAATAAGCTCAGATTGTCTCTCAGCTCAAAGATGCTACCCTGATAGTCTTCCTGGGGGAAAACAGCTTTGCATTCCAAGATATTTGGGGCATAATAGGAGAGAAATAACAGTAGGTGGTATGTGCTAGAGGTGTTTATTTTTCTGTTTCAAAAAGCCTGAGGCAGGCACATTTCTGATTTATATTTTATCCATGCCTTTACCTCAGGGCCTTATGGAGCATTATGAAATATTATGCATAGGAAAAATGCGGCTAATGTTTGAGATTCAAATATCTTTTCTTCAAAAATTTCCTATTCTGATCACTTCATACAAGCCAAAATGCAGGTAACCACCTATAAATCAAGGCTGTGTTATTAAAAGAGATAATGATGGAGTTTATCCCTTTGTCCTGCAGAAAGAGTGCCAGAATGACCTACATCAAGATATTGCTGGTCCTGAAGCCTAAATTTTATGCGGTTGGGCATGATGAGCTGTTTTGTATACTGCTGGATGGCGTGAAACTGCTCCCCAGCAGGGCTTTCTAAATGAATTTTTGCTGTAAGTCAAACATCTAACTGCAGTGCATTCACACTCTTACTAGACACACAATTTTTGTATTATGACTACAAAGAAGTCAACTCATGCAGCACTTGGGAGTCATGACAGTTAACATCTTACCATGTTTCATGGCAGGAACATAGGCATGAGAGAATCAGGAAGTCTGCTTTCATCAGGTTTCTCCTTATCTTCTCCTGGGAGCTGAAGTATACATTTAGGTTGTCTGGCACTTAGACCTCTGTCTAATAGGAGACTTGATTTCATCTGTTGGTCTAAAGACTAAAGGGACAAAGTCCAGGCTCCCCTTATGCAATTCCACTGGCTAGTTTTATTATCTGATTTTTATTTGTAAGTAAATTTGATTTAAGCTTATTGCATTTTCTATGAGTTGACTCTCAGCTATGGCAGAAACACAAGTAAATAGGAAGTCTAGAGCAGAAAAACATTTCCTGAACTTCTCTGTTTCTCTCATGTTCTTCAGTTAATGGAAAATAAATCATTAGCAACTCAAACGCTTTCAAAAAATTCATGATTAATTTTCTCTCTGAAATTTTGGCAGACAATTAGATAATGATTTATGTTAATATGTTCTCGTTCCAATCATGCACTGGAGTCAGCCCCCATCCAGCAACACTGCAGCAGGGACACTTTCTAGCTCCCTGCCCTGCCATGCCCAGTCGTGGGCCCCACTGAGCTGGGCCCACCCACTGGCCCATGTCCCTGCCCATCCTTGGCCAGTGCCCATCCCCAGGGAGGTGCCCAATGCCTGGGGCTGGGGCTGCCCTCATGCCCCCCTGACTGCCCTGCTCCTGGCTGGGGAGATGGGATAGGCCCTGGCTACCAGGCCCTGTCATCACCCACCCAGGGAGCCCTCAACACCCCAAGAGAAGAGCCCTCTTAGATTCGTGAGTAAATCACTAATTGTATCTGCTTGTATTATATGATCCAGATGTACTCAGTTCCTCCTTCAAGTTTGTCTGTTCTCCTGTTTGATCTGTCCTTAGTTCTTGGTAGGCTGCTGTGGTGGGCTGACCTTGGCTGGCAGACACTCACCCAGCCATTCTCTCACTTGCCCTCAGGACAGGGGAAGAAAGTAAGACAGAGAAGCTTGTGAAGTGGCATAAAAACAAGGAGATCACTGAGCAGTTGCTGTCACAGGCAAAACTGGCTCAACGTGGGTAAAATTAATTTAACATATTGCCAGTTTAAAATGGAGAAGGATGGTGAGAAACAAAGACAAAAATGAGGCTCCAGTCAGTCCATAATAGCTCCTCTCTGCCACTCCAATCTCCTCACACTTTTCGCCACCCTGCGAGGGTCTCTGCCAGGGCTGCAGGGGCATCTCTGCTGGGGCACCCAGAGCCCCTCCTCCCCTTCTCCTGCTCTCCCCTCAAGGCTGGCAGGGCTGTTTCTCACCCCGTTTCCCTCAGCCCTGGCTGCTGGACAACGTTTTGCCCTTCTTTACCCAGGCTTTCCCCGAGGCGCCTGTCTGGGGCTGAGGGGCTCAGCTGTGCCCTGCGCTGGGGCCATTGGAGCTGCCTGGAACTGGCTGTGTCTGGCTCAGGGCCACCCCAGTAGGCCACCCCAGACAGAGGCCACCCCTGCAGCACCCCCTCACTGCTACTGCCAGTACCTGGGTGTCTGCACCCAGTACAGCTGCACTAGAATCTTCTCCCAATATATAGCCATGATTCCTCCATGATTTTAATACATCTTACTGATTTTTTTCTTTACACTGAATCCTGCATGATTTCCAAAAGGATTTTTTTCTTTTTTTTCCTTTTCCCAGAATCTCAGCCCTAGCTTGTCCAATCTGACTTCTATAAAAGCCAATAGGAGTGTTACTGCACTTTTTGACTGGCCTTTGAATAAACTGTTTGCACCTACAACCTGTATTCTGCAAACATAAGAGTATCACTTCATATTTAGTGGTTGGACACTAAGCTCTCTTTGATGATGCAATATTTACCTAATTATTTTATTGCTTTGGATAAACCTTGAGCGCAGCTGATGTGATTTGATACTTCTAGCTCAGAGAATATATTCATTGGTTTTCTGCTTGGTAACAAAGCCTAGTTACCAAACAGGACTGCAGAGCTGAAAAATGTTTTGCTTTCCCTCCATGCCACTAGGTTTTGCCACTCTATAAACTTCAAATTGAATCTGAAGAAGCACAAACGGAAGTGCGATTGATTTGTCAGTGTGAATGAAGATAGAAGAACCTCTAAGACATAATATAGCATGATAAAAGATACTATGCACACAAAAAAACCCGCATACCTTGATATTGAAACAACGCTCCTTATTGGTCATTACTGCAATTTCCAGCAGTACAAGGGAGGAGAAATATTATGGATATTATATAATATATATTGAGTGCATAGTACATGATCAACTTCCTAAGTAAGCTGGTACTATTCATAATGGGATTTGCCATAAGACAATGTATTTTTTTTATTTCAGGCATGGCAAAATATACTATTTTTTGTGCCTTTAAATCTAATTGCTTAGAATGTTCTATAAAACTTCATGTAGTTTTGTGCAGAGAACAAGACAACTAGAAACATTTTTTAGAGGTAACTAGAAGTTCTTTCTCAACTTTATTTTAAACATTGCCTCCTTACCTCTAATTTTCCACAGCAGTGATCAAGCCTCTCAGAAAAGCTCTTGTAACGCTTTTCGGATAGTTTCTGTCATTTTTGCTTCACTTCATAGAGATTACTATTCCCATGTGTTGTGTTAGCTAAGTAGTAAGTCATGCAGCACGCTTGAAGCTTGAATTAAAAGTCTATTTTTTCCCCTTGAACAAGATTAATACATAAAAAGATCATCTTTGAATAAAATTCAGATATTGCACTGAAGGAAAAAGGCTTTATATGTTAACACTGTCAGGATTCAATGATGCATCGTAAAATGGCTCCACAAGAGATGAAATTCAGATTTCAAGCAAAGTTCTCTGGCTCATTTAGAAAAAAAAAAAAACACCAGTTTACTTAGTTGTGTAAGGATTTCAGTCAGGATCAGTTCAATTTTAGTATGCAGGAGCGCTGAATAAAAAAACCAAACATGTAGGCTCTTTTTCTGTACCTTAAATCATCACTCATAGGGTTGTTCCACTGCCCTAGAAGAGACCACTTTCAGAACATCATATCTAAAAGAGACACAGAAATGTGACATTTAGATGCATCCATTTATCATACACACACTTTTCCTCCTAACTCTAATGTTAATTCAGAAGGATCTTATTCTACTTCATCCTCATACACTTAGCTTACTGTCAATGATAAAGAAATGAAGACTGATACCAGTCATTGAGGTCTCATTAAAACGCACCATTGAATGCCATCAAATCACGTCTGTTCTTGCAACTGTCAAAGCAATGTGATTGTTCAGATTATGGGTGGTCTTTCCAAGTTGGCACTGGTAGTTCTGGTACCTCCCTTGAAAAAACAGTGACAATTGTAGATACTCAGTTCATATCAATTTGGCATTTTAAGGGAGGTGCCCATACTCAGTTCTTTTTCATTCTTTGTGAGTGAACAGTCTCTGGGCGAATAGGTATCTAACCCTGTTCAATAGCAAGACATTAGGGTAACTATGTGTATCCAGCAGGAAGAACTGAAATTCTTTACTGCTCAAGTGTTCCAGTACCATACTGACATAAAACTCAAAATTTAAATGTGTTGAGTGCACACCTACTGAAAGTAGGTTTATTTTAAACTGGTGCTTTGAGAGTGTAAATAGTTTAGTGTGAATTTAATTGTTCTTTTTTGCTACTTTGTCCATCTCCATTCAAAAGACCACTATAAATAAAACAGGTTTAAAGACAAAAGTAAATTAGGAAGAATTGCCTTGATTATACATCTAGTCCTTTAAAAAAAAGAAAAAAAAAAAATAATAATTAGTCTTCTACAGAAGTTCAAAACTTGCTTGATTCCTTAGATACTTTTCCGAAGAGAATTCATATCTCAGATTCTGGAAAACATAGCCACTTTCATAAGTCCATTAATTTAAAGAGTGAAAATAGATAAAGTTCAGCTGATAAAATAATCAATTGTACAGATTTGCTCAGCTCAATTTGAAAAAAAAAAATAGCTGCTATATTCATATTTGCTTCATCTTTGCTTCTGTGAAATGATTATATATCAGATAGACACACAGAACACTCATGGAAAGTAACATCTGCTTAAATCACATTTCTGTGGCGAAAGAACACTTAATTTCCTTGCTTTTGCACTAATGTGTTTACTAAAGACAGACACAGTGGTTTTGCTTATTATACAAATAGAGTTGAAACTCTGTATTTCTGTGCACTTGCTGGCCTCTTGTGCCTTTCAAAGTAGCTGAAAGCTTTAAAATCCTTTAGTTGGCCTGATTAGACAGTGGCCCTTTGCCTGGCATTGATTTCAGGATTTAGAGTTTATTAGCAGGTCACCAGGCTATTTTGTTTTTTTTTTTTTTGCTCTGTGTTCTTGGCAGTTACCGAGCTTCTTGAACAGCTAAATACTAAAACCAACCAGAATTAATGCTAATCTCTTATAAAAGGTTTAAATGTTTCTTTTTCCTGTGTATCATCACAGAATTCTCATTTATATAGTAGTACTTTAATATATTTTACACAGTTAGGTGCTAGTTCTGTATTTTTTATTAATTTTTAATTATTTGTATAATTGCAGAATTCTTATTTATCTACTAGTACTTTAATATGCTTATGTGCTAGTTCTATAATTTTTATTATTTTTTTTATTAATACAGGAATGCAAGTGCAAAAGGAATAGTGATTGAGTGTGGATTTCAGTTAAAGGCTCATGTCAAGATGTTGAGTGGACAAGTTTACTAACTTTCTTCTTGTTACTATTCATTGCAGATAGCTTTTGTCCAGGCCACCATTACTTCCTCCCCATGCACACATTTCTCTGTTCTTTGCAATCTTGTACCAGTAAGCCAAGCTTGCAGTTCTTCCTTCTTAGTCTCCAAGGCAATGTACAATGTTCCGCGAGACAGTCCATTATGATCCAAGAGCTATAGATGTTTAGATACCTTACACATTTCCAGGCACTTTCTCTAACTGTTAGGTTTTTTTAACTTTATTGATATCCATTATTCTCTAATAATATATCTCCTTTTTTTTTTTCTTGCCTCTCCATCCTTGCCCATATTTTTTTGTTTTGTCCATATTTAATACTTTTCTTGGATTTTTTTTTTTTCATTCCATTCAAACTATGCTAGAAGCAGGATAACAGTGATAGGACATAGTCAATGAGACTGAAAAACACAACTCTGGCAATATACAAACGCAGCTAACTTGTGTCTCCATACACTGTTGTATCATGTAGTTGTAACTGGCCACTTAGAACTACATGAGGATTAGATCTACTACGCTTTAGTTGCACAGGGAATATACGTCATTGTAAAATCACAGGCACTTCTGTCTCCAAATGCATGGTTTCACATATGCCATCAATATGACTAGAAAGCAATCACTTTCATATGTGAAGGAGACAAATAGCACTTCTAATTGAGAATATGCATGTCATCAACTCCAATGCATGCTTACACACATTATAACAATTTCTCCATTGTGTCCTTGGCAAAAGTATGCTTCTTGAGTCCTGATCTCTGCTAGCATCTTTTTATGCCTAGAGTTACCTTTAAAACCTTTGGGAATGATAGGATCTTCCTTCTTTTCTAATTAACTTGGTTATTGTGTGGTTTATTTTCACATGTAGTTGCTCTCTTTAAGATGCTTACAATGCTGTGTCTGTACAGATAGTGATTATGGAGGGTGTGGCCCTAGGAGTGTCTGCATTTGAAAAGATGGATAACCACAGAAAACAAAAACAAAAACAAAAAAGAAACCAAAAAAGAAACATTTATTTAACCATTTCATTTCCACTATACATTCATTTTCACCTGTCTTTCTAGTATGGACACTTGCAGGAGATAGTCTTCAACATTTTGAGCTGCATTTTTCTTGAATTAATTGTACACAGTGTTCACTAAATAGGTTTGTGCTAAGTATAAGCCCTAGTCCATGATTATCTATTTGCAAAAAGCAGAAGGTGTTTGGCAGAAACACCTAAACATTTAAGTAAACCAGTTGGCATAGGATGAGATTATAGTTTGTATCCACGATGTCTGATTGTGGTGGGTTGATCCTAGCTGGCTGCCAGGTCCCCACCAAGCTGCTCTCTCACTTCCCCTCCTCGGCAAGACAGGGAGAGAAAATAAGATGGAAAAGCCTATGGGTTGAGACAAGGACAGGGAGATCGCTCACCAGTTACCGTCACAGGCAAAATAGACTCCGTTGGGAAAACTGATTTGATTTCTTGCTGAATAAAAAATAGAGTAGGATAGTGAGAAATAAAATCAAAACTAAAACCATCTTCTCCCCACTCCCCCTTCTTTACAGTCTCAGCTTTACTCCTTCACTCCCAACTTTTCTACCTCTCCTGCCCCTGAGTGTCACAGGGGCATGGGGAATGTGGATTATGGTCGGTTTAGAACAGCTCCTCTCTGCCACTCCTTCCTCCTCACATTGTTCCTCTGCTCCAACGTGAAGTCTCTCCCACAAGGTACAGTCTTTCATGAACTGTTTCTACATGAGTTCTTCCCACAGGCTGCAGTTCTTCAAGACCTGCTCCAGCAAGGGTCTTTTCGACAGGTTGCAGGCCTTCAGGAACAGAACGCTCTGGCATGGATTCCCCATGGGTTGCAGCTCCTCCCAGAAAACCTGCTTCTGCGAGGGTTCCTCTCCATGGGCTACAGATCCTGCCAGGAGCTTTCTCCAACACCGGCTCTTCTTGGGCTGGAGCTTCCTTCAGGGCACATCTACCTGCTGCAATGTGGATCTCTGCTCCAATGTGGTCCTTCATAGGATGCAGGGGGACAGCCTGCTTCACCATGGTCTTCTCCACAGGCTGCAGGGGAATCTCTGCTTCAGCACATGGAGCTTCTCCTCTCCATCTTCATTGACCTTGGTGCCTGCAAGGGCTCTTTCTGTCACATTTTTCTCACTCCTTTCTGTCACAGCTCCTGTGCAGCACTTTTTACCCTTTCTCACCCAGCGCTGCTGATAGACTCAACTTTGACCAGTGGTGCTTCTGTTTTGGAGCCAGCTGGAACTGGATCTGTCTGACATGGCAACAACTCCTAGTCTGTTCTCACAAGCCTCTCCCAGCTACTAAAAAATTTTCATCATAAACCAAATACGTTGACTCTTCTCTGTTACCTTTGATGGACAAGCTGACAACAATGGTCTTTGTGAATTTTTTTTGCTGGTTTATAAGTTTCTATCTCTACATGGGAGAAAGAGTGAGTCTCATTTGATTGTTATTAGAATTCATGTAATATTTGCGTTATGTTTTGAATATTTATGTTTAGTTTGGGCATCATTAATAAAAAAAAATATAGCAGCTACATCTTTTCTATATTCTGGTCCAGTTTCCTTTCCTGTCATATAGAAATATAGATTGTATTTTCCTCCACTCATTTCTGTAACTCATTTCAAACCAAAAATTATTTTTCACATATTGGGGAAAATGTAATAAACCCAGTAATTGTTTTGACACATACTTTAAATTATGAGGTAAGAACTGTAATTTTGAAAAAAAATACTTCTTATTTTTACCATGTAAGTATGTGTTAAATGACCTGAGACAGGGAGGTGAATTAAATGCTACATTTGTTTGTAATTCCTCTGGTGAAAGAGCATTTATTGTCCCTCCCCACTCTCCCTCCATCTTTTCATCTTGAACTATAACCCTGTCGTTTTGTTGACTGACTCTCATGAACTTTGACGTTTAGTTTACTCATGTGGTATAAAAAAAATTAAGCTGAAGCACCCACCCAGGTGGGATTTGTTTACCTATACAGTCCTGGCTTCTCTGCCTCTCATTTGTCTTCATAACACAGCCAGCTTCATTAATAAGCCCAATCAGATTACATCAGTTAATGGATTGTCCTTGTCACAGATCGAATTTTCTCTTTAGAGGCAGAAAAGATTCATTTCACTGTAAAATCACTTCTGGACATTATCTATCTGTGTCCTTCCCCGCACCGGTTGCCACAGATCTCCTCTCTCTAAACCATTACTGGTTTTAATTAATATCCTCTCTTCCTTTCTTTGAGTCAGTGAGCCAGTAATAACCTATGAGGTGTCATTTTGTGTTATGTTATGCCATTTGTATGCCAGTATCTTGAGTATGGCATTAGATTTTGTTGTACAGCTGCAGATCTGCTATTTATTGCTATAGACCATCCCAATGAAAGGCAGAGTAGTGCTTTTTAAAGCTTTATTTTCTTACATTTTTGCATGTATTGATTCAAAAAACAATTAAATGACTAGGTATATAGGGCTATAGCATTTATATTCATGCTGAATTCACGATATAAAATTCTAATACATTTAGACCACAGTAACAGGATATGATCCTTGACTTTAATAAGAAAAGGTATTAGCTGAATTTTTGCCATTGACTTAGTAGAACAAGGATTCATTCTTTAATTTTATTAAGATGTAGATTAAAATTTAAGATACCTTGGAAAGAAATGTGATCGAAAGTGGATGAGACATCTGCTCCAGCACTTCTCATTATGTTTTTATAATTTCAGGTAACTCTACTATCTCTGGGTTTTTTTTTTTTTCCTGAAATTTTCAAAACTCTAAGCCAGTTTCCACTCTTACTTCCAGGAGAAATAACTTTATATCTGCAGTACTAGCTTCTTTTACACTGATAGAGATAATGTTCAAAATGCCGTAAAGTCAACGTTTGCTCAAAGACGAATGTACCTTATGCAAATTCTTCAATGGGCAGGGATAACAGAAATACAGTGAAAATTCCAGAACAGAAAATAAATTTGAACATGGAAGCACACAATAATTGTTTAGAAACTTGGTGGAAAATATGATTTCAATTAAAGGAAGAATATTTGGTTATAAAATTTTCTGTAAAAACCCTATTTGTGATCCTGTAATCAAACATTTAAAATGCAGAGGCAATGCATTTCTGCATTGCAATGCAACAACTGTTTCTGGTTCGGTTTTTTTTGTGTTGTTTTTTTTTTTTTAATTTATTTTCATTTTCAAAGGAGTAGGACTGGAAAAGAGAGACAGAGACAATAATTAGTACTTTGCTTATACCTTTGCCCTTCTCTGTAGAAGAGTAAACAAAACAGTGTGTACAATGTCATCCATAATTGTGACTGTATGAATAGGAAAACACCCTAACTTTCTTACATCCTAACTTCCAGTCTGCTGAGGACCAAACCACATATATGGAATATAAATTACTAAATAATATATTCCCAGGAGTTTTGTGCTTGAGGTCAAATTTATCTGGATGAAATAGTACAGAGCATCAGCAGATGACGGTCTCAAGTATTGTTCCTTGTGAATATGCTACCTGCACACTGCACAGCATGTGCTCCCAGAGACTGAATGATGGGAATGTGATTATTTAGTAACAGAATTTACATAACCCCTTTTGACACATTGTGTTATTTTATTACCAGCATGACAGAGACTTTCAAATTATTTTAAGCAGTGCAAATCAGGCTGCTTTTCTCAAATAATACTAGATGGTTTTATCCTGGAAGTTCTTCATAAGCTTCCAAAACATTTTCAGGTAGACTTGATTATTTTTATTCCTTCAACTTTTTAAAATATGGAAGAGCAGTTTTATGAATACCCAAAATAGTTTAAACTAATGTCCAAAATCAAGCAGTTTCCCAAGCCGTAATGTAAAGCACATAGTTTATGAGGAACGTCTACAAGAATATATTACATTTTTAACGTAAAAATATCAGACAGTAGCTAAACAGTGATGGAATTAAAGTCAACTTTTATGGCTTTTTCCACTGAATTACCTTCACTTCTCTAGTTAGACCACGGTAATGCACTTTTTGAATTTCAAGTGAAATTATACAACTGAGTTACAAAACCTCTTTCATAACCAGAACTTAGTCACTCCAATCTCTTTATCTGTTAAGTAGATCTTCTCATATTATACACCTTCATTAGGAAGCAGTAGTAATTGCAAAGCACACGTGATATTTGCAATAGTTGTAATTCTTTTGAAGTAAAGACTGTAATTGTGAGTCAGGCTGCAGAGAGAGTTTAGGAGTAAGTCAAAGCCCTTCATCAACAGAGCTCTTTCTTTAGTCCATTTTAATACTTTTTTTTTTCATCTTTCACATAATGTATCACATAGTCATCAAAGAAATCTAGAAAGCATTCCCAAAACAGAGATAATGTAATATGCAACACCATATTTATTCAAAACTTCATTCATTTTCTTCAATGTGCCCCTTCCAGGAGTCATTGTCTTTTAACTCCTGAGAGAGTACAACAAAATCTGTAGCATATTTCTTTACAGAAGCTCCATGTATTTTAAAACCAAATCAAATCCTTCCAGTACCTAATGGAGGCGTACAGGGAAGACAGGGAGAAATTCTTCAGCAGGGCCTTTTGTGATAGGATGAGGAGTAATGGTTTTAAAATAGAGGGCGGTAGGTTCAGATTAGACATTAGGAAAAAATTTTTTACACTGAGAGTGATGGAACACTGGAACAGGTTGGCCATAGAGGTGGTAGATACCCTGGAAACATTCAAGGCCAGCTCAGACGGGGCTCTGAGCAACCTGATCATGTTGGAGATGTCCCTGCTCCTTGCAGTGGGGTTGGACTAGCTGACCTTTGAAGGTCCATTCCAACCCTAACATTTCTATGATTCTGTTATTCACAAAGAGATCAACTCATCTACATAAAGAGGATATATACTCTTGTCCTTCTGACAAGTCTGCATTTTGGTAAGCTTGAGTTTCTAGTTTGTCGTTGATTATATTTTACCTAATTATCTAAAAACTTGCTTTAGGACTATTTACCGATACAACAGAAACCATTTCTGTTCCAGTGATTTGCTGTTCAGGACAAGAGCAGAACAAAAGATACTTTAAAATGATGGATCAACAGAACCATTCCTTTTGTGCAGCTTCCAGCATATCTACTTAAATAAAAAGAAATGAAAAGAAATTTGAAAGGCCTCGTTTACAGTGTGAACAGTTATAAAATCTCAGACACGGTAAATGGAGACATTCATTGAAATGGAGGGTGAGGAGTAGAGGTGGAGAGAATAAAACAATATCAAGGGATAGGTGTAGCAGAAATAGTATCTCTGTTACATTAGAATGATGAAGACATCTTAAAAGATTTTAGTAGGAAGAAAGCAGTACTGATGAGCTCCACAGGAAAGATAAAGCAATTTTCTTTTCCCTTGGACAACACATCCACCCCTCCTACTTGTCACGTGCATTGTGGTCTATCAGCTATCTTCCCTTTTCTCTTCCTGGATTGCCACAGGTAGATTGATGGTACTTTGATGACTGACCCTTTTGCAGTCTTCAACCTTCCTCACGTGACTTCTTTCTGTTTGGTGGACACTTCTGCTGCCTTATGCTGCCTTACTGGCCGTGGATTGGTTTGCTGTCCTCTATTTCCTCTGAATTAATGTTAAATAGTAATTGTGGTTACATAGTAAGACCAGTTATACCTGCAAGAGTTGCTATTTTTTCTGTTTCTTATTTAATATTGCAAACTGATTTTTCCTCCCAAGAAGCTAGATAGGGGCTTCATGACATACCTCTGCAGGATTTGCATCTGGTCAAACCTGAAGTCTGTTTCAGAGCTGGGAGCTGAGCAGTTGTACTCAGTTACATTTCAATATTATAACCTGCCTTTCTTTTTAAACTCAAGAGACTTGCACTAATATCTAATGAATAAGTTATTCTATAACATGCAGACAATGTAATAAGTTTCCAGTATTATGCTAAGTGTATTTATTTAAATGTCATTGACTCAAGTGAGGCTGTGTGTGTGGCTGATATGCTTTATTAACCAGAGATGTTTTCCTAGAACATGGTCAAATTAAGGATGGAAGTCTAAAGCATGCCTCAGAGGGTTTATAGAAGATGTAGATGTTATATCTATGTTATAAATGATGTATTAAGTAGAAGAGTTGTTAGAAAATATATGCACACTAATGCATATATTACTAGTGCAATACACTATATTACTAGTGTAATAGTTTCCAACACAATACAGAAAGAAGTAATTTTTCTGGAAATTGTCAAAATGTTCACCTGACTATCCAAATCAATCTGAAATTTGTTGCTTCTTTCAAGAGACTGTAGTGGTGATGAAAAAAGTATCTGAATCAATCTCCTGATTAGATGGAGGTTTCAATTCAAAGGTGTTATCCCAGGAGTTCTCTTAAGAGTTCATATTTGTGAATGTTTTGCTGTCTGTTCTGCTTGATGATAACAAAGAGGTTTGCAGACTGTTATCTACAGCTGCAAATACCACATGTAAAATACATGCATATACAGGCTACATTGGCATGTCAGTCTTTTCATTTTCAAGAACTTCTTGTAAATACAGGCACTGTAATTTTATACCCAATGTAGCATACTTCTGAAATGTTAAAGTTCCGAATTCGGAAAGACTTCCGAATAAAGTCCTTCCCTAAGACTACACTGGTGAGTGAAATATATTAGCTTAAACACTTTGCTGTAGTGCAGTAATCCTAATAAAATATAAATAAATCCACAAAGTTATATATATTCACTAGAGATTAGTGTTCTAATCTATGAGACTGTGTCTGTGTTGGTATTATTAACTAAGGTATGACCTGAATCTGTGGACAACAGCAATCTAGAGACAGAACTGCAGATATTGCTGACACTATTACTTCCTTATGAACTTATTTCAATGTAAAAATAGATTAAAAGTCTTCTTGAAAATAATCATAGAATCATCGAATTATTTGGGTTGGAAAAGACCTTTAAGATCATCAAATGCAGCTGTAAAACTAACACTGCCAAGTCCCCCTAAATTATGTCCCTAGGTGCCACATCTACATCGTCCAGGGATGGTGACTCAACCACTTTGCTGACCAGCCTGCTCCAGCACTTGACAACCCTTTCAGTTAAGAAATTTTTCATAATATCCAATCTAAACCTCCCCTGGCACAACTTGAGTCCATTTCCTCTCATTCTATTACTTGTTGCTTGGGAAAAGAGATGAACACCCACTTCACACACAACCTACTTTCTGGTAGTTGTAGAGGGCAATAAGGTCTCCCTTGAGCCTCCTTTTCCCCGGACTAAACAACCTCAGTTCCTTCAGCTGCTCCTCATCAGACTGGTTTTATAGACCCTAATCACCCAACAGCTCATCAACAGAAAAGTGGTTTACTCTTTTGTGCTTCTCACTCTCACTTCTGCTTCCTCATTACTCATCCTTTTACAAATCCTCTGCCTTCAGCGTGCTTGCCTGATGATCTGCCTTGGATGTCTGGTGTTTTCTGGCTTATCAGCAGTCTGTCATCTTGTATTTCAAAAACCTCTTTTCCAAAGATTCAGATATATTTTGTCACGTGAACTGTTGTTACCAAGCTTGTTTGGGTTATAACCTCCTTAACAAAGCTCAAAGCAGTTAGACAGCAGCTTAAGATTTTTTGGGAATGTTTCTTCTCCTTTTGTCTTCCATTTTTGAATGCTTTTCAAATTAAAGATACAGCATTCTTTTTTTTTTTTTTTTAAACTGTTTTTCTATTTAAGATCCAGAAAGACAGAGAAATAACATATTTAGAAAGTTCAAATGTAAATTATTCCAGAGCTGCAATATGTATAAATAAATCCAAGGTA
>WHYT01015903.1:74010-81510 GCA_009806455.1 Tetrax tetrax
ATGTTAAGCCCGGGAAGAGGGAGGGGTGGGGGGAGGTTATCTTGTTCCCTGTCTCATTCTCCTGCTAGTTTTAGTAATAAATGAATAGTTTTTCCCCAAGTCGAGTCTGTTTTGCCCGTGACGGTAACTTTAAGAATTCCTCCCTGTCCTTATCTCAAACCTCGAGCTGTTTTTTTTTCCTTATATTTCTCCCCCTATTCTTTCGGAGGGTGGGGGGAGCGGGACAGAGACTGCGTAGTCTGGTCCCGATTGGGGCTGAACTACGACATTTTGTAACACCATTACAACTTTCATACTTAGGAGAGTACCTAAAACTTCAGTGTATAGACTGAAACAATGATCAAGGACAATAGATGTATTACTTTTTCCTTATTTTAATGAGTAAATGGCATTTGTGCTTGTCCTAATTAGCAGATATAACAAAAATAATGATATAAAAAACTATTTTAGCACAGTACCAGATATGAATTATGGAAAATGTCAGCAATTAACAGAAATACATATTACTTCTATGTAAAGTAATGAATACAGTGAATTCTTATAAACTATTTACATTTTAAGGAAATTCTGTATTCTTTTAGTGTGTCTATATCTATACAAATATTAATGGGAGAAGGTAAAAAACATATATATATTTTATAACAGCTCTACACTTCCACAACAGTTTATAGGCAAATAATTTTAAAATATTTGAGGCAAATTATACAAAACATGTAACTGACACAGAAGTCTGAGTCTCATTTTCAAATGCCTAAGTACATGAGGTCACCTAAATATGCAGATGGCACCTAACTGGAATTGCAAATATTGGCCTGTTAAATGTTTACTAATTAATCACTTGGACTATTCTCAATTAATTATGCAGAGCATGAGAGAGTCACTTGAGCTGCATGACATGTTCCTGAAGACATACCATCCCATTTTATAAATATGAAAAGTAAATAGTATACAATACATTTTCTATAAGCTTTTTGGTTTAGGGTAGAATTAGTTAAGTTCTGAACTCCTACAGGCAAAACACAGATGCACATGTGACAACGTGTTTTTCAGATATGAAGACTAAAAGTGAAAAGATGCAGAAAATCTCATTTCCTTCCTTAAAGTTGAACAATACAATCTTAATATTATCTGAATGGACTTTCCTTCTAAATTATTTCTATATGCAAGGTATATCTGAATTCTCTTTAGCTTGGCCTGATGTTATCTAGAAAAACTAGATAAGAAATATGTCCAACAGTTTTACTTGACTAACTCAATGGACTTTTTCAAGGATAAATACAACAAGGTAGTAGACAAAATTTAGGCTGACTGATCCAGTCAGCTTGAAAGATTGTAAATCTTAACTTCTAAGACACTTTAATTTTTCTGAAAAATGCAAACAAACAAACAAAAACCCCAAATCAATTCCTGGTCTACAAAAATCAAATCTATACTTCCCCCATTATGCAACATTCCAATTGACAGGCTCTTGAAGATGAGAGGGCAAAGATGTGACAGATGTCGTTGCATTGCTTAATGCACTGCCAGAATCACTTAGGTATTAAAATGATTGTTACATTATAAGCCTACAGGTAGAACTAATTGATGTGACCCACAAATGCACAGCACTATCTTAGTGTTTTTTTACCTATTGTTTGTAACAGCAAAAACATTCATATCTAAAATAAATGAAGTTCACAATCAGTGGCCAGATATGGAATAGCATGTTATTCCATTCTCTCTGCAAAACACGTTCAAGAGTCAATGAGGCTGAGAAGGACCTCAATTTATGAAAGTGTTGTTTACATGCTGGTTTGGAAGGGGAAGCCACTAGAGAGTAATGGACAGAAGCTTCAGTGTGTGGAGAGGCTTGTAGAGATCCTGGGAATAAAACACATTTTCCTGTGGAGCATTAAATGTGGACAATAGAAGCAAAACTTTACAGGAGCCAGGGAATTAAAATGCGTTTTTCTCCTCTTTCTCCCCAGCTTTCTTTTCCTCTTCTTCCTATCCCCAGCATCCCTGAGCAGTACACCTGATACTCTGGTTAGTACTAAAGGCAGTAGGAAAAAAACAAGCAAGCAAAAGACTTAGCATTTTAGAAAGAAAACAGAAAAAATAAGAATGCATGTACAGAAAGAAGCAGGAAACGAGGATGCAGTTGGAATAATATGATACCATAAAATCAATTATTCAGAAGAATCAAGAGATCTGGCTAAAAGCACAGAGAAAACAACAACAACAATAAGAAAAGGAGATGGATTAAAGAAAAAAAAATCTGCACTGTGCCTGCATAGTGGTTTTCTCTGGCTTATGTAAATACTTCTATGGATCTTCTCATTTTCTGTATGAGGCCACCGTATGACCATCATACATCAAGGAAGAAGGCAGTATTTCTCTATCACTACTCAAAACAATTCTTCAATAATTAAATAGCCATGTCCTGAAGCACATCAGGCATTTAGAGCATCAGAAATAGCTCTGGTAATAGTAGGTTAAATGTCTGTGGCTGAGTTGAGGTCTCACAGAAATGGGTTAAGTGCATTTCTGCTTCAGAATTGATTCTTAAGATATTGCCAACAGAAATGTAGGGTTTGCTACTAGAGGTTTTGTGCAAAATTTAACATGGAGGTAATATCACTAACAGCATTTAGTTACCGTTGGGCCTAGCAGCATTATTTAACCAACAGTCCATACTATAGCAGTTGCTGTACAAAATTCCTGAAAACAACTCCCCTGCCTCATTCTTAAACTTAGGAAGTCACTAATCAAAAATCAGAAAATATTACTTAGAATTGAAATGCAGAGGTAAGATTGCAGAAGATTTCCTCTTCATGCATCACTTTAAAACACAGGGGAGTTTCATACCACCTAGGTTTAAGCACACTGAGATTGGAGGCTAGTGTGCACCCACAGCTGAAAGGTGGAGAGGCTTCTCCAGGGAGTAATTTCAGATAGAGGCCAAAGTTATTTGTCCCAAATAATTCACTAAGTTATTCTCTTTCTCTTGTTTATACGTATGTCCTAGACAGACCACGCGCTAGGCATATTAATTAGTTGGGTTGTTGTGCTTCCCTGATGCCTTAATTTATGCAGTAGGATGAACTACTGTTACAAAGGAAGTAGAAAATCTATTAATATAGAAAAAAGGGAACAGGTTCACCATACCAGTGAATGAACACAGAAAAAGTTCAAACAAAGTATCAGTAGATCTTCTTAGTATTGCTAGCATTTTAAATGGAAGTATAAAGTATTTTTATAGTGTTGTTTTATCTTTGATCAATTAATATTGATAGGTCATAGACAGAAGAGTCCAGGTATTCTTTAACAAGACATCTTGAAGATAATTTACTCTCAAGCCAACCCTTATGACCCAGCTGTACGTAACTTGGCTTTCCTGAACTTGATCTTTCATATTCCTGATTCCACATACTGAGTTCTTCTTGATCCGAAGGCAACTTATTCTTTGTGCTGTGTTGGTTTTCTTGTTTTAACCTACGCAGCTCCAGGTGGCTGAGTAATTACAGCCTGGGTTCTGGTTGCTACTCTGCAGGAATCATGGTCAGGGAAAAAGGAGCAAGATAAACCTGTGAAAAGTGGCCAAGCAGAGTTGCAAGCGGTAGATTTTTAGAACTGTATGCACGAGTGCCTTGGAACATACGATATCTCAAATGAGAAAGCATAAAAAACCACACCACTTACTTTTTTAGTATAAAGGAACAGAGAGGAAGATACAGTTTTGCCACACCGCTTGGAGGCATATAAATGAAAAAATCTTTCCTCTGTGATCTAAAAGGCTCTAGACTTATGTTATTCAAGAGGACCTAGTTATCTTCAAAGAAAGAAAACTTAAAAAATCAACTTGATGAAATATTATCCTTAATTTTTTTGTGTGTGAAATATTATGCTTTATAATTTATTTTTTTTGTCATGGTACATTATTTTATTGTCTCCCTGGATCTTGAAATTCTACCCTTCATGCAGCAGATTGCTTAGTCTGCACAGAAAATGTCATATAGCTCTATTATAAAAAGAGCTTTCTTTCTCCAAGAAAGATGATTTATTATGTATTTAGAATATATTCAAAGATGGTAAAGGTTCAGACTACAGAGGAAAAAATTCAGTTTAACGTGAATGTGACTCTTTGCTTTGCTGGGATTTCACTTTATTGATCTTTCAGAATGTTCCTGTCAAATGCTATTTTACGCAGTCTGTAAGGAGTAGAGATAGCCCATCGGCAGATGTATTGCAGATCTTTTCTGTGTGGTTCACAGAGGATGCCAGTTGGTTAATCCTGCAGCTAACAGCTAACAAAGTCTCCAAGTTGAAGTTTCTTACATGATTAGGACTCTAATACTTGGGAGTGTGGAATGGAAAGCAGCAATAAAATATGAGTTTAATTAATGGAAAGTAAAAGTATTAAGAATATGTGATCTTTTCATATTCTTTTTGCAACTGATGGTAAAATACATAGCAATGTTTTCTTCAGAGGCTACATCTCATTCTTGTCAGCTGCAGCAAAGACAGTCTTCCAGAAGGGAAAATCAGAACACTTTCTGCAGTCAACAAGAATTTAGCCTATCCCCTTATTCAGATTTCTGTGCTGGGTCTAAAACTTAATTTCCCAATTTGTCTAGCACAGATAGTTTACTATTTTACACTTCCCACTGGAAGTTGGAAGCCCCAGGTAGACTCTCTTCAGTGGCTCTGCTGTACAAAAAAAAAGGTAGGTATGAGTAGGTAATGCATTTTCTATCTGCTTCTCTTTAGATAAATAAGCGCATTGTTCAGGAGACTATTTAAAAAAAAAAAAAAAAGGCTGCGTGATTAGAAAGTGCTTCCTCATCCTACATTATTGTTACTTATGCAGATCAAATTAACCTCCTGGGACTATGACTTATCTGACAAATCAGTTCTTCATCTGTAATTCCCGTTTTAGCTTTGTTTTGCTACATGATCTTGCTTGTAAAACATTTCCTCAAAAAAGCCACTAGGGGAAAATCAGATGATTCAATTCATCTTTTAAAATGAAGCTATGCAAACAAGAACTGTTCCTATGCTACAAATAATTCTGACAAGCAATGGTCTGGATTCTCAATTTTGTGTCTCTGGTTTATGTCAGCATTACCCTACTGAATTTTAGATAGATAGAGTAATGTTAAAATTCTTAAATATGGTGCCAGACAGGAGATAAACCAATTGTAATACTTTTTATAGGTTCTGAAAAAAGATGTCTTCACTAAATACATGTGTCATGAAAAACAACACATACACTTTTGGAAGTTGATTTGTGGAGTGAGAATAAAAAGAGTAAGGATGCCTGCTTTAACTGTAGATGGATCACAGAGAAGTCTGCAGTCAGTGCTCTAGAGGGAACACATTAAAGCTGCCTTCTGTCTCAACTAGCCATTACTAAAGTGATGATTGTTGAAACTTGAAATCAGTGACATAACAATCACTGAAAATCACAATATTCTTCTTCCATTTAATGCTTTCAAAGCTGAACTCAGGGTAGCTAAGGACTGCATCTCTGGAGTTGAATGAAATAATACATGTATATCAAACCTTTTGCCTTCCTAAAGTGGAGTAACCTAAAAGAGCAATCAGAAATTCTATGCAGTTGTTGAAACCAAGAGTCTTATGTCTTTGTACTGCTAGTAAATATATCTGAACTGTGAAATCACTTACAAAGGCAATTGCTATTAATAAATGTGCTTATACTATTAGTACCATGCATGTAATATAAAAAGGTGCCATTCTCCTGTTGTTTGGGTTGGGTTTTTTTTTTTACGTTTTGGTTTTGTTTTCTTTTTTTCACTCTTGTAAATGGGAAATCTATAACCTGCTACTGCTAAGGCCAGTTGTCTGTGGGTATTGTGAGAGAAAAGTTTCAGAAGGAAGTAGGAAGAGTGGGGATTTTTTACAGGAGAAACTACAGATATATGTAACTATATTTTCTCTATTAATTTACCAGGAAGATCAATCAGTTATTTAGATAGACAATGAGGTTAGTACAAAATACTGAAATACTATCGTGCATCACTCAGTGAAATCATAAATAATTGCAGAAAATCTTGATATTTTGTCTTACTAAGGGAAAATGTCTTAGTGTATAGATACGATACACTTTTTGGTAGTTTTCTATTGGTAAAATTTCAAGCAGTATATTAAATATATAAACACAAATAACTTTGTAGTGTTCCACTGTATATGTAAACATATATAAGTCGAGAATTTTTTCCAGACTTTTGAAATTTTGTAATAATTTATTGATTTCTAATGTTAATCTGGAACAAACACAGTCAATAGCTGAAAAAAAGCCTTCTCTGAATAATATGAAGCTATGTATGTCTTGTGACACTAATGTTGTGCCTCCTGGGATTTCAAAGAGGAGTGCTCAGCTGTAATTAGTGAAAGCAGAAAGGATTCTTCAATTCTGTGATGATTTTGATCCATTATAAGGATGAATATCAGGGAAGAAAGTTCAAAAAGAAGATGCCGTCAGCTCAAAACAGGAAAATTTTATCTGTTTGGCCATCATGTTAAGATTGGGCAGAAAAAAAAAAAAAAAAAAAGTCTATTATCATTACTGTAATTAACTACTTAATTCCCTTGTCTTGTAGTGCTTACAGGCCCACGGATAACACGAGCAGGAGCAAAATGGATAGACGCATTAAAGAATGAAAAATTTTACACTAAACATTTCAAATTAAGTGGTGAATCTGTAATGTGCTATTGAGACACTCTTTCTGGAAGGCTTTGGTAAATATGGATGGTACACTCAAAGCTATACAACATATGAAACTGTAGATGGGGGCTCGCTCTTATGATGTAATTTGGACAAAAAAAAAAAAAAACAAAGAAGTCTCATAGAAGTCTCATTCAAACCCCTAGTTCTGCTCAAAAGATTCATCAATAACAGAGTAACTATGACTTGACTGATCCTCTGTATCTGGTAAGGAAAAAAGCATCTAGAGAATGGATTAGCTATTCTTAATTTAACACAGAGGCAGGCACTAGTATTTACACCACAAATGTAAACTTGCCTATTCTTTTGTCAGTAGCTCATGGTTCACTTGTCTGAAGGTAATGTCTTCCAAATACCTCTATATTCCCTCATAAGGTGGAAACTTAGTCCAAACTCGTATTTTTCTCTCCAGCTGAGGAACCAAGAATTCCGAGATATTCTGAGTGATCCTGTTGCTCTCTGTCTTTCCTCTTCTATCAGTATTTTTCCTCATAATCTTTCTAAAACTCCAACTAAAAAAGTTTTCTAAAACTTCCAATTTCCAACTGCATGATATTATATTTTGGCTAGTGTAGTGGAGCTATTTCTAACTTTGTAGGAAGAGCTAAGATGTAATTAAGCCACTTCTGTGGTACTTTCATGTATAAATCTATACATTTTCTAATAATTTTAATTTTAATTAGGGACTTGGATGCAAAGATTAATAAAAATAGTAAAACAGAATAAGAGAATACCCTCATAGTATAAAGTCTATAACATAGAATAGATAAGGC
>WHYT01015903.1:86510-99914 GCA_009806455.1 Tetrax tetrax
TTGTGGAAGGACAATCTTCCTCTTCAAGGGACAACTCTTGTCACATTTCTGGTGCTACTACTGTACTAATATTAAATGAAGGTAACAGTGAAATATTAGGCCCTACATCGCCCTTTAGAGCTGCAGCACAGCAGCATATTGTGGTGTGGTGGAGGAAGAAACAACTAGGAACATATTCATAATAATACTGAATCTACTTCAGAGTAGATTCAACCAGAGCATCAATGTGCTACAGATGACATGTATGTGAATTCCCTGCTCATATCTATTCATTGTAGTTCTGCTTGGAAAAAAAAGGATGTAGTAACAAAATTAATAAATTAATGTGCATCAACTGTTCTTTGAGGAAAGCCGAGGACTCTTCAGCATGAAGGGTGGATGTGGAGTATTTAAAAAAATATAATGTCATAAAGATGATCAGTAAGGAATGATTTATTAGCACATCAGAAAAAAAAAAAAAAAGCCAGAACAAATTTGTAAAGTTTATTTCCACATTATGTGGCTTAGTCTAAATAGAGTAGAGAAGGTACTAAACATGTACATGGAGGAGATGTTCAGCAGTAACTATTACAAATAAAAATGCAGATGCAATTTAAAGCTCTAGAAGACCCTAACCTAGAAGACAGGAGGACAAAGCAGGAGAATGCTCTTTCTTTAACCAGCTGTTATTGTCCACTTTCACAGACAAAAGTTTGAGCTAGATGCAACTTTCATTCTCATCATGTAGAGCTTTTAATCTGCCACATACTCACTATATATATATATCCAGGAGACCAAATACATTCTTTTATGTAATACATACTCAGCATAAAGTTTTAAAAAAAGCTGGGAAAAAAATAGTTGTTTCTTCTCTTTTCATTTTAGCACTTTCATCTACATTTATAGTGCAAGTGACAGCAAAAAGTAGCAGTTAAACAAGCAGAGAAGTAACTTCAGATACTTTTTCTGTCTTGTGCTCTTCCTACATACAAGTTTCTGACCTCACTCCTTCTTTCAGAGATGGCAATTTACCCATTTTCCTTATGAATGTGGCTAGTCCATTTCAGGATACATTTATATTCCTGAACTTCACAACATCTTTCGCTATGAGGCAAAGGAGGTTAAGGACCATTGAGAAATAGTGCCTGCATTTTAAACTTAAATGAGCTATATATTCTTGCTCTTGACTACTTATTGGATGGAATGGGAAACAGAGCTTTTAAACATATGGAGAAGAGTACTGCTAAAAACATTAATTGGCCAAATATCTTACAATTAAAAAAAAAAAAAGTGTTTTTTTTGTTTTTGTTTTTGTTTTAATTCTGCCTCTGGAAGAGATACTGTGGTGTGAATCTCTTATTCTCCAATCTAGGGTTTTTATTATGCTCTACCACAATAAAACATAATTTATGTTTTACAACACTTTTTTTTAGAATGTAGTATTTTTTTTAAAAAAAGGTGAAGATCCAGTTCTTCAAAAAAGCTGTCTGCAAGCTCTCCACTAAGGAAAGACTGAGAAGCTTTTGAAAAGAAAGTAAGCTGAGGATGTGAAATTATCTTGTCTTCCGAGAATAGCTTATGAGAAAAAAAAATGCAAAATCCAAGAACAGTATATAAAGGAAAAAAAAAAAAAAACAAAACAAAACAAAAAACGAAGAAACAAGAATTTAAATGGACAGTACCTTCTGGAGAAAACTCTTGAGTAATTACAACATTTTAAGCAACCTGGTCACAGGAATATTGGAAGTACTCCTGTACTGGAATTAGAATTTCCATTTCTAAATTAGAAACCTTTGGTATAAAATCAGTTGGATTTTGTTTTAATTGTAATTTAGGGCCAGAAGATGTCAGAGCAATCCATACTGCCTAGTTAGGTATATATTTCTTAGAATGGTTGATGCAACATACTTAATAGCAATTTTTATCTTCTTAGAGAAGATGAGAAGTTGAGGATATAGTACTTACTTAAGTTTGATTCTTTTATATTGAGTAGTAACTCACTTAAAAATTATTTTGGTGAAATGAATGGGACTATAAATGGGAGTATAAACCAATGTTCTACATAAGGCTATGAGAATCTGTATTTTGTATAGTAAGATATCTGGATAGCTTGAAGAAAAAATGACCAGTAATATCTGTCATACTAACAATATAGTCTAAACAGCTAGTAACTGCAAGTTCTGAACATTTATTTGAGAAATTGGTTGAGTATTTCCTTCAGTCTTCTGTCTCTGAGAGTATCTTGCAGATGAAAAGCTCTTAAGTGTGTATACACTGCAAAATTTCTAGGTAAATATGTAATTAAGTTAGATTTGACAAGTGTCTATGTTTTCTAATTTATTATTCAGCTGAAAACTAGTATTTTGCAATATAAGAGCAGGTAAAGATACAGGCTTCAGGAGAATCAATACAATTGCTTTTCCTTCTGAATGTTACAATAAGGAATTTAGATCTTAGGTTATTAGATTTTACTTTTATTATTAATGTGTCTTAATGAGTTACTTGAAATATTAATAAATCAGTTTAACAGTGGAAAAATATTTGAGTCATATTTGGAGGATTTGTATTCCTTTCTTCAACTCCAGGAAAGCTTTGGATAAGACCTCAAAATAAAATATGGAACAGAAAGAAGGATATATTTCTAAAAATTGAATTTACTGGTAGGGAAAGGTTTGAAGATTATTCTAGAAAGGTAATATTTGTGCAGCCCATTAGGTGCTTTGTCACTGCTAGGTAGTGAAAGCCAGAGTCACATTCCACTGATGCAGACTGAATAAGAATATTAAAAACAGAAGGGAAAAAAAGAGAGAGAAAATAAGAAAAAAAAAAGACACTTGGTGCAAGAAGCAATAAAGCTTGGAGGTTTTTTCCTTTTGATAAAGAATGAGGTAATGAATGTTAATCAAAACAAAGAGCTGTTTTGATCAGTCTTTTCCTGATTCTGAGATGTGTTACTACAGACTTAGTGATCTAACAGGGAACAATTATATTAGAGAGAGAATAAGTTGGACTTATCAGAGTGAATAACAAAAGTAAGATAAGATTCTTCAGAACCAGAATGATTTGTTTTCCACTGAGAAAGCAATTTATAGCCAGATGTTTACTCAGTCATGTGTGTGTCTTTCTATTGGGTAACTTGCTCACATATTACTCAGGTGGTTTCAGCAGTTTCAAGCAACATTGTGGCCAGCCTGGGGGTTTTGTTACTCCCAACAAGAACTATTTGTGCTGCTGGGCACAGAAGAGCAAGAAGGAAACTCGAGCTTCATACGGTTAACAGCTTTTGTACCAAGAATAGGCAAAACAGGAAGTACCCAGAGCCTCTTCTCCTGGATTCCTAAGAAATCAAGACTAGTGAGACTATACAACTTGCATGCTATACGCGTTTATGTGTATTTTCCTGCCTCACAATGACTTTCAGGCTAGCTGTCAGAGAACTGAGATGATAACTTTTACTGAAATTTGATAAACGAGTAAATGAGATTAGAAATTCCTTTATCAAACTAGATGCCTGGATACAAGAGAATACCATATCAGAGCTTGAAAAATAATCCCTCCCCTCTCACTCAAGAGTAATGCTGCAGCATAAGGCCATTTCATGATAGATAGTAGAGACTCTATAGAGGAGAGATGATATAAGTGCAGGAGAATCCTTTGAACCATAAACCTAAATGAAGTCAGGCTTCTTCAGTTCTAGTTCTCATAGAACTGCTTGTTTCTATAACCACTGGAAAACACACCAGCAAAAACAGCCCAGCGGACTGAGCAAGGGAAACACTCAAGCCTGCCAAAAAAGTCTGGCACATATTACTTCTTCCCTGGACAAAAGAAAAAAGCCAAGGTGTTGAATATTGATGTGCCACTTCCTTCCAACTTACAATAATTTTGCAACTGTCTGAAGCAAATATATTTATGATGAGGAGGCTCTTAGTAGGGTTTCCATTATTAATGGGCATCAGGCACTGAACTCTGAATGAATTTAAAGGTCTAAGGTTTGTTTGTTTGTTTGTTTGTTTTTAAAAAAAAATAAGAAGGGAGGAGGGAGTAAGATTTCCTTGTCTTCCAGTTTCTGGTTTATGAGGATTGTTAACACCTTCTCTTTCAGTATCTGAGCATCAACATTAGGCCAGATCCTATTTAAGAGTAATTTGGCCAAATATTATAATTAACAAAACCACTTGTTATGACTGTATCCAAAGTCCAATAAAGATGCAACACTTCTTAAAAAAAAAAAAAACAGAATGCCTGGATTTCTTAATCCTATTTTCTCATAATTTCTGACAAAATATTTTTTTTTTTTTTTAAAGCAAAATTACCGATTAACACCTAAGGAGTAGTGTCTAGTCAGACCTCTAAGTCCGGGTGGTCTGTCTTTTGCAGCATGTATTTTCATTGATTATATCTTGTACTGTTAAAACAATTCTGTCTCCACCTGTCTTTTGACTGAAAAAAAAAAAAAGTTGGTTTATTCTACAAAAACAAAGTCCTGGTGCTCCATAGCACTACTCGAAATTTCATAAAATTGTTGAAAGGAGACCTGTAGCATGGAAGTTTTTCTGGCAGTTGAACTTGTGAATTTAGCCAACAAGAGTCTTGCTTTTTATGCTCCTATGTTAATACTGTCATTTTTCCCCAATTTTGGAAATCAGGAACTCCCAAACGGTGACACATCTCCAGCTTCAAATGTGTACTTAGAAAGGATTTAAATGATGTAAAGCTAAATCTAATGTGAAACAACCAGTATCAGGTTATTTCTACTCGAGAAAGGGTAGAGGGGAGGCAAACTGCAATGCAGAGACAGAAATGAGAAACAGTGAGAATTTTAGTTGGTCTTACTGCCAAGGCCCGTGTCTCATCAAACTGCACCTGGAGATGAGAGTCCTGGGATGTTTGTGGTGCACTTTGTGAAGTCCTAAACCAGGATGACACTGCTGAAGTTCAGTACAGTTCACAGTATGGTTCTGTAACACCTGCTCATCCTGGCCTGCTGTGACTGACGGCACAAATCAGACAAGGTGGAATTATACACTAAAACTTTTAGACTAATTTGAATTTTATAAAAGGAGAGAGTGTTTCATTTCCCTCATTCCATTTTAAACGGCTCTCAGCTAAGTAGCTTGATAGCTTTAAGAAGAGCTACCTCAGTCTGATCTGTGATTTCTTCTCAGCCAAACATCTGCACTAATAAAACCCCATACGCAAACAGTAATGCCATGTAACTATCATTTACAGAGAATTTTTGTCTGTTTCTGTACAGAATGAAAATAGCAGTACAAAGTTGTTCTGTATCACCATATCCATGCAGCAGAAGAGAAGCCTCTGTTATTTAATTGTATTGCAATTCTGTTCAGCTTTGACAACAAACCTAAAGGCCTCAGGATCCCATAACTCTTTGTTATACAAGTAAAGTTCTTTCATCTTCCTCTCAACTACTTTTTCTGCCTCCTTGATTAGCAAGGATCTACTTCTGAGTGTCTGTCTTTGCCCCTCTATTCTTTTCAATTTAAAACAAGGTTCGGTGTGACTGTTCTTGGCTACCTGCTTTCTGTCCTTTGTCCTTCTGCAGGCAAATCAGACTCCAGGCAGACTCTGCCAGCTATTTCACATGAGACAGTGAATAAATTGGCATTTTACCTGCCTTGGAAGAGGTTATGAGCAGTTATTTATTCAAGATCCCATACATGCAAGGCATGGCACACATGTAAGTTATTAGTCTAATTGCAACAACAGAAGGGTATACAGCAATCAACAATGAGGAAGTTGCTGTGTAGATGTCTAATTGCTTGTATGCAACAGCTGTTGTAATTGAAATTGTGACACGACCCTGGCATTTACGTAATGATTCTAATAACTGGACATGTAAATGAAATATAAATGAGGAGTTGCCTCTAGCAGGACAAAATGAAATAAAATCTGCAATTAAATAACACACTGAACAAAAGAAAAGTACCATATGTGTGACATGATATAAAAGCATGTTTGCTCTACAGCATCCTGAAAGATTAGACTTTTCTTCCTCCTGTCTTCTGAGATTCAGAGTTTCCTCATATCCTTTTGAATGAGAAGATATAATCCTCAGTGTTACATTTTTGGCAAAAATTGAAAATCATGAGTAGAAGAACTCTAGCTTCTGGGATTGTTCTCAGAAGAGTCTGAGTCAAGTGCTAGTTACATGGGTTCACCTAACCTCACCTATCCAAATGGAGAGGTAATCAATAGCTCCTTGTTACAAAATGTACTTTGTAGATAACTTTCAGAACACTCTTATTTTCACTATTTATTTTCTTGACAGCACTGCTATAATGAGACTTTAGTTTATGTTGAATAAAAATTCTGAAAACAGTAACTGAATTATAAGTAAAATTAACTGCACACACTGCTAATAAATATATTATCTGGTTTTCAGATTGTGCTTCTAAATGAATAAATTTCTACAACTTGATAATGATGGGGACTGTACTTTTTTAACACACAGGAAAAGAGGAATTCAATGAAATGTAAATATAGTATCAGTGGAAGTGAATGAGCTGGAGCTTCCTTCCACAGATAACACCTTAATTGTAGTTAACTCATAAAAATGTTAAGTATCATTTGTCATGGATTTAATAAAAAAAAAATTATTCTGATATTCATCTGTAAATTTTATTTTGGCATTTGATTTACTTAATTGCAAGGTGAAGTAATCTGAACAGTGTCAATGCCACAAACTTTTATGTTTAAAAGAAAACAACAAACCATATTCTAGAAAAAAAAAAATGATGAATATATCGTTCAACAGTAGCTTCAATACAATATTTTATTTCTAATTTTCTAGGAAGCAATGTCTATTATTTCAACATTTTCTGCACAAATGTTTTATTAATATGTATAAAATAATGCTAGCTTTGCCATTTCCTCTAGTAGGAGGATATGTAGACATTACCTTAGTGCAGCCTAAGTGGGACACTCAGTGATGATGTGGTAATGAAATCAGTCTACCAGCTGGCAGTACTGCTGCTGCACCTAGATAGATAGGAGTCCTAGTTTGTCCAGATTCCCTTTCTAAAGTAAAGTACTGTGTCTGCCATCTATTTTCTCACGACAATACAAATCTCACTGAAGCAAATACATTTTTGATTACCTAGCCTGTTTGCTTGCCAGTGGGTAATTAATATTGTTATCACCTAATAAATTGCTGTTTAAATGCAGGATGTAAACAATGTCCTTGTCTTTGTTCTTTTCACTCTGTACACTGTTAAAAACAATAGGCTCTTCAATAAAGTTTCCCATAGCTCAGGCTCTTGAAATGTCAGTACACAGAGATTAGAAAGAAGCTGTATTGGAAGAATTTCCATCTTGTTGTAACTAGAGAATTAAACATTTTAACAGTCTATTTTAGAGATTTCTAACTTGTTTTTCTAAGACTTGTGTGATATTTTAATTACTGCTTAAGATTCCATAACATGCCAAATGATTTCATTAGACAACTTGGGCACCATTCAGCTCTTGCCAGGAGTCTCAATTTCTGATGATATCATGTGTTTAGCTTTCAGTTCATGCTACAGTCAATGGGGTCTTCTCACTTATTTTACAGGACTTCAGTGAGGTCCTGACTGACAGGTGAGCCATTCCTGCACCTTTTCTACAGCAAAGCTCAATGCTATACAAAGTCACAAGGTCTGTAGTAACTGACAGCAGCAGCGTTTCTGAGGAAGCACATCCCATTCTCCACACGGGGCTCAGGCAGCACTCCAGGTGTCCTATCTTCAGACTTAAACAGTAGCTATAAGCTCTCTACTCAGCTTGCATCAATGCCAGACTGTTTTTTTTTTACTGTAGGTCGCTCTCTTGTGCTTTAAGAAGTTTTGTCCACAGGTCCAAATTAAAAAAAAAAAAAAATTATAGACAACACAAAGTTCTATTTTTTTTTTCCATAGAAATAGAAAGACAATATCCCTATGGCAAGGACTCCTAGGTGAGATGTGGAAGACCCTGGGGAAGATCATATTCTACAGTTTGCCCACATGTTCGCAATGAGATATTGACATGAGATGTTGAGTCTCTCATCTGTTGGTCAATTAGAAGTAGTCATTCTCAATCTCCTTTACTAGAAAAAAAAAATAATGAAAGTAACCTCTGTCATCTGAGAAATTCTACTGCAGAGCTCAGGTCTTCTAGAATCACACTGACTAATATATCTTTATGCTAACAGATATTCGTGTTTCTCTCCCATCTCCATCAGTTTCATTTTGCACATTGGAACAAATATGTTTTATATAGATTGCTTTCTCTCCTCTTTTTTTTTTTTTTTTTTTTAACAGAAGTCTCAGCTATTTCCAACCAAGACTTTATCAGAGGGATACAAATCTGAGGGCTTTTAATCATCAAGCATCCAGATTGTTACTTCTGGGAGCCTCAGATCAGATCTCTGGATACTTGTGCTGCAGAGGACTTTGAAAGCTTTTCACAATAAGGTGTACTTTAACCTATGTTCAGACCCTACTGTGTGCTTCAGTACTGGTGTCTCATAAGGTCAGTCAGCAGCAACAGGATAAATTTTATTATACCTGACCATATAAGATGACAGTAGAGCTGTAAGCAAATAACACCAAAGCCCAGATTTAACTGCTTAAGTTTATATAATTCAAATACTTAGGTTTTCAAACACCATAGACTTCTTCAGAAAACAGACAGGAGCACATTTCTGTTTACCCTCCATTACCTATGTTAAGAGTTCATAGTGAAATGGGTTTTAATTTAGGTATAACAGTTAAGTATCTAAAAATCAGAGATATAATCCCCATATCTCACTGCTCCTCTGCACAATGCTGTAAGGGAAAATATACTTTTACTTCTCTATTTTTATAAAAGCAATGAGTAGACTTCAAAACATCAGAAAAATCAGAACAATTCAAGAACTGCAGACTCTCACAGCTTAAATAAAGCTGTTAGAATGGCATTGAGCAAAAGATCTGTCTGTGAATATTTCCAGAACCCTAGCTCATACATATAATTTTCAGTGAATTCACTATTTTTATTGTCAGATACACAATTAGGAGAATTCTTGATGTTTTATTATTTTAGGTCCTGAAAGAAACAAAAAATTTTAAAAGGATAATTTATCTACAAATGTATGAAAGTGTATCAAGTTAGGTTTCAATTAATATATTACAACAGAAACATATATGTTGCTATTTCTGACACTTTTTTGCTTTTCTTGAAGGGCTGATACGTACTTAGACTTATGTTTCTATCCCTACAACACCGGAAATTGAAAGTTATTCTTGGTGTCTTATTTCTCTTTATGAAGTAGATTTGAATGAACACTTCTAATACATTGCATTACAAACATGCAAAAACACTACAGTTAATAAGTAAGTCAATGTTACGTGGTATTTGGTAAAACTGAAGTTCTATAAAGCATCTTAGTATCTGTAAAAAAAAAAAAAAGCATGAGTATCTATAACAACAAATGAAAGGAGGCATTAGAATGAAGTCATATAAAACATTTTTTTAAATGCAGTCTACAGTCCACTAGCTCTTTCCAACATTATTCTTACTCTCCTGATAGCTTATCCATAAGTAAAGTTATTAATAATGTTTTGTTAATGACAATGCATGACAGCTTAAGGAACACAGGATTTACCCAATTCAGCAGTATAAGTCAAAACTTTTGATGAAATATGAGAACAGGGATAAACATTGCCAACCTTTGTTTACCATACATAAGGTGCCCATGACCCCAAAGATTGTGTCCTACCCATGTTGATACTGACAGGAGGCTGCCGTCATGCTGTTGCCACTTCATAAGTACCCTCCAAAAAATATTAGAACATCAAGCTTATTCCTTCTGAGATATCAGGTACAGTGAATACAGTAAACCTAATTGAAAGTGATAGTACAGTCTCTGATCTAGATTTGATAAACAGAGTGACTGACAAAGCCACCTCCTTAATTAAAGTTTAGTACAGAATGACAAATATGAAAGGAATCAATACTGAAAAAAAACCCCTGTTTTTCGTATAAGAATTTATAGCAATTATATGGTGTACCTAGTTCTGTCTGTGTCCTGGTAGAACTGCACAGATTGGATCTATCTGAATTCCAGTGAAGTAGAAGATGCTTAATGATCTAGCTTTGTCAATCTTCTGCACAACACAATGTTACGTTTAGCTCAAAGATTTAAAAAAATCCCAATTTTAAGAAAAGTATCTGGGAGTCAGAGTATATATTAATTTCACCAACTTACCTGTAAACAAATTCTTAGTTATTCAGTTTATTTACAAGCTGCAGCATACTATTATCATAATATATTGAGATGAAAGTGTTCTTAAAAAAAGAAACACTTCACTTAAAAGTTGAGGGTTTTAAAATTAATTTTCAAAGTTCTAATTTCATTTATGTTTCAGCTGACATGGGCTGTGGAGCTTCCACACACTAGGCTCCCACTGTGGATCTCCTCCTCTGCACAAATGCAAAGTAAATAAATTTACATTCTTAGGGTGCTGTGTAGCAGGACACTCTGGTATATCTGCTTGAGAATCAATGACAACTATTGGAGTACAAATTATATTTCTGGATCTGCAGATAGCGTCACCTATCCAAGACATACCCAACAGTTTTGTTGAATGCAGGTGTCAGTTAACACGTTTGAGTGTCTTAAAGGAATCACAGTTTTTTCAGTCTTGAAATTATTGAATCTAAATCCAGCCTGATACTAGTTGTTTCACATTAGATTTAGCTTTACATCCTTTGTTCTTCAGAGTTTGTTTTTTAAACAAGATCATTTCAGTGGTCTGTGTTACAGACGAGCCCTTCAAACAGTTATTCTGACAAAATAAGAGACGCTTTAAGGGTAGGCATAAGCAGGCAGAGGAAGAAACTGAAACTGTTAAGGTTGATGTGCTGCTAAATCCAGTCCCATTGAACTACATCTTCAAGTACAGTGAAACAGAAAGAATGGAGATGATAATCAGGATTATCCTTCGGATGTCTTGGGGTCTGTGCTACCTGCTTTGTACTGTACATAAATGGCTGTACAAGGTACAAAACAGAGTTGTGTTCGTAATCTATGAGACACTGTCACAAGAAGTTCTCCTGCCCAGGACTGTGCAAAAATTCAGGAGCAGTCTTTCTTACATTTTGATGTTTATTAAATAGTTATGAACTTTGAGATGAAGTAAAGGTCACAGTATTCAAGTCACATGTTACAAATTACTGTGAGATATCCTACTTGCTCTGATAATGAATTGTGGGCAATGAATTGGACACTTATCTTCTCTAGCAGATAGGGACAATATTCCAGCATAACAAAATTAATTACTCCTGGTGCACTTATGCAATAACAACAAGATTAGTGTTTACACTCACGCTTTAAGGAAGAAGTTATTTTCATAATCTTAACATCTAAATTTATAAACATGTTAGGAATAGATCTTTATTGAAGTTTATGGTTGTGAAAGTGTGCCAAAATTTTAAAGAGAATTTTCATACATATTTCCAGAAACTGAATACACCCCAAAGACTAAGCATCTCCAGAGCTAAAGATTTATTAAAATGAACTAGAAGGATTTATTTTCTAAACAGAGAGACTTAGATCAATTGGTGGGAAGACTAACCATAAAATGGTTGAGAATAAATATTCAGCCTACTCACTGCATTCTTGATAGGAAGGTCCTTTTTACTAGTCCTACATTCAGTTCAGCATTTTTTTCTGAGTTACAGCAAGTGCCACACATCTCTAACAGTTTTTTTTTCATTCTGTCCCTTCTGACATTTGTCTGTTTGTTCCACTGTTCTCCAAAATCTTTCTTGTGCTCTTAGACTTTCTTATGCCCTTTTTCAGTTGCTGCCTGTTCCTCAGTACGCCAGGAAAGTCACTCAGCTGAGCAGTCTCAGGCATGCTCTGCAGAGACCTTTCTACCGCCTGCTCCCTAGAGGGTTCCTGCTGGCTGCAGAGGTTATCAGGCAAAACATGGAAAACAGGAGTTCTTTTCTGCTGAGACATGCTCTTTTAATACAAAAGATGGACTGCGAGTGAAACAGGTATCATCCATCACAGAAAGCAACACTTGCTTTTGAAGGGAAATTAAGTGTCTTATTTTGAAGGGAAATTAAGTGTCTTATTTCCAAAATCTTACTTGTTCTGTGCATTTAGCATTGTGGTGAATCACTATGAGAGCTGTTTTCTGTAGTGAATTCTGGTTTTGAGGAGTAGGAGGAAATGCATTTATCTTCTGTCAGATTTAAAACCACAGTACAATCTGATTGCAGTAATTTTGAATACTAACATGTGATTTCTATAGCAGCAGCCTGTGGAATGTTCATTATATGAATAGTATAATCATGTTTAACATAGAAGATGCTTGTGCTGCTTAGTAGGCAATGTTTCAAAGTAAAGAAAGTTTAGAAAATAAAAAAAAGCATCAGGAAATAAATCATTGTTTACGGCTTCTTCACTTTGTGTAGAGTTGATGGGAAGAAGGAGCTTCATCATGTAGTATGATGGTTTGTTACTTGCTAAATGACTCAGAACTGTGCCCAATCCAACAGCCAGCTCACTCTGCTCTTGAAATCACAGCAAAGTTTGCTCTTGATGAGCCTTACAGGCAGTTATTTAATCCTCCTTGCTTTAACTCTGGTTCTGTGCATTGTGGGATTTTTCTCACAGCATTTTTTTTTTTTGTGATTAAAAAATGTGAGTGTCCTGGTTTTGGCAGGGATGGAGTTAATTTTTTCCTCTCAGTAGCTGGTATGTTTTGGATTTCGTGTGTGAAGAATGTTGATAAACACCCTGATGATATGAGTTGTTGTGAAAGAGACCAAGGACACCGTCCTGCTTTCCAAGTCTTGCTAATTTGCAGATGCAGGAAGCTGGGAGAAAGACAGACAGAATAATTGATCCAAACTGGCCAAAGAGAGTATTCCATGGCATAAACGTCATGCTCAGTATATAAGTGGGGGCAGGCCAGGGTGGGTATCTGCCTTCCTGGCATCCATCTTTCTGTTCAGTTTGCTGGCATCGTTCCCTCTACCTTGCTGGCTCCCTTTTTGCTCCTTTGCTTGCCGCTCGGTTTTGTTTCCGTGATTGCTGCACGTCTCAGTCACACACACACTAGAATTTAAAGCAAATGAATGCCAATTAAATAATGGCACTTTCTGTTTCTACGAGAATCCTGCCGACTACGCCAATTAAATAAATGTCACGTTCCGGTTTTGGACGAGAGGAAGGCCCCCTTGCGTTCCAGCCGACCTCAGACGAGTCTGGGAGGCTGGGGGCGGCTGGGCCCACCTCTCACACACCGGAGCGTGGTTTTGTTCGTATTCTCGGGAAACAGAATTAAGACTCAAAACGGAGTCAAGTGCCAGGTGACTTTATTAACCCGACAATAAGTTTGCAAGTGGAAGAGAAAGGAGGGAAAGAAAAGGAAAGAGGGAAAAGAGTTC
>WHYT01015903.1:99934-119812 GCA_009806455.1 Tetrax tetrax
ATACACACCTCTGGGAGATGCATGCCGGGGGCGGGGGGGGCGGGGAGAGGGGGCTAGGGCTAGACGTCTCGTAACCAGTTCTGCATTCAGGTTCTGCGAGATAACGGGAAGCCATTGTCCGGGTGGTGGTTTGATGTTTCGACAATGTTGAGACAAACATTCAACACAGTCTCTCACAACGGGCTGTATCGGTCATTGGGACATCGGGTGGTGAGAAAACATACATTGTTTACCTTGTATATTTTGATATCCTTATATTCTGTTATTATTGTAGTTTTCCTTCATTATTTTAGTAAATTGTCTTCATCTCAACCCACGAGCTCTCCTTCCTTCCCAATTCTCTCCCCCATCCCGCCTGGGAGGGGGAGGGTGAGCGAGAAACTGTGTGGTGATTCGGGCTAAACCATCACAGGGAGCTAGCTGGAAGTAATAGCAGTTCTGGCAACAGGGGTCAAGCACCAAGATTCTCTTTTCCAAATATCTTGTTGTTCCTCTTATTTTGGCCAAGTGTCTCGATTTATAACTATTACCAGCCACAATGGACAAAACATTGTTCTGTGGTATGGATTAGATAACTTCAAATATGCAGTGCTTTGCAGAGGTACATGCAAAGAAATCTCAATGCAGCTGCATTGTCTTGTCAGAGACTACCAATGCAAAAGTCCTTTCAATGTGTAGAAACTAAGCCTGGGGTAAACTGACTTTTGCAAATCAAACACAAGTCCATCCACAGTAAAGGAAAGAAGCATGTGAAAATTAGAAGAGGCTTTTCAAAATGATTTAAGAAATAGTACACTTTTTCTTGAGTAGAAAAAAACATCCTAACAGTACCAGCTTTGCTTCCAAATTGTCAACCTGCAGTGGGATTTCCTGGGGGATAATTGCATACTATTAAATTCTAAAACTTGCTTTAATAGTTAAAGACCTGTTTCCTTAGCCTGTTTATTCTAGGTCCTTGAAAGCCATATGATGTCTTCAGTGCTACTATTATATTTTCCTTCCAGTTCTGTCTGGAAGGAAAATACTGCAATACTGAACAGAGGAAGAAATGTTGCCTGGGAATCAGTTTCTTATGCTTTGCTTAGAAACCTTGCAAAATCATACAAACATGTTAATATATGATAACTGTATTCAAACACAATTATAATTTGTTGCTTAATGGAGGGGCAGAAAGTCATGCACATCCTTTAGAGCCATTTACTTTTCATTTGTCAAGATCGCTAATTAATCTTTTTGACATTCACTCTTGGCATACATGTTGATGAAGTTACAGTTTTGTTCTACTAATTCAGTTATCTTTACAATGAAGATTGAAGGGAATATTTAGAACTCAGGATTGCCACTAGAATTGCCCAGAGGTCATACATCTCGTCTGCCAGTGAGGGCTTGCTTGTCTGATGTTCCTTAATGGGCCTCTTATTCATAAGATTTCTGGTAGGTATTGGATTGTACTGCTTTGACACAGCTTCCCTTTCTGATACTTTTTTTTTTCTGGAGTTTCTAGTCTTTTGTCCTTCAGAATGTAAACTTTAATTAAAAAATAATTTAAAAATATTTTATATTCACTGGAAATGTGAGTATAATTTATTTATGTTGCAATAATTACCTTGATGTGAAACACTCTTAGAAATGTATCTCCCTTGTGCTTCCTTCAGTATTTTCATCTCATCCAGTGTTTTCTTCATCTAGCCACACCAAGGTGAAAAAAGTCCACACTCCATGTCTTCCAGAATATTTTATGAAGAGTGATGTTGAGTTAGCTATTTCTGTCCAAAAAAAACCATTTACAAATGCAGCAAAGACATAAATTATATCTGCACTAGAAAAGACACCTAAGTGAGTGCTTTCTTGCCCTCAAGTAAAATAAAATGGAGAAGTTTGTGTCCACATAGTTCAGAGCTCTCTCTCTCTTCTCAAGCCAGTTGTTGTGCTTATGGCACTTGGTATAGTACCTGTCCCATGTGTGTGACCAGTATGCCTCATTATAGAACAGATCATGTGAGCTGTCCGCTTTCATCCTTGACTCTTCTCTGGCACTTGACTATATGTTCTCTGCTAAGAGAATATTCAGGACATCTAAATTACAGCATTTACTGTAGAGTGATAACACTTCCCTTTACAGGATATTAGGGCTGCCACGGTCCATTGGAAATAGATAAATGAAAAAAAATGCAGAATTGCAAGTATACTTTAGTATCTCATTCAGTAAACATCTAGAGTATTTTTGATTTTTTTTCTTTTTTTTTTCCTCATTGTTATTTTATTCTGCTTAGGATGGCCTTTATTGTTATTGTCTTTAAGGAAATCTGTTTATACTATTCTGAGGGAGTTAAACAAGACTGAAAGCCTTAGGTAAGCATGCTTGAAGTATTATTACTGCAGATTCACTGGGTAGCAGTAACAAGTAAACTGCACCAGTGTGGATTTCCTAATGCAGGCAGGGCTTGAATTCAGCACAGAAGTATTCCTGATAGGCTCACTAAGGAATGTTTAAGAACAGGACAAGTATGCTTCTAAGGTTGCCTCATATTAGGAAATTTCCCCTGACATTTTACACATTGATAATCCTGCACTGGTACATTGAAGAGGAGCTTTAAATTAAATCCTGCGGTCCATTATGTCATCTGAATATATCTCCTATCCTTTCACATAGGCTGACTCAAACATTAGTTTTGAGAACTAATTCAAACAGTAAAAGTTAAATTTTGAGATGGAGAAAGCTGGGAACATTTTTATGAAAGGCAATCAAGTATTCTGTTGTCTGAGATCATATTCTTATCTGTTGCTTCCTTGCAAATATTTTGTTATCACCAGTAGCAGTAACCTCATCAGCTAAGATGATATTAAATATCTTGGGACGGGGGTAGAGGGGCAAGCTGCACAGTATTTAATTAAGAAATGGCTTTGGCATTTGTTTTGAAACAAAACTTTAAGGAATAGAGGATCTCCCTTCTGCTTTCCTCCTTCAAAGTCCCTAATTCCGTCTTGCTCATTTAACTGGTCCCGAGGCCCTTCTGCAAACATCTGTTACTCCCATCTTGATAGCTGCAGTGTTTCTCACGTGGAATAATAAGCATGCTTCATTATGGGTGCACAACAAGGGTAGGCATTTGCCAGAATGTAGCTGCAGATGCAGCTTTAACCCTCCAATTGCTCACTGAACCAAGAATGCTGGTTGAAAAACAATGGATGAATCTCCTAATGAACAATAATTAAATTAGCAGGGTCTAAGGACACTGGAATTGGCTTAAAGACTTCTGCCGTTTTCTTGAATCAAGTTGTCCTTTCATTTCATCAGAAAAAGTGTCTGATATTTGCAATTAGTTTTCATAGCTGCTAAGTCATATCTAGTAGACCGTTACCAGGAAAGTATGCTCTCTTCAGAGCAAACAATTTGAAAGTGTAAAGCAAAATGATGCATGTTAAGGACGAAAAGAACTATGTCACTTCGTACTGGAAAAATAATAAATGGTTTCAGAGCTCTAACTTTTTTTTTTTTTTTTTTTTTTTTTTTCCAGGATTTTATTTCTAAGAGTGACATCTCTTAAGGTGATCCCACACATCAGCTTTACATCGCACCCCCTTTTCTTTTATAAGTCATCATTTCACTTTAGTAAGAGGAGAAATAATATGGTTAAAGCAAATATCCTTCACTCCAAAGATTTCCATTAGAAGAGGTTGGCAGAGGTGATACTGGCTTATTCAGAGGTCAGTAATAATTTCTCAAAGCTACTGCCATTTTAATTTAATAACTATTAACTATTGCCACTTTGATTTTATACAATTGATCATACTGAGACCCCATAGTTAGGTCAATAATTTCTTCTTCCAACAGGTTTTACAGTATTGGGATCCTTGAGTCATCAGATATTTCAAGTTGGTTCTGTTCTATTCCACTGGGAAAGTGTTAGGATGCATACCATGACAATGTTTTTGTATTTTTTCCTTGTGGACAGGAGAAAATACTTTGTTTCTCTTTTACCAGTTACTTTCATGTCCTATAAGTTTAGATTGTGTTGGTTCTTATCTTCTCTTTGTGCTCCAAATTTTCAAACTTCAAACCCTAAGATATTTTATGAAGAGCAAAACTAGTTAAGACCAGTTTAATTGGACTTATTCCACATCCTTTCTGGTCATCTCCCAAACTGTTACTGCTTTATCTCCAATCTTGCCTACTAGCACCTTCACTCTAATCCTTACCTCTTTTTCTCCAGCTAGGTTTTGTCTTCCATGTCAGTAACACTGCTGAGCTCAAACTGAACTTTTTTGACATTTTTAGTAGGGGCAATTGCCTCCTTACTCCCGTGTCTCTTTTCATGAATCTTGTTGGAACTTAATAGCTATGGGACGTCTACTTCTATGATAAATGTGGTAGAAAGTGGATAGTTGCTACAAAGTCACCAGGAAAAGTATTAGCAGACCACATAATCTATATCTCACAGAAATAAAATGAGTTCTTTATAAGGGGAACTATCAGGATGACATCAAGAACAATAGCTTTCAGAATTTTGTTTCGTTCAAGTGCTGAAGAAAAATCAAATTGTTAATTATTGAAATTAATAAGATCATAAAGAGTATAATTTTCTTTTGTGCTCTGGAAGGTTTGTTAGTTTGTGTCACTGACATTCAATCTTCAGCTCCTAAGAGCTTTCTGAATAACAACCCTGCTTTCCAGCATATCATCCACTTTCCCCAATTTGGATTCACCTTTGTATTTACATATATATTACACAACTGAGGTTGTGTTCTTTTCCATCAGGCAACTAATACAGATGTTAAACAGCATCAGTTCCAGTATCAGCCCCTGATGAATACCATCTGCCAACTACTAGTTATAACTTTAGCCCAGTGGTCCAGCCAATTTTCCTCGTAGCTGAAATTTGCAGTTGGTATCTTACCAACTTGGTGGTAAAAAAAACACGAGAGATTGTGTCAAAAACCTTCCTAAAGGTAAGATGACCAACCCATGCAACCAGTTGTTTCAGAAGACACTCAGCTTGATCAGGTATGACTTTCCATTAGTATATCCGTGCTGGCTGCTTCCAGTCACTTTCTTGTCAATTATGTGCTTAGAAAAGTCTTTCAGGAGAATTTGCACCACAGTTTTCCAGGGCACCAAGGTAAAGACCAATCTGTAGTTCCCCAGATACTCTATTTCCCTCCTTGAAGATGAGTGTGACAGCTTGTTTTGTTCCTGCCATCAGGAACCTCCCACAGTCACCAGGATCTTTCAAAGACAAGACAGAGCAGCCTCACAGGACAAAGGCTAACTTCCTCAACACCCTCAGCTGCAGCTCACCTGATCTCATAGATTTAGGTGTGGTCTGTTGATTTAAGTACTATCTAACTCTCACTTCCCTTGTGGCGAGAGATGCCTGATACCCTCAGAGTCTGATAGTAGGCTAAGGGACATGGAATGGCTAAGAACAGACCCTAGTAGTAAAACGTAAGACAAGAAAAGACACTGAGGACCTCAGCCTTTATTCACGTAGCGGTGTAATATTTGGTCAGTCCTGAAGGCAGTAGGACTAGGTGGTCATTGTAGGTCCCTTCCAGCTGAACTATTCTCTCCTGTCCTATCCTGTCCTGTTCTATTCTATTCTATTCTATTCTATTCTATTCTATTCTATTCTATTCTATTCTATTTTATAAATAAGTTTAGTAAATACATATATAAAGAAGAAAGAATAAGTGATAAAGGATGACTTGAGCATGTGACCAAATGAGAGTACAAACATGTAAAAAAAATGTAAGGCTGTTCTGGTTTTATTTAGTGAAGGGGCGGGCTACAGGTGGTAGCTTCTGCAAGAAGCTGCTACAAGTTGCTTCTCCTTTGTTCAGTGGTCTTGGCCAGGCCTGGGGCGGACCTGCTGCTGGCCAAGGCCGAGCCAATTGGTAGCAGAACGTTCCCTGATAACGCCTCTACGATAACGTATTTAAGGGGCAGAAAGGGGGAGGCGCGAGCCTTGTGGGCCTTGCGGCCTTCACCCTCTGGCCTCCTGCTGGGCAGCTGTCTGGGCCTGACTTGGCCCAGCCCATCTGCAAGAAGTGGAGAGGAGATGAAATGTAAAGAGAACCTGAGAGGCTCTGCCCGCCTGTTGTGAAGAATTTTCTTGTGAGAGGAACAGCTGCAGATGCCAAGGTCAATGAAGAAGGAGGGGGAGGAGTAATGCGGCTCCTGGCCAAGGTTCCCGTGCAGCCTGTGGTGGTGACCATGGTGGAGCAGGTTGTTCCCTTGCAGCCCATGGAGGTCCACAGAGGAGCAGAGATCCACCTGCAGCCTGTGGAGGACACCACATTGGGGTAGGTGGATGCCTGAAGGTGGCTATGGCCCGTGAAGGCCCCACAGGGGCAGCCATTCTGGAGGAACTGCACCCTATGGAAGAAATGACCCACGCCACAGCAGTTTCACAAAGGACTGTGGCCCGTGGGTGAGACCCCATGCTGGAGCAGGGGAGGAATGTGAGGAGTTCTTTCCCCGAAGACGAAGCAGCAGTGATGAACTGACTGTAACCCCCATTCCCTGTTCCTTCTGGCACCGCTTGGACGGGGAAGGCAGTAGAGATAATGTTAAGCTCGGGAAGAGGGAGGGGTGGGAGGAGGTTATCTTCTTCTCTGTCTCATTATCCTGCTTTGTTTTTACTAATAAATTGTTTTCCCCAAGTCGAGTCTGTTTTGCCCCTGACTTTAAGAATTTCTCCCTGTCCTTATCTCAAACCTCGAGCCTTTTTTTCTTATATTATCTCCCCCTATTCTCTCGGAGGGTGGGGGAGTGAGAGAGAGACTGCATAGTCTGGTCCCAGTCAGGACTAAACTACAACAAAGGCATAGATGCAGAAGAAAGAAACTGGAAAAGCACATAAGAAGGTAAATGAGACAAATTTCAGTGAACTACGTGGAAGAAGTCATTGTAGGGGACAGACAAGACTGAGAGATATATAGTCTGAAAATTAAATATTTATTTTTCCACATAAATTCTTTCAAATAAAAAATGATGAACATATACATAAGACTGATTTTTTTTTTAGAAGGTAAAATAAATGTTAGAGTAGAATGGGATTACAGTGTGGGCATGTGATAAAAACTGAAGCTTGTGTAGCTGGCTGATGCAGGAGCAGAATCAATATCAACAAGTTTAATTTAAAAAAATACGGTCTGTTCCTGCACTTTAAGGCAGTCAGCTCTCCAGTCCTCGCTGCCTTCCAGGACGTCTCCCATTGGTTTCCCCAAGTGTATCCCTGAACAAGCCCAAGCCTGGTCTCCTGAAGTCCAAGACTGTGACTTTGTTATGTGTCTTGCTTGCTTCTCTCAGGATCTTAAACTCCACTATTTCATAGTTACTGCTATCAAGGCTGCCACTGACCTTTAAAACATCCATCCATTCTTCTTCATTTATGAATAACAAGCCCAACTAGGGGCACCTCCCTTAGTTGGCCCAGCTGTCAACAATTCATCGGTTCATTAATCAACTGCCTTTGACAGTTTCCAGAAATCTTCTGGATTTCTTGTATCATGTCACATCGTTCCTCCAGTAGATAAGTCATGTGGTAAGTCATGAGAGTAAATGTGTAAAACAATTAGGTATTTTTGCTGAATTCCACCACTGATCTTTTACCTTTAAGAACACTCCATTGGAAAAATATGCATCAGAAGACTAAATACATTGAGTCAAAATCACTTTAGGCAACAACTTACTTAAGTATGTACTATTACCTGAAAGATGATTATACTGGAAGTTATTTATGTGTATCAATAGTACAGTAAAAGTAAAGGACAAGAAGCACGGGTTATATTACTACTGCTTGGACCGCTAGTAGTGTCTGACAGAGGAATTTTTCTATATTCATGAACAGGAGTTAAACACTTATAAATTATTGTCTGGCTACATATGCTACAAAATCTTTGAAAGACACATGCTGAATTTGTGAGCCAAATGCCAAAATGAAGATATGGAGGTTTTTTATCTTTTCTTGACAGCATATTATGTTTGCTTAAACCACAAATTAAAAGTTCATACTGATAAAACAAGAGTTCCACAAACAAGATACTGAAACTAGACTGAAAATGTGTTACAAAAATTAACTGGTTGTGTCCAACTACTCCAATAAAGTTAGTATTAAAACTACTTACCAGGTCATTCTCATACAAATGGTCTGCAATGAATGAATCTGATTTATGTTAGATCGTTCTGTGAATGCAATGAGCACACAAAAGCAGGCTAAACATGGTGATTGACAGATAGTTCTGATAACTAGGTTTATCTAGCTTGGATACAAATAGTCATATGTATGACTACTTGTCTAGCAGTATAGCCTGGATACAAGTAACCTGTGGTTTTGCTGAGCTGTGAGATACAGTTGCTCTTGGGATTGTAACTGTATATCTTATAGTACTTTGTCCTGTAGTAAGCTGAGACTTTATATGGTATATTTTCCAATCCAAGTGTGAGAACTTTCTTCTAGCATCACGAAGAACTGTGAGAAATTGCTGCAGGACTATGAGACTCATGGTGACTGGCCTGTGTTCCCATTGCAAAATTAGCAAGTTGTCAGCATAAATTAGTTTTTTTTCCTATTGGGAAAAACACATGGGAGCCATCAGATCTGTAGAGGAATCTGTCTCTCCTTGAGGCCATGAAGTGATAAACACACTTCTCTATGACAAAGGTGGCAGACTGTATCTTTGAGATAGAATAGCTCCCTGTATGCTTTCTGTGACTGGAGTTGGAATTTAATTAATGACATGACTCTGTGAGTGTGGAGCTACAAAATATAAAATTTAAGAAGATAACAGTACAGTTCTACTCCTGACAAGACAAGCAAATAGCTTATCTTTTAGGAATTATAGGCACTACTCTTGTTTATCTTGAACATTATCAAAAGGTTTTCCTAGAAAGATGAACAAAAATATTTTCTAAATATCCTATATAAAGAGCAAGTATAAATAAGACTTTATAGTTCCAATTGAAATATCTGTTTATAATGATAAAACAAATCCTGCAAATGTAGGTTAGATTAAAAGGAACTATGGAAATTGAAGCAATATTTTTGTTTCCTACCAAAGTTATACTGCATCTTTGCTACCTATCTGCAGTTGTGTTGCAACAGATGCATTTTCCCAGATCCAACCCCTGCAGGAGACGATTGAGCATTTGGAACATCTGGTGTCTGATGAAAATAGGATAATTGCTACATTCTTCTGGTATTCTTAGTTGAGTTACTAAATTAAAAAAAAAAAAAAAGATAAAAAAAAAAGATGAAGGAAATGTAGGAGACAGGTGGATGTTCAACAAGGAAAACTCCCCCTAGACCTTTAATAAATGCCAGAAGTGTGTAGATATATATTTCTGTAAAGGCACAGGAAATTCAGTTTCCTTTGGGTATGAACAGTTTGGACTCCTCATACCAAATAAGCTCATTAGCTGTAGGGGTCATTATGAGACAGATAAAGCAAAAAGACTGATGTTCTGTCTTGGAAAAAAAATACGTTCTAATGAAGAAAATAAGAAAACAATCCATACTTTAGCCAAATAAAAAAGTTACCACTGAGTAAGAGAATGACTCATGCTGTTGTATTATCAAATCGTTAATGGTCAGCAAAACAAAACCAATTGAATAACAAACATTTTCAGGAAAATTAAAATCATTATGATTCTCTCTCTCTTTCTCTCTCCATGGAAATAAATCATCTGTATGACTCATTTTTTAATATCTTAGGAAATTTGTTTCTGGAGAAGGAATAAGATATTAACAGAAAAAAAAAATTAGTTTCTATTGGACAGCTTAGGATTTTGAAATAGAGAAGTCCTAACTGTGTAAAGAGTGCATGTGCAAATTATATGTATGAACACTGGTGATGGTACTTACTCATTATTTTGTCTAAGATGCCTAGCATGATGCAAATTATTTATTTAGAATGTTTTGGAAATTGTGGTCATTCGAGGGTTTATAGGACCTCAGCAAACATCTGCTGAGAGAATTGCTTCTCACAACCTTAAATATAGCATGTCTGATCCCTAAAGGTTTGGTGGAAACTTCCTTGGGAGTATGGCACAGCGTTCAGGACACATCAGCTGGTCTTCACAAACCATCTCACTTATCCTTATGCCTGAGGATGTCTCAGAATCTGACAATATATTTTATGCCTTTGATACCTTTTTCCACAGTTCTTTAAGGATACAACAATGGTGTTTTTCTGAGTAGGAATTTCGATAGAATAGCTCTATATAAACCTAAATTTTTCAAAATGTTTTCTTTATCAGTGCCCTCAAAAAAAATCTATTTCTAAAAGGAAACATGTTAGGTCTAGTTCTTGATGCTATGACATTCCTTGTATCCATTTTCCAACACTTTGGCTCATGAAGCAACAGCACCTCATGAACATCACCATAACATTGGCTCTGCCTTCCTCAGTGTCCTGTGTCTTCTACCTGTAGATGTCCATCTGATACTTAAGAGAAAGCAAGAAGTCCTTCCACTTTTTCCTACTCAGTTAAGATTCTATGGAAAAAAAAATAATATTTTTTAAGCTTTTCAGAAAAGTACTTTGGGGTCTGAAGTGTGAGATTTGATTATTAATCCTCAAAGTCAGGACCTCAGGAAGAACTTCAATCTTTACTTCTCTCTAAGGGAGGAATATGAAGCTGCTGCTTATTCTGTCTCTGTATTTTCACCTACTCTCCATCTCATTCTTTCCAGACACTGACTGAATATTTTACAGATTGTAGGGATGTATGGAAACCAATGTTATCATCACACTAAATCATTTACTTTTAGCTTTCTCTCAGCTGTACTGGAGCTCCTCTTCTCCTACTGTGACTCTTATGATGAAGGGACAGAGGAGAAAAGTATGAAATTACTATCCCCACTGTAAGTTCCAGTGATGTTCTCCCTCTGAACTGCAGCTGAATGGTAGAACAGATGCTTTAGGGAGTTCCATAGGCTCTTCCTCCTTTCCTTCCTCATTTGAGATCTGCTGTAGCTTCAGGAGATCAAATACATTTTATTTCAATCCCAACCAAAAAAACCCCCAACTTTAGCTGGGTGAGATGAATAACACCCTGAAGCCTTTTTTTCTGTCCTATAGAAAGAGAGGTAACTTCAGCATTAAGAACTGATTAGGGAATGCATTCCACTTCTTTCTGAGCACCTTCAGAAAAGTCACTGGACTTAGCAGACAGTGTCTGAATGAAGGACATCTCTCATATGATATCAAACAGTTTATTATGTGTACCTACAAAACAAATTTAGGATCTTGTAGAGAAGGAATGGAATTCACACCAAGTTCCAACATCTTTAGCTTGCATCCAGTTATGATAGTCACAGGGACCACCTGTGTAGCTGATAGAGTTGGTAGAGCTTCTACTTCTTCTGACAGTTTCGGACACAGAAAGGCTGGGACACAGTGATCAGGTTGCCCACTCATCAAACAGCGACCTGGTTTATCCTTTGGGTGGATATTTTGAGAGCAAGTAATTTCTCATTTACATTATCCAGCCACCCTTGGAAAAATATTTCACTTCATAGAGCATTTTGCTATCAAAATAGTAGTACTCATTATTCTATCCAGACAATTGAAAGGACTGAAAAAAAAGTAAATTAGAAGGAGGTAGATTCAAACTAGATATATGGAAGAAATGTTTCACAACGAGGGTGGTGAAACACTGGAACAGGTTGCCCAGAGAGGTGGTAGATGCCCCATTCCTGGAAACATTCAAAGCAAGATTGGATGGGGCTCTGAGCAACCACGTTGAGTTGAAGATGTCCCTGCTCCTTGCAGGGAGGTTGGACTAGATGACCTTTAAAAGTCCCTTCCAACCCAAACTATTCTATGATTCTATGATTCTAATTGTTTTGACCATTTAAGCACAGATGAAAGGCAGAATTGATGGTGTTAGCTTGAGAATCCTGGAGTCTGCATCAACACAGGCTTTCCTAAGGCAGTATTAGGAGCTCAGTGCATCAAAAATGCTTGCAGCACACAGTATGTTTTGTTTAGTTTTTTCCATGATGGTGAGAACTGTAGGAACTATTTGACACAGACTTATATTTTTGCTCATGGAAAAAACATCTGTGTACTCTTATAATGTGACCACTGTGGTCATCTATATATTTGATAAGTCCTCCATACCAAAAGAGTGATTCCTTTTTTTTTTCTGTCCTTTCAGGAATGAAGGATTTGGAAGACAATACAGCTTTGTCTGACAACTTAGGCACCAGACCACCTTAAAACAAAATATTCTCAGTGACTTAGGATGTAATGGTTTACTTGAAGAAAAGTTTGTGTGAAGTATTACTGTTATTTACTTTAGTCTTGTGATTATTATCTTAATATATGCTTACTCATTTTGTGTGAGGTCATTAATATATGCTCACTCATTTTGTGTGAGGTCATTAAGAACTAAAATTGGAGGATTCAGTTTCAGATTTAGTATGAATAATTATTCTCCAAACTCATTATATTTGTATTTTTTTTTCCTGAAAAGCAATTTTTGTTTCTGTATTTAAAAAATAAATTGCTTATAACTCCTTCCATAATATATACTACATATATCTCACTGTAGCAGTGCTTATATTGATATTTATATTTTATCTATAAGCAAAGTGAAGATCTAAACTGGAATTCTATATATTTTGAGTGTGTAGCTTCTAATAATCTTCCTCAGAGCAGGTTGGAGAGAGAAAACAACAGAGCTGCCTGTGTTTTCTTCCTACTTGTATGACTGAAAGGTTTTATACACGTAAAATTCCTTTGATACCAAATGATGCTGCTTCATTAGCACAGTCATTGTCATGCAGGTATCCGGATACCAATCCTTAGGGAGGACACCTTTCTAAAAGATAATGCCTGTTTTTCCTGACAGTTTTCATTTTGGAACAATTGCTTTTTTTTTTTTGTATCTCTGACAGAAACTTGATTAGTGGATTTGAGATGATAAAGTTACACATAGGTTCAGAGTCAGAAGAAAAAAAAAGGCTTTTCCTTTTTATCTCTTCAGTGACATTCATTAGTGTGTGCAGCTTTTCCTGTCCTTTGTAAAAAGTTCATGAATTGCTGTAAAGGAAATCCTTTACTTTGTTAAAATCCACTTCTCAACGCTATTTGTGAGGGAAAGACCTAACAGGGAACAGACATTAAATGAAGGTCAGCATTAGATGATAGATACAAAGCAGAGAACAAAATGATGAAGAAGAAAAGATAAACTGTATAGAAGAGTGAGATTTGTTAGGAGGTTAACCCACCAAACAGCAGTAAAAAATAAACAGGAAGGATTTTTAACTTTTAAAAAAAGAAAATGAAGAATGTGGTCTCAGTGAGTTATAAGGCAAGTGTTTATTTCATTAGTGTCACATTAATAATTATGTACTCTTCCTCTGCTTCTCATAAATCCAACTGATATGATGTATCCACTGTAATAAGAAAAGTCCTGCACAAAAGTAGAAGAGTAGTGTGGATTTCCACACTCACAAGAGAGACATAACAGAGATACATGGGAATTTTTCCTTCTCATGTCTAAAGTCAGTGTAAAAGATTATCTGAAATAAGAAAAATAAACTTGTATTTAGCATTCTTCCATACTTTTAACTTGACTGTATCAAAGCCTTTTATAATGGTGCCTGTTACTCTTGCTGTTATTTCTGAGGTGTTGTCGTTGACATGGATTTTCTTAGAGTTCTTTCTCCACCTCATAAATTCCTTAATTTTCTCAATTTAGAAGCTACTAGTCATGGCAAATGACTGATAGTGCTACTTCTTGTCTGTATGAGTATAGTATGTATATGCATGGAAGTGAACATTTGCTTCTTCGATGGAACATAGCCTCATCAATGGAACATAGCCTCATCCTAGAAATATAGCCTCTATATTCAATAATATTAGTGCATTACAAATAAGAAAAGCTATCTGGAAAGTCAAAGCATGACATTACAATTGTAACCAGTAACATTGTAGGCATACAGCCACTTCCCTTCTTGCAACTTCAGTTAAAATGCTTGGCTATATTTGTTCATATTTATTCCTATTGCTCATATATATTTGTATATAGCAGGCATTGGAGGCTATTCTACCAATGATCTTCCCTAGCACATAGATGATTTGCTTTACATGGTGTTTCTTCCTTTAAGAAAAATGGATGAAAGTCTTGATTTGCTATCTCTCTGTAGCCAACAAGACAGGTGGGCGAAATACACTTGTTCTAGAGTATCACTGAGTCCTTGTGATAAATAAGCAGACTAGCAGTAGGGTCCACATTCTAGTCTTTGGCCAGCAAGGAATTGGAACAGGAGGCTTACCACAGGCCAGCACTGCTGCCCTCTTCTTACCTCACTGCAGATGCTCTGGATGTAGATGCTGTTCTTGATTTATAGCCTACGATCTTCTCTATTCTGTTGTAAATCCGGTTTCTTTAGGTAATTTAGTAAAATATTTATCTGGCTACATGTTGTGGCTTTAACTATAATTGTAATGTGTGTAACAGGAAAATTTCTAGTGAGATTATGTAGATAAACATGAGTAAGACAAAGAAATTTGGAGTTGACACAGTTATCACTTCAAGTGGTTGATTTATATCAAATATCCCTTCAGTCAAGAATTATAGTAAGATATATAATATTAGAAAGTGGTAGTATTTGTATTAGCTCTCACATTAATATACAGATTAACATAAAATGATAAGCAAAAGATTGTTTTCTGACTAAAACATGCTAAACAGGCACCAAGGAGAGAACAAGAGTTTTAAACTTCACTGAAGCAAAATAATTGTTTGCTAGCTACTAAAGTGCAGGAGATGACTTCTAAGGTAACAAAAAGACTTCATATAGCTATTGAAGGGAAATGACTTTAGACTAGTTAGGTAGATGATGAGACTGTCTCTTAGGTACAGAAAGAATAAAATGAATTAGAGTTTGGAAGAATAAATTAATGATGTGGAAGGAGAAATTAACTGTTAAATCTGTCATATTCCACAAACAAGAGAAGAATTTAAGTATATGACCTTATTGTAAGCAAATTAGGTATTGTAGTCACGTGACAACAGACCGACCCATCCTGACAGACCTACCCTACTGGGATCCCATCCCGGGGAGAGAGACACAGACACGGATGCCGTGGAGTCAACTCTCAATTTACTGCTGCATCACGTCTCAATATATACCCGTACACCCACTACGCATGCGAACGCACCCATCCCCTGGGTCCGTACACCTTTCCGTACCTAGTGCACAAATTATGCACCTATCCACGCCTACCGCGCAAATTGTTGTGGACCGCCCTTCCTGCACACATGCAGCCCTGCTCGTAGCCTTTGTTGCTGCCTGTCAGGGACCCCCCCTCCTGTGCACATGCAGCCCTGCTCATAGCCTTGTTGCTGTCTTGCAGGGCCCCATATCTCCCCCCTCTCTTTGCTTTTTATAACTGTGCATCCTGCTGCTGAAGGGGCTGGTGAATGCTGTCATAGTGAGGTTGACTGTAAATATTTGCCTAGCGACTCCATCAACAATGTCGCGTATAAACCATAACAATAGTGGAAACAAACAGAGTGCTATTAAAGTAACAATTATGATAGTTAAACCCATAAACACAATATTTCCCAGCCACTGGGCAAACCGAACAACCCTGAGAACTACCCCCAGTCCTTTAGGATCCTGATATTGAGTGGAATTGGTGTAATTTGTAAACCTCTCCCAGAAATTAGTCGTCATCGCCGGTGACGTCATCTGGGAGACTCACAAGCAGGATCGTCCCAATCAGGAGAGATATGAGAATATCGCATTTCCTGATTCCTTTGTTGCTCCTTCAGCCATGGCTGCACCAATCGAGCTGTGATCCAGCAAGTTCCTGCATCTGTAGAGATACAAGCATACCCTTGCCCCCAGTCAGAAGATTGGCAGGACCTTCCCAATCAGGAGAGATATGAGAATATCGCATTTCCTGATTCCTTTGTTGCTCCTTCAGCCATGGCTGCACCAATCGAGCTGTGATCCAGCAAGTTCCTGCATCTGTAGAGATACAAGCATACCCTCGCCCCCAGTCAGAAGATTGGCAGGACCTTCCCATCGTGGACTTTTGGCAGGTGATAGTGAACCTTTGGAAGCGCCTTGCCCCCCAATAGCACTTGTCGTGTAGAAAAATGATTTTGAATAGGAGTAACAGATTGAAGGTCAGCAAATGACATATGATTCAGTACCACAAGTGCTTTATCGACTAGGACTTCTGGTGAACCCCTCTCTTCCACCTCTCTTAGGTGCGTAATTTGTGTTTTCAGAGTGCCATGCGTCTGTTCTATGATCGTTTGCCCGGTGCTGTTAGGAGGAATGCCGAAAGAGTGGCGGACCTACATACCACTGACATATGGTGGGGGAGTTTTTCATCCCCTGTGGAAGCACTGTCCAATGGTACCTTCTGGCTGGCTCATTGTTGTTCAGAGAGGGAACAGTGAGGGCGAACTGTGGGCAGTCATCAGGATGGAGGTGTATGTGAAAAAAGCAATCCTTTATGTCTACAATTAACAGCTGCCAATCGCGAGGGAGCATGGAAGGAATGGGTAAACCTGGTTGCAGAGGACCCGTGTCGTGCATGGAGTCATTGACAGTTCTCAGGTCGTGTATGAACTGCCACTTCCCAGATTTCTTTTGTATCACAAATATTGGATTGTTCCAAGGACTAGTGGTCGATACTAGATGGCCAGCAGCCACCTCCTGCTGCACCAGTGTGTGAAGATGGGCCAGTTTTTCTTGCTACAGGGGCCACTGACTGACCCACAAAGGCCAGTCACACTTCCAGGAAAGCTTCACCAGGCCAATACCCTCAGTGTCCCCTGTCAAAAATCCGGCCCTATGAGGATCCGGGCCTGCAGCTGCGCCAAAGCGTCTCTGCCTAGCAGGCTGAGAAAGAGTCCAGCAAGCACATAGGGTCTTACTTGCACTTCCCCTTCCTCCCCTTCAACCTTAATCATTATTAGATCCACGCTGCGTTGGGCCCTGCCATGACCCCCCACACCAGAGATGCCCAGTGGGCAGGTAACTGCCCTCCACCCAGGGGGCCAGACCTCTCTACTAAACACAGAAACATCCACACCCAAATCAATAAGGCAGATAACATGATTTTGTCCCAACCCTGGGAAAGTGTCACGCTAGTATGTGGTCTCGAACTTAGATCCCACATGGCCATGGCAATGGGCAGATCCTGCGGGACATATACAGGGGTGTCCGTCAGTGGCGTCACCGTGACCTCTGTCACCCATGCTGCGTCCTGATAGGATGGCCACACCTGTATTCCCCAGTCCTTGGCCCCAAAACCCCTGCAGACTAACCCTGGTCCTCCCCCTTGTGGCGAGCCCACAACTGAGGTCCAAGTCAGGCCCTGGAGAAAAAGGGGCTTGTCAGTTCTTAATCACATTCCTGGTTGGGCCCTGGCCAAGGTGCCCCGGCCATAGCCAGAGGCCTCTGCAGAGGGGGTCCTGCCTGCATTTGTGTCGTCGTGTTCGGACGGGCACTCCGAATCCCATTTCCCGACCGACACTCACGCAAGTAATGTCTTTTTCTTCCACATTTAAAGTACGCCTTTGAGGCCCGAGCCTTTTCACTAGCTCCCACCAGTTTCCTGGAGGGGCAGTCCCTCTTCACGTGGCCTATACACCCACATTGAAAATATTGCACTTGGTCTGAGCCTCCGCCTGTTGGGCCAACCACTTGCTTCACTGTTGAGGCGACTGCAAAGGTTAGCGGCTCCGCGTCCCTCTCTCTCTCAGCGAGAGACACTGGCGGTGGGAGTCGATGTGAGCCCCAACACCACGCAACTGGTCTGCCCCCACCCCAGATATGGGTGATTTGCGTCAGTAGTGAAGTCAATGGTGGCATCCACCGCGAAACCCTCCCATTTGCTTTCATAAACCACCAGCTGTGCGGGCATAAGAATAGCCTTGCACAGATTATGCCAATCATAAGGCTTGAAGGCACTGGGCTCAAGTATATCTAACAAAGCCTCACAGGCAGGGCTGCTTAACCCTGAGGTAGCTACCGCCATATGGATTTCCTTAACAATCTTCCAGTCGATGGGCTCCCACCTAGCCCCACCGGGACCCCTCACCACCGGGAAGGCCATCAGGTCTCCCTCCTGGGGGACATCCAGTGAAATTGAAGTCACATGAGCTACCCCTTGGAGGGTGCAGTTTTTAACGATAAACCACCAGTGGGCGGCGGGGTCAGGGCCCTGTGAGGACTTGTCCGGACCCGAGGGGCCCGGCCTGCCTTTGACCGGGTCCCACGGGGATGATCGCCTCGCCAGCTCCCGGCCCAGCCCCCCCCAGATTAACTGCCAAATGACAGACTTCCGAGAGCAAAAGGTGCAGTAAGTCCTTCCCCGATCCCAACGATGATTGCGGACCCACCAATGGGGGGAGGGGAATGTTCTCCAGCCATGCCGAAGGCATGCTTGCATCTGTGGGCAAGCCCTCATGGGCTGATGGCGCAGAGGGCAGAGACCCAGCCCAGGCAGGCGTAACCGGAAAATCGGCCTCCCCCCACAAAGAACAAATCAGCCGCAGCATCCCCTTTCCCCACCGGGAAGGCGCTAGGACCCAGGCGGCTCCTCGGGTGCCATCTCGAAACTGGCTTCCACCTCACTATTGCTCCAGGTGTCACTGCTAGCCCGACGTTGGAACCTGAGTCGGGTCGCCTTTCACTCACTGGATCCCTGCAAACCACTGAGGCCACGGCTTGCCAGACAACCTGAACATTGCGGACCTTCTCAAAGCACCTCTTAATCACCACCCACTCGAGGATAAGGGACAGGGCAGTTTTGTTCCCCGTGGCGGCAGAAGCTAACAGCTCCCCCTGCACCACGGCTACCTTTTCCAGATCCATCACCTGCAAAGGCTGTTAGATCATCCCCTTACTTATCATCCATTGGATGAGATCCTCCGTACCTCTAGAGGAGACCCTCTCTTCCACCTCTGTAGCCAGTACCTTCAGAACCTTCACCGTTTCCTTGACGGGTACCGTCGACATGATGAGGTCTGGATTACCCTGAGTTCCACTTGCCTTGGTGCACCAAAAAACCCGATCCTTCCAATCACTTTGGCTTCTGATCACATTGGATCATGTCAGATCACATCGGGGTCACCACTTGTCACCGTGTGACAACAGACCGACCCATCCTGACAGACCTACCCTACCGGGATCCTATCCCGGGGAGAGAGACACAGACACGGATGCCGTGGAGTTAGGTCTCAATTTACTGCTGCTTCACGTCCCAATATATACCCGTACACCCGCTACGCACGTGAACGCACCCGCCCCTTGTGTCCATACACCTATCCGCGCCTAGTGCACGAATTGTTGTGGACCGCCCTTCCTGTGTACGTACAGCCCCGTGGACCGCCCTTCCTGTGCACATGCAGCCCTGCTCGTAGCCTTGTTGCTATCTTGCAGGGCCCCATAGGGTATAACTTTTCAGTTACCTGTACCTATGTCTTTAAAAAAATTTAGAACTGTATTGCCTATTTTGGATGCTTTTAATAAAATTTTGCATTTGTATATTTATCATAACTTGTGTTAAGTGAAGGCAACCGGAGAACACCAATGTCCTCCTCACCCATGAGTGATGCCCCTGTACTGGAACACCCCATGAAGTGCTCCAAGTGCTCTTCTGCACATTTCTAAACCTCCAAAATGTAGCAGCTTTTAGCTGCATCAACTGAGGGCAGAGGCAGCATCAAAAGGATTGGGCAAAATAGAAATATTTTTCAGTGACTTCTGGTGACATGTACCACTCTCTGGCATACGTTGAAGTACATGTTTGAACCACGTGTGTCACTTGTTCAGTGTCACAAATTGTACAGAATAAACAAAAGTAACCACAAAGAGTCAGTGCCTGTATTTC
>WHYT01015903.1:125992-143949 GCA_009806455.1 Tetrax tetrax
CTTTAACTATAATTGTAATGTGTGTAACAGGAAAATTTCTAGTGAGATTATGTAGATAAACATGAGTAAGACAAAGAAATTTGGAGTTGACACAGTTATCACTTCAAGTGGTTGATTTATATCAAAATATCCCTTCAGTCAAGAATTGTAGTAAGATATATAATATTAGAAAGTGGTAGTATTTGTATTAGCTCTCACATTAATATACAGATTAACATAAAATGATAAGCAAAAGATCGTTTTCTGACTAAAACATGCTAAACAGGCACCAAGGAGAGAACAAGAGTTTTAAACTTCACTGAAGCAAAATAATTGTTTGCTAGCTACTAAAGTGCAGGAGATGACTTCTAAGGTAACAAAAAGACTTCATATAGCTATTGAAGGGAAATGACTTTAGACTAGTTAGGTAGGTGATGAGACTGTCTCTTAGGTACAGAAAGAATAAAATGAATTAGAGTTTGGAAGAATAAACTAATGATGTGGAAGGAGAAATTAACTGTTAAATCCGTCATATTCCACAAACAAGAGAAGACTTTAAGTATATGACCTTATTGTAAGCAAATTATGTATTGAAGCCACGTGACAACAGACCGACCCATCCTGACAGACCTACCCTACTGGGATCCCATCTGACCTCTGTCACCGATGCTGCATCCTGATAGGATGGCCACACCTGTATTCCCCAGTCCTTGGCCCCAAAACCCCTGCAGACTAACCCTGGTCCTCCCCCTTGTGGTGAGCCCACAACTGAGGTCCAAGTCAGGCCCTGGAGAAAAAGGGGCTTGTCAGTTCTTAATCGCATTCCTGGTTGGGCCCTGGCCAAGGTGCCCCGGCCATAGCCAGAGGCCTCTGCAGAGGGGGTCCTGCCTGCATTTGTGTCGTCGTGTTCGGACGGGCACTCCGAATCCCATTTCCCGACCGACACTCACGCAAGTAATGTCTTTTTCTTCCACATTTAAAGCATGCCTTTGAGGCCCAAGCCTTTTCACTAGCTCCCACCAGTTTCCTGTAGGGGCAGTCCCTCTTCACGTGGCCTATACACCCACATTGAAAATATTGCACTTGGTCCGAGCCTCCGCCTGTTGGGCCAACCACTTGCTTCACTGTTGAGGCGACTGCAAAGGTCAGCGGCTCCGCGTCCCTCTCTCTCTCAGCGAGAGACACTGGCGGTGGGAGTTGATGTGAGCCCCAACACCACGCAACTGGTCTGCCCCCACCCCAAAATATGGGTGATTTGCGTCGGTTGTGAAGTCAATGGTGGCATCCACCACGAAACCCTCCCATTTGCTTTCATAAACCACCAGCTGTGCGGGCATAAGAATAGCCTTGCACAGATTACGCCAATCATAAGGCTTGAAGGCACTGGGCTCAAGTATATCTAACAAAGCCTCACAGGCAGGGCTGCTTAACCCTGAGGTAGCTACCGCCTTATGGATTTCCTTAACAATCTTCCAGTCGATGGGCTCCCACCTAGCCCCACCGGGACCCCTCACCACCGGGAAGGCCATCAGGTCTCCCTCCTGGGGGACATCCAGTGAAATTGAAGTCACATGAACTACCCCTTGGAGGGTGCAGTTTTTAACGATAAACCACCAGTGGGCGGCGGGGTCAGGGCCCTGTGAGGACTTGTCCGGACCCGAGGGGCCTGGCCTGCCTTTGACTGGGTCCCACGGGGATGATCGCCTCGCCAGCTCCCGGCCCAGCCCCCCCCAGGTTAACTGCCAAATGACAGACTTCCGAGAGCAAAAGGTGCAGTAAGTCCTTCCCTGATCCCAACGATGATTGCGGACCCACCAATGGGGGGAGGGGAATGTTCTCCAGCCATGCCGAAGGCATGCTTGCATCTGTGGGCAAGCCCTCATGGGCTGATGGCGCAGAGGGCAGAGACCCAGCCCAGGCAGGCGTAACCGGAAAATCGGCCTCCCCCCGCAAAGAACAAATCAGCCGCAGCATCCCCTTTCCCCACCTGGAAGGCGCTAGGACCCAGGCGGCTCCTCGGGTGCCATCTCGAAACTGGCTTCCACCTCACTATCGCTCCAGGTGTCACTACTAGCCCGACGTTGGAACCTGAGTCGGGTCGCCTTTCACTCACTGGATCCCTGCAAACCACTGAGGCCACGGCTTGCCAGACATCCTGAACATTGCGGACCTTCTCAAAGCACCTCTTAATCACCACCCACTCGAGGATAAGGGACAGGGCGGCAGAAGCTAACAGCTCCCCCTGCACCACGGCTACCTTTTCCAGATCCATCACCTGCAAAGGCTGTTAGATCATCCCCTTACGTATCATCCATTGGATGAGATCCTCCGAACCTCTAGAGGAGACCCTCTCTTCCACCTCTGTAGCCAGTACCTTCAGAACCTTCACCGTTTCCTTGACGGGTACGGTCGACATGATGAGGTCCGGATTACCCTGAGTTCCACTCGCCTTGGTGCACCAAAAAGCCCGATCCTTCCAATCACTTTGGCTTCTGATCACATTGGATCATGTCAGATCACATTGGGGTCACCACTTGTCACCCACCGTGTGACAACAGACCGACCCATCCTGACAGACCTACCCTACCGGGATCCTATCCCGGGGAGAGAGACACAGACACGGATGCCGTGGAGTCAACTCTCAATTTACTGCTGCATCACGTCGCAATATATACCCGTACACCCGCTACACACGCGAACGCACCCGTCCCCTGTGTCCGTACACCTATCCGCGCCTAGTGCACAAATTATGCACCTATCCACGCCTAGCACGCAAATTGTTGTGGACCGCCCTTCCTGCGCACGTGCAGCCCCGTGGACCGCCCTTCCTGTGCACATGCAGCCCTGCTCGTAGCCTTGTTGCTGCCTTGCAGGGCCCCATAGGGTATAACTTTTCAGTTACCTGTACCTATGTCTTTAAAAAAATTTAGAACTGTATTGCCTATTTTGGATGCTTTTAATAAAATTTTGCATTTGTATATTTATCATAACTTGTGTTAAGTGAAGGCAACCGGAGAACACCAATGTCCTCCTCACCTATGAGTGATGACCCTGTACTGGAACACCCCATGAAGTGCTCCAAGTGCTCTTCTGCACATTTCTAAACCTCCAAAATGTAGCAGCTTTTAGCTGCATCAACTGAGGGCAGAGGCAGCATCAAAAGGATTGGGCAAAATAGAAATATTTTTCAGTGACTTCTGGTGACATGTACCACTCTCTGGCATACGTTGAAGTACATGTTTGAACCACGTGTGTCACTTGTTCAGTGTCACAAATTGTACAGAATAAACAAAAGTAACCACAAAGAGTCAGTGCCTGTATTTCTTAAAAGCTTTTAAAATTAGATTATATTCAATATATAATAAAAACACAGGATGACACAGTCACTAGTATTAAACGAATGAAAAAGGCGAACAGAAGAAAAAGCTACAGAGAGAAACAAAGTCATGATAAAATATCGTACACGGAGATGACTGTATAATTATAAGGATTTTAGAATAAGCAACGTCCAAGCCAAGTAATCAGCCAGACATACAATCAGAACTGTGGCTTCTACGCTGTTATCTAGTATTTGCACATTTGAGATGAAAATGAGAACATACATGCTCTGTCACTAGCATAAGTGAAAGAGTACGAAATATCAAAACTGGACACTCGGTAGAAAACTTCAAGAGAGAACAATGGGCTGTACAATGTGCAGCTTAGCAATCAAAATGAACCATTTGGCTAAAATGGAAAAAGATTAAACAGTTCCTATTTTCTAGCAAAGATAATGGATTTTCTTGTTTCCCTTAGGGATAGGAAGTCAATTTTCCCTGTTGAAGATTGAAATGCAAACCTTATGGACCCCTAGAACTTAAAAGAAAAAGTAATTTTGCTCCTTTTTAATACTTTTTTTCCTCATGTCTTTTGTACAGTTCATGTTATTTCAATCTAGCTCATGGAGAATATAGAATAGTAGTGATGTTTTATTAAGAAAATAAATCATGGCAGAAAAGTACTGATTGCACAGAATAATCATCTGATTTTATAGAAATTTTATGTAGTTAACTTGCCCAAGTGAAGGCAGACTTGTTGAATTTGTCTCCATTTTCACCTCTTTAGCCCACAAACCAACATTGAATGCTAATAATTAAGAAACTGTAGGCTAACACTGCAGCGTGCAAAATAAAGATCATTCATCCACTCAGGTTTTCTTCTACAACATGGCCTTTCACATAACTACGTTTTAGAAAGCGCTGCATTATTTCAATCTCAAGTTATATTTATCTTGTAATCATACATCTCTGAAAAAAAAAAAAAAGTTGCATTTTCTCTGATTTTTGTACTGTTGTATTTTAAATGATAGTTTTTCCTTCTCAATAGTAGTAATGAAACATGTATACTAATCACAGATTATAAAGTGCTGTGTCCTTAGTCCTTTGAACTAGAATGCAATAATATTCTATGATTTGACGGAGTGTATTTGTAATCAGAGATTAAATCATAAATCAGACCTTGGTGAACTTCTAAGGATTTGGTATTCCACAGATAAGCAGCTAGTTTATTATTCAATTATTCCAATCACAGAGGTCTGCAAAACTAGACTGACCATTTCACAATGAGTTCATTGCTAAAGGTGAAACATCCAAGAGCAGTGCATGTTTTATCTACCCAGCTTCTGGGCATTTAGAATAAATTGCTTTTATTGTAAATTTGCGTGTACTAAGGTAGCCCTGGCCTGAGGAAAATATTTTAAAGGGCAAATCGGAACTTGGCCTTCCCACTGAATGTTTTGAGTCTTTGGAATTCTCCAGAGTCTTTCAGGTTGAGGTGCCCTGGAGCATCATGACACCTTTTCCAAAGTAGGCTTTCACCATATTTTCCCTCTTGCAGCAATGCCTGCCTGCCACTCAGCCCAACCATGTGGATGTCCCATGAAGTACTATATACAAGAAACTGTGTGACTCATGCTGTTGTCTCACAGAAAGCTGCAGCAAAAGACAGGGAAAAGGGAGCAATTTTGACTGGGGATGAACTTCAAGAAAGCTTCTATTAGTGAGCTATGAGACCTCTTTGCTCTAGGACTTATCATTGGAGCTGGTATCACTGAGATACAAAGACTTGACCTGCCTAAATGGAAAGCAGAACAGGCTACCTGTCCCTCACATTGTAAAACTTAAGGTTTGGGTGTATGTCATAGGCTCCATCCATCACCTCTTTGGCATTTGATGCTGTCTGTTTGGATGCTAGTAATAAAAATGTGTTCGTGAAGCCTGGGGAATGCTTTTTAGGTAGAATGTACTAGTTTTGTCTGTTTTCTGCTTGTTTGGATATATACTGATTGTTGGATATATACTGATTTACAACCTCATTAGAAACAGAAAACGTGAATTATGTCTACCAGCTCATTCATGTGTTTATGATGGCAAGGCAGTACTTGGTTCACGTTGTAGATTTCCCGAATAATAGAATCTGAAGACAAGATTCTCACTAACAAGGAAGGAGGTCTGTCCTGGCAAGTATCAGCTGACAGCAGGAAATGCAGTCTTGCCTGTGCACTCACTCCATGGCCAAAATGTTATTCTGCCATCCTGTGAGCTTAAGAGCAGGATGACACAAAGATTACAGCATAAACAGATACTATGAAGATGATAAACTGGAGATTATCTCAACATATGTGCATCCACAAGATTTTTTTCTCTGCCTTTCAACTGTGGGGTTCTTAGATGCTGCTTAGGGTCTTGAAAATAAAGAGATTGTACCTGGGCAGAAGATTTGGCAAGTGCACCCCAGAGGAGGTGTAAGTCAAAAGGTAATATAGATGCAGACACAAGATTCCTTCTTTTGTTTCATTTTCCCTAGCATCTTCTATTTTCAGCTGAGAGTCATGATCTTGTCATTCAGAACAGGCAAAGACAGAGCTGCAGCAGTAATACTTCACTACTGCTCATGTGAAGAGTTGTGCTCCTCTGATCTGCACATCCTGAATCCGACTTGTTGACTCAGGTTCCTGAGTTGATCTCAAAGCTGCCTCATTGTGATGAGCATGCCTGGTGGTCTAGACCCTTGGATGAACCTGGCTACTACAAGTAGACTGTCTGTCTGTTGTAGTTTAGCCCCGATCCGGACCAGACTACGCAGTCTCTCTCTCACTCCCCCCACCCTCCGAGAGAATAGGGAGAGATAATTTAAGAAAAGAGAGATAATTTAAAAAAATGACTCGAGGTTTGAGATAGGGACAGGGAGAAATCCTTACCGTCACGGGCAAAACCAGACTCGACTTGGGGAAAACTATTCATTTATTACTACAACTAGCAGGATAATGAGACAGAGAAACAAGATAACCTCCTCCACCCCTCCCACTTCCCGAGCTTAACATTATCTACCTTCCCCCCCGAGCGGCACAGGAGGGAAGAGGGAATGGGGGTCGCGGTCAGTCCATTATGCGTTGTTTTACACCGCTGTTTCACAGTTGGGGAAAGAACTCCTCACATCCCTCCCCTGCTCCAGTGTGGGGTCCCACCCATACGCCACAGTCCTTCATTAAACTGCTCTGGCATAGGTTATCTCTTCCACGGAGTGCAGTCTCTCCAGAACGGCTGTCCCAGCGGGCCCTCCATGGGCCACAGCCACATTCAGGCATCCACCTCCCCCGGTGTGGGGTCCTTCACGGGCTCCAAGCTCCAAGTGGATCTCTGCTCCTGCGTGGACCTCCATGGGCTGCAGGGGGACAACCTGCTCCACCATGGTCATCACGACAGGCTGGAGGGGAATCTTGGCCAGGAGCCACATTACTCCTCCCCCTCCTTCACTGACCTTGGTGTTTGCAGCTGTTTCTCTCACGAGAAAAGTTCATTCTGCACAACGGGCTGGCAGAAGCCTCAAAAAGCCTCTCAGGATCTCTTCACGTTATTCATCCCATCTCCTCTCCATCTCTTGCAGCCAGACTGGGCTGAGTTGGGCCCAGTCGGCCGCCTGGCGAGAGGCCAAAGGGTGAGGCCTGCAAGGCCCCGGAGGCCTGCGCCTCCCCCTCTGGGCCTCTGCCCTTGCTCAGCTTCATCACATCTTCTCTTCTTTTTTCCTGTTTTCCCCTTCTTAAATACGTTATTGCAGAGGCGCTATCACGGGACATTCTGCTCCCAGTCGGCTCAGCCTTGGCCAGCAGTGGGTCCGCCCTAGGCCCGGTCGAGTCCACTGAACAAAGGGGAGCAACTTCTAGCAATTTCCTACAGAAGCTGCCACCTTAGGCCCCCCTCACTAAGCAAAACCACAACACTGTCTCACCCTGCTCAGGTATTATGAGACTACCCCTGTCTCACCAGCCTTGTGTTGAAGCTCAGCTCTCAGTTCCCTTTTCCTCACTAAGCAGGCTGTCCTTGCTGCTCGCTATAGGAGAAAAAATAAAACATCCGAGAAGAGAGGACTCCAGAGCTATTTGACAGAAGTAGGGGTTAAAAAAACCCCCACTATTTTTCTTCATCAAGTGGTTCCAGTGAAACAGTTGGTCACATGTAACATTCATCTAAAAAAAAAAAGAACTGAAAAAGAACTCTCATATTAATTTATTCTTATCTTAAGATGATAATTTGGAGTAGAGTCAAATTGTTTGGCAAATATAATGAAGTTTATCTCTGTCCCAAATCACCTATTTCTTAAGATAATATACATAATGTATACACACGTTTGCGCTCGCACAAGTACGCATGTACTTGGTTGTTAATTATTATGTCAATATTATAACTCATTAAAAGCCTTTGTCATTATTCTTCTGACTGTTTTTTTCCTCTCTCTGTATGTTCTACTGGCTGAAATATTAGATTAATGTGAATCTGTGCAACCATCATTCTGTGAGGAATTTATGCCATACCAACCATATTCCTATTAAAATTGTACCTACATTCCCTACAATAATGGCTCTACAGTGTACCATCTTTGTGTGAAATGTGAGTAGAAGTGAAGACCTTTACAGCAGGCAAACATTACTACAAAAACATTCAGTCAGTCTTGAGACATCAGGAAGTCTCTGCCTACTGCTGTAACTAATTTCTTTCACAACCCACTTGCCTATGCTTGGGTTAACACTACTCTCTGAGGACGATGTAGTGAATTGTCTAACTCAGTTAATACCAATCCTACTTTGTCAGCAGATTTCTTATTGGCATGGGGAATGCATGTAGCGATATTCCACATTTGTGCTATTTCAATTACATTTGGTACATTTCAGCGATACTTCCAAAATAAAAGAATTAAGAAAGGTTATTTTGTCAAAAGTGTCACTGACACTGGACACATGCTGTCAGACAAATATCAGGCAGTTTTTTTTCATAATCATCAATGTATCATTCACACATTGGAAACATCAGCAATACTGTTACCAGTAAACTATGCCATATATCTCCAAAAGCAGCAATAAATAATCTTTCATTGAATGCTAAAACTGGAAAAACCATAGAAACTATTCCAGGTTCTCTCAAAAATAAATTCATTTTTAGCAGTAATAAAAGAGAGCTTCAAACAACATCAAAGTCATGCTATTTGTATGTGAAGAATAATCATTGAAATGATTACTTTAATTACTCAAATCTGAAGTATGTGTGTGTTCTGGTTTTGTTTAGTCGGGGGGGCTAAGGTGGTAGCTTTTATAGGAAACTGCTAGAAGTTGCTCCCCTTTGTTTAGTGGACTTGGCCGGGCCTAGGGCAGACCCACTGCTGGCCAAGGCCAAGCCAATTGATAGAAGAATGTCACCTGATAATGCCTCTGCGATAACGTATTTAAGAAGGGGAAAACAGGAAAAAAAAAAAAGAGAGACGATTTGAAGCAGCTGAGTGGGAGCAGAGAGGGGGAGGTGTGAGCCTTGTGGGCCTTGCAGGCCTCACAGGCCTCACCCTCTGTTCTCCTGCTGGGCAGCCGTCTGGGCCTGACTTGGCCCAGCCCAGCTGCAAGAAGTTGAGAGGAGATGAGAAGTGAATAAGATGTAAAAAGTATTCTGAGAGGCATCTGCCTGCCTGTTGTGAGGAATGGGTGCAGACTCCAAGGTCAGTGAAGAAGGAGGGGGAGGAGTAATGCTGCTCCTGGCCAAGATTCCCCTGCAGCCTGCGGTGAAGACCATGGTGGAGCAGGTTGTCCCCCTGAAGCCCATGGAGGTCCATGGAGGGGCAAAGATTCACCTGCAGCCTGTGGAGGACCCCACACCGGGGGAGGTGGATGCCTGAAGGAGGCTGTGGCCTGTGGAGTCCCCGCTGGGGCAGCTGTTCTGGAGGGGCTGCACCCCATGGAAGAGATGACCCATGCCAGAGCAGTTTCACAAAGGACTGTGGCCCATGGGTGGGACCCCACGATGAAGCAGAGGAGGAATGCAAGGAGTTCTTCCCCCAATGATGAAGTAGTAGCATGAAACAACGCATGATGAACTGACTGTGACCCCCATTCCCTCTTACCCCCTGTGCCGCTTGGGAGGAGAAGGTGGTAGAGATAATGTTAAGCCTGGGAAGAGGGAGGGGTGGGGGAAGGTTATCTTGTTCCCTCTCTCATTCTCCTGCTAGTTTTAGAAATAAATAAACAGTTTTCCCCAAGTCGAGTCTGTTTTGCCTGTGATGGTAACTTTAAGGATTTCTCCCCGTCTTTATCTCAAAGCTTGAGCCGTTTTTTCCTTATATCATCTCCCCCTATTCTCTTGGAGGGTGGGGGGAGTGAGAGAGAGACTGTGTAGTCTGGTCCCGGTAGGGGCTGAACAACGACAGTGTGTATGTGAATAATTAATAAGGCATATTTACTCAAATATTAAACACTTGGAGTCCATTTAAATGGAATATCAAATTAACTTCTTCACCAGTAATGTAATAAAAAAAAACCCCAAGACAATAAAGAGAAACTTAATTTTAATTTTAGTAGCAGTTTTAGCATTCTTGATTTTCTTCAATTTAGAAGTTTATTGAGCTAAAATAGATTGAGAAGAAGTACCTTTTTGGACTAAAATGGCACATCCTAAATCTCATTGATTCAACAGTAAGAATTTCTGCTGCTAAACTGTTGTTCTCTGTAGACCAATCTTCCTACCTTTTGGGGGTGTCATCATCTCTAGAAGTTCACAGCATTTTTTTACAGATAGGCTACATGACCTGCTTAGTATAATCTAGGGGGTGGGCAGGAAAGTCTTGCAACCTACGGCACTTTTATCGCTATATAATCGTGTTTTGATTATGTTAGGGTATTTTCTTTTTTTTTTCCTTTAACATATCAGTTCAGGCCCACTTGAATCAGTAAAACCCTGTGTTTCATCTGCTGTTCCTAATCTTTCTAGTCCTTCTGAAATCTAACCAAGGATAGTCCTTCTAATTAATGGATGATGAAAATGTAACTTGTAAGCAGTCTTCTTTCCAGCATTGCATGTGCTTAGCTGCAGATACTGTTTAACTTCATCTGTTTTAAGTCTTATGGTAGCCACAAAAGGTATGATAATATTATGGAACTTTAAAAGCAGGATTCTTTCTTCTTTCTGCCTCTATGGTACCGTTACTATTACTTTTTTGCAAATGGTTAAAGCAAATCAAACATTTAAATGTAAATATTTGAGCAGAGTATATTGAACAGATACAAACTGGACAGTGTTTTCCTGGGATCTATGTGCTGTTGCTTTAAATTTTACAGGAAGCTGTCTGTGCAGCACCAAGATACGCACACAAATAAACATATTAAAATAATACAACCTTTGAGTAAAACAAGTCAGTTCTACCATCAATAGGCAGAGAAATAAGAGAGTTTCAGGTCTGATGACCTATCTTAATCCTGAGCTGCAGCTAAACTGTTACAATGATAGGATCAAGAGACAGAAATTCAGACAGAGACTCCATTTAATCAGGACATATATTAGTATGAAAAAAATTTAACTGAAAGATCTTTCAGGGAACAGATTTAAACCTAGTAATACTGAAAATCAATAATGACAGTTTAATGTGGAACATGTTACTGCTTGATAGGTTGTCTAGGGGCATAATAGCGAATGTTACGTCTCTTGGCAGTCTCATGTTTGTTCTCACCTGCTTGCTGATTTATTAACTTTGAAATAATTTCCTGAAAGCAGATGCTATATGTAGGGTTTATATTCCAACTGCTGAGTCTGCAACTAGAAAACCAGCCATTATCAATATATGTGGCCAGACCTAAACTCAACTATATCAAAGCGTTCAAAAAGGTGGACCAAATCATAGGTTAAAGCAACACTTGCTTAACATTTCCTGCACATGATTAGTATGCAAACTTTAAAATATTGTTTCTCAAAGTGTTGAGTATGTTTTCCATTTGTCAACACTGGTAGTGGAATTTACCAGGGCATTAGTAAATGCACACAACACTGACATGCATTATTAATAACAGAAACATTTTTAACACCGAGCAGACTTTAGTTCCATGCCAGCTGCTGAACATGTTTCATCACACTTTGATCTCACAGCTGCTTTTCTTGCTGTCAAGAGGCAAAGAACAGGCTCTATCACTATTCAAGTGGACATACTTGCCTACTCTGCTAGTATGTTTATGTCCTGACACTGTCCAGATTATCAGACTTGTAGCTATCCAAGCTTTGAGACAGTAAACACAGCTCCAGGTATAGCCTATGTATATCTTCCAGGTCAAGCAGGGTGTTATATGCAGAAGCACGTCCAGTGGATTTGCTCACTCTAAAAAACATCCTCCTGTATTGTGACCAGTGGAAAACATACTGCTCACATGCAGCTCCACAGGTGGATCATAGGTACCAGGTAGGAGACTCCAAACATTATTTCGTCAGTATATAAACTCCTCAACATTGAAGTATCCACAGCATCTTATCAAGTAGCATTACCCATTAAGTATTTTCGTACTACTTGTAAAAGGGAATCTGAGTTGAAAAGTGTAGAAGGGAATTAAACAGCTCTCTAATCCAGGAATTTCTAGACGATGGTAATATTTCGGAGAGGATGCTCTTTTGTGCTATATGATATGCAATATCTGGCATGAAAGCAGAATATTTTTGAAGTGTTCATTAAAAATGGTTAATTGTGATGCACTCCCAAGTTCCACAGCAGAACAGGCTATTAAAAAGAGCAAAACAGTAGTGAATAAGCCTCTTTGTTGTACAGGTTTTTTTGGTTGACTGAATCCTTGGATGTGAGATTATTTAGAATCATAGAATCACAGAATAGTTTGGGTTGGAAGGCACCTTTAAAGGTCACCTTGTCCAATCCCCCTGCAAGGAGCAGGAACATCTCCAACCAGATCAGGTTGCTCAGAGCCTCGTCCAACCTGGCCTTGAATGTTTCCAGGGATGGGGCATCCACCACCTCTCTAGGCAACCTGTTCCAGTGTTCCACCGCTCTTATTATAAACATTTTTTTTCCTAATATCAAGTCTGAATCTACCTCCCTCTATTTTAAAACCATTACACCTTGTCCCATTACAACAGGCCCTGCTAAAGAGTTTCTCCCCATCTTTCTTATAAGCCTGATTTAAGTATTGGAAGACTCCTGTAAGGTCTCCTTGAAGCATTCTCTTCTCCAGGCTCTCCAGATCTTCTTTTCTCCTACAGTTGGCAGTTCTTTACTCTCTCAGTCCCTGCTTTTGCCTTCTACTACTTGGGCGATGTGACTAAAGTCCTCGCCTGTGATGACTGAGGCAAAAAAGTTGTTGACTACCTCAACTTTCTCCGTGTCCCTAGTAACTCAGTGTCCCATTTCCTTCTGGAGAAGGTCTTAATTCTCCCTGGTCTTCCTTTTATCTCCAAGGTACCTGAAAAAGATTTTCTTGTTGCCCTTGACATCCCTGAAATCAGGACTTTAGCCTTACTCACCTGATCACTGGCCACTTGGAAAATCTCTCTGTATTCCTCCTAGACTACCTGTCCTTGCTTCCATCCTCTGTAAGCCTGCTTTTTGTTTTTCAATTGTTCATCCATGCAGGCCTCCCTCCTATCATTTTTGCCTGACTTCCTCTTCATTGGGATGCATTCCTGCTGAGCTCGGAGGAGGTGGTCCTTAAATATCAATCAACTTTCTTGGGTCTCTTTTCCCTCCAGGGCTTTATCCTATGGTACTCTGCCCAGCAGATCCCTGAGGAGGCCACAGTTTGCTCTCTTGAAGTCCAGGGTAGAGAGCTTGCTGCATGCCTTCCTTGCTGCCCCAAGGATCTTGAACTCCATCATCTCATGGTCGCTGCATCCAAGGCTACCCTTGAGCTCCACATTCTCCACCAGCCCATCCTTGTGGATGAAAACAAGGTCCAGCGTAGCACCTTTCCTCGTTGGCTTCTCTATTTAAATCTGACAGTGTCAAATTTAAAAGTATGATTACTTTTTATGAATATAAAATATACTTAAAAATTTATTGTTATAATCCCTGTCTTTTATCAATTGAGAAATATCACATCATAGCAGCATCTATCATTTTCCAACTGGCTATAGGTAGCAGAAAAAAAAAATTGAATAACTAAACAAGGAATATATATGTATGTAGTATAAAATGCTCTATCCCATTTCAGTAAATGTGCCTCCTTGTTCACCTCTTTGTTGGGCTGAGTTTTTATGATCCTACTGTATGTAGAGTTTCTCAATAAATAGAAGATATAAGAGGAAAAAAGGTAAGAAAATTAATGAACTTAAAAAATGTCAGAGGCTGAAAGATAACCCTGTTTTCATATAGCTAGGTAATTAACATGTCATCTATAGTTTCGTAATGTGTAATTTGAGATATTCTTAAAAGGTTAGAAGTATATATTTGCCTTCAGTACTTACTATAATGATCTGATTCTGCCATTAATATAGATGCTCTTACAGAAAACTGTGCTGGAAACAGCTATTTTTGTAAGCCAGGTATCTACTTTTGTGACAATTTACATAGTGAATATATTTTAATAAAAAATTTGTAAGTTTAACAATTTATTTCACAGATATATTTAAAGGCTGCGACATGTGTCTTAAACAGAGGAGGGAAGTAATCATGTCTCTCTTTATCCATCTGTAAATCATGGATAAAGATATTTATCTCTTCAGTAAAATGCTTACAGTTCTACTAAAGAAAAGGTTCATACTTATATAAGTATATGCACATATGTGATTCTTATAAAGGGATGCAAGAGAGTTATTTACCAGGATACCATAAAACTGCCTGTTCTCACAGTGAAAATATGTTTCAAGTGTATTCAATAAAAATGACCAATTTTGAATCTGTTATTATTTTAATTTCCATTTTAAACTATACTATTTCTAGCTGACAGTTCTTTTTTATGTTTTCTCAGTTGCAGACAGTATCAAGTTTTCTGAAATTCTTAACATCTTTAATGCAACCTGGTACAAAGTGATTAATTTTATGTTAATTAGGGTTAGTAAAATATTCAGCAAATATTAAGTAATTTTTGAAAGTTAATGTGTTTTGTAAAGTGTGATTAGGATAGTTCTTCAAAAATGCAATGCCTGTCATGCATCAATAAATGTTAGGCTTCTTCATTTTGCTAGTGTCAGGAGTGCACTGAGATTCAGATGTTGCAACATGTGCTTAATATTTGGTATGCATACACTTCCACTGAAATAAGCACCTTCTCTTGACACGTGAAAAACACAGAACCGTGTGACTGCAGGGCATATGTAGAGAATGGATATGGGATCATATTGTTACATCAAATGCACTAGGACTGTTTCATCATGGAATACGCTTTCTATATCCATATAGACCTGCGAAAAGGGAGAATAAAACACCAATCAGCAGAAGTATAAGTGACACACAGAAGTAAGCCTATGGAGACTGGAATATCTACTTTTTTTTTTTTCTGCTCTGTAAAGAGCTACCAGAGAAAAACTACCTGGAGTGCAACAGAACCAGATTTATACATCCTCTAAAGCCCATGAACAGCACCACATTATTTCTGAATGTGCTGACATCTTATCCTTTCTATATTTAGAAAAAAAATAATCTTTGCAAACTTGTACAATACTTATGATACCAAAATTTGTTTGGATTTGTTCTTGAGACAGGATGGTTATTTACGACACTCATCTTCAATAAATGGAGTGGACCTAAATACACTTAATCACATGCTAAACTTGAATTACCAGCAATATTCTAGCAATTTCATTCTTATAATCACAAAGTTGTTCTAACATTCAGTCACTTTGAAGGCTAAATTCAGGTGCTGACCATATTGTCAGCATTTAACATCAGTAAACATCTAACTATGAATGTTTATCTGTCTGCAGTTTGCTCATGCTATGTAACAAAGTAAAATACATATTTTTAAATGGTTTGTATGTCCTCAAAATTCTGTTGCTGTTGTTTTCTCTTATGCAAGCCGCAAATGTATATCCAACTTTGTGACTTTTTTTAGGGCTTGTTGCATTACTTCATCAACTAAATATTTTTATATTTTCAGAGATTATGGTGAGCTGACGAAGATATTGGATATGCAACATAATGCAATAGACACCATTCAATTTACATTGTATTTTGGTGGGGACGGAAATATTTGGTGTAAAAACAAATGGAATAGGAAGTGGTCTAGAAAGTATCAAAAGGAAAATCTGAGGTAACAAAAGACAGCAGGCTAAATATACATTTACTCAGGTGATATGTTGTTTAGAAAAACAGAAGTGTTTACTCCAATATATCTAATGAAAAGTTTTAATGCATGAAATGATTACACTTGTCATAAATATAAGTGTGACTATTATTAGACAATTTTAGAGACCTCTAACTCAAGAATGCTAATGCAGAAATGAAGAAGGATTAAAAAAAAAATGGCATAAAGATGGGAGGGTAAGATATATGACTAAATGAGATATGTATATATTAACAAAACAAAACAAAACAAAATCATAACGACTTTCATATATTCCCTGAATGTGAAGACAAGATTACAGCTTGATGAGGTGAAAGAAACAATGCTATCAATCTTTGTAGGGATTGAAGCCCTGGTTTCAAGCTATAGTGCATGAAAGTTGCTGCTACCTAATTTGCTGGATACTACAAGGGCAATGATAGCAATAAGGCTAATACCTCCATTTATTCTCCAGTACTTTTCTTCCTGTGGAAAAACTCATCTCTCAGTGCAGTTTTCTATCTGAAACTGCAGGAGTAGTTCTATTTTAACTTTATTAGGAGTTACAGAGCAGGTTAGGGAACATCTGAGGAACCTGAAGGTGCACAAGTCCATGGGACCTGATGAGATCCATCCACAGGTCCTGAGGCAACTGGCAGATGAAGTTGCCAAGCCACTGGCCATCATATTTGAGAAGTCGTGGCAGTCTGGTGAGGTCCCCGATTACTGGAAGAGAGGGAACATAACCCCCATTTTTAAAAAGGAGAACAAGAAGGACGAGGGCAACTACAGGCCGGTCAGCCTCACCTCTGTGCCTGGCAAGGTCATGGAGCAGATTCTCCTGGAAACCATGCTAAGGCACGTGGAGAGCAAGGAGGTGGTTGGTGACAGCCAACACGGCTTCACCAAGGGCAGATTGTGCCTGGCCAATTTGATGGCCTTCTATGATGGGGTGACAGCATCGGTGGACAAGGGACGAGCAACGGATATCTTCTACCTGGACTTGTGCAAAGCTTTTGACACTGTCCCACACGACATCCTTCTCTCTAAACTAGAGAGGCACGGGTTTGATGGACGGACCACTCGGTGGATAAGGAGTTGGCTGGATGGCCGTACTCAGAGAGTGGTGGTCAATGGCTCGATGGCCAAGTGGAGACTGGTGACAAATGGAGTCCCTCAGGGGTCCGTGTTGGGCCTGGCCCTGTTCAACATCTTTGTCAGCGACATGGACAGTGGGATAGAGTGTACCCTCAGCAAGTTCACCGATGACACCAAGCTGTGTGGTGCTGTCGACACGCTGGAAGGGAGGGATGCCATCCAGAGGGACCTTAACAGACTGAAGCAGTGGGCCTGTGCCAACCTCATGAAATTCAACCAGGCCAAGTGTAAGGTCATGCACCTGTGTTGTGGCAATCCCAGGCACAACTACAGGCTGGGCGGAGAATGGATCAAGAGTAGCCCTGAGGAGAAAGACTTGCGAGTGATGGTGGACAAGAAGCTCAACATGAGCCGGCAATGTGCCCTTGCAGCCCAGAAGGCCAACCGCATCCTGAGCTGCATCAAGAGGAGTGTGGCCAGCAGGTCGAGGGAGGTGATTGTCCCCCTCTACTCTGCCCTGGTGAGACCCCACCTGGAGTACTGTGTCCATTTCTGGAGCCCCCAACATAAGAAGGACATGGACCAATTGGAGAGGGTCCAGAGGAGGGCCACAAAGATGATCAGAGGGCTGGAGCACCTCTCCTATGAGGACAGGCTGAGAGAGTTGGGGCTATTCAGCCTGGAGAAGAGGAGGCTCCGGGGAGACCTGATAGCAGTCTTCCAATACCTCAAGGGGGCCTAAAGGAAAGATGGGGAGAGGCTGTTCAGTAGGGCCTGTTGTGATAGGACAAGGGATAATGGGTTTAAATTAGAAGGAGGTAGGTTTAGATTAGATATTAGAAAAAAATTTTTTACAATGCTAGTTGTAGAACACTGGAACAGGTTGCCCAGAGAAGTGGTGGATGCCCCATTCCTGGAAACATTCAAGGCCAGGCTGGATGAGGCTCTGAGCAACCTGAGCAGGATGTCCCTGCTCCTTGCAGGGGTTTGGACTAGATGACCTTTGAAGGTCCCTTCCAACTCTAACCATTCTATGATTCTATGATTCTATGAAACAGACTGCATAATTATATGAAATACACAACTATAATGCTGAGTTTAGGCATTACCTATATATATATGTGTATATTTATACATATAAATAAAATATATGAACTTCTAATAAAGTGATTCTCATAGATTAACAATATGGTACAGTCATCTGCTCCCATACATGTGTAGCAACTATGTATCTGTATGGTAGACTGAGAAGGAATAACATATAATACTGAGTTTTTATTACATTTTGATCTTTATGCCCTCATCTAATCTTTGTTACAATTTTCTACTAGTTACACTT
>WHYT01015903.1:158020-270897 GCA_009806455.1 Tetrax tetrax
CCTATATATATATGTGTATATTTATACATATAAATAAAATATATGAACTTCTAATAAAGTGATTCTCATAGATTAACAATATGGTACAGTCATCTGCTCCCATACATGTGTAGCAACTATGTATCTGTATGGTAGACTGAGAAGGAATAACATATAATACTGAGTTTTTATTACATTTTGATCTTTATGCCCTCATCTAATCTTTGTTACAATTTTCTACTAGTTACACTTGCAAACCTGTTTTTCTATTGGGTAATCTCATTTAACCTTTATTTGGGGAGGTTTTGGATGTGCATTGATAGTTTTCAGTGTGTTTTCTTTTCCAAATGTAAGACTATGTCCTGATTTCTTATAATGTATTTCTTAAACTAGCAGGCGTTTTGTGTTCCCTGATTTTTTTATTTTTTTTTTTTTAGCTATCCTTTCGTCTCAATTGGTTGAAATCTAGGGGCAAGACACTTTCTTTGAAAAGTCTGTAAACATGTTCCTCTCTGTCATGACTAACTAAATGAGGGGAAACTATAGAACAGAATTCAAATGTTTACAGGTTGTGCTTAGTGTGTAGTAACAAACTAGCTTTAGACATAAGGAGGTGAAAGCCTTCATGCTGTGTATACTGGTGTACTGGTAATACCAAGTAATTTAATCAGCCATTGGATCAGGCAGCAAATTATATGCTTTTATTATTTTTAATAATCATCAGTGAAGAAAATGAAGCATCCTTTTTAATCTTCCAACAAGATCACACATAGTCTTGATCATACTTTACCACAAATTGCTCATATACTAAGAATTTATTGAAAGAACCAATCATTTTTTGTTGGCATGAATGGTGGCACTTAGGGGAAGCACGCTTGAGTAGACATGGTTGGCGTCTTCACCATTCCGATCTGCTGTATCATCTTCCATATTTTAGCATGGCGATGCATTCAGTGGCACACTTACATGTTATTCTTATAAATTGTCTCCTTTCCTGCCTCCTAGTGGAGCAAGGATGTGAAATGAGTCACAAAAACATGAACTTCCAAGCTATCACCAACAAAATAAAGATGCTTTTCACTGAAATGTGTGAATGATCTCTTTCTGTTTCTGGAGAAGACCTAACAACCGCAGACACAAAGTCCTTACTTTATCAGCATATGGATAGAATTGCAAAAGCAGCAGCAGGAAATTTCTACAAAGGCTGCATAAATTTGGCCTAACACCTGGATAAGAACTTGAAATCCTCACTTTACGACTTTTCTATTTCTTTTCCATGTATTTGTAAATCACCCTAGGAAACTATTAAATACTTTAAAAGCTCTTTTAAAGAACTGTCAAAGATTATCTCCTTGCACTTTTTTTTTGCTTTACTCTCAGACATCTTTGCCTCCTCCCCCCAAAATTTGTATCCATTTTTTTCTTTTATTATCCCTTGGGATCTTTGTGACCTTGGCTGTCCTCCCTTCCTCTTCCAGGTTAATTCAGTGTCGAGGAAGTTTTACCCCAAGAAAGAAGAGTGGATTTACGTATACCTCACAAGAGTGGAATAGTGTTGCTTAAATACACTTTCCCAAGATATTCCTTACTTTAGTAAGACTAGAGCAAGACAGAAGATGGCGGGGAGAATACTGTGGATGGATTTGTTATCTGAGTGGCCTGGGAGCTAGGGATGGCAAGCAATTGTGGGTGACGCCTGTAGGAGTTAATCTACTGAAGGGATCAGCAGAGAGTTGGGTGGGTGGACAGATCTGGGAGATCTACTCCAAATGCAGGAGAGCCAGAGTGCCTCGACAAGGTTGCCCTTCATCACTAAAGTTTTCTGAGCATTTGGGAGCAGTGACAGTCCACTTACCACTTTCACAGGTGATTGCAACCCTGTCTCTATTCTTTCATTCAGGCAGATCTGCGCACTGGAAAAATCCCTAATTTGAAGTTCATTTAGGGAACTAATATAGTAATATTTCCTGTGAATCGTTTCTGTAGAGTGGAATTTGCCTTTTAACCTTCAAATCTTTTATAGATTGGATGACATGAACTCAATTTAGTTTCTCCAGCTTGAAACTGGACCTTTTGGTCCTAGAATATCTATCTACACCTCTCTAGACATAGAGATATGTAAAATATGAGTAGATACCACATATACAAACTAAACTAAAATAATAGAAATGCAAGATTTTAAGCACCCGAGAGAGCATCTGAGTCCTGAAATACAGGAATTAAAATCGTTCCTACAGATACAATTTAACTTCATCCACCCTCCCGACTCCCCCATCCTTCACTGTGAGATGATGAGAGAAAGTGTTTTACTCTCTGTATAGAATCAAATTATGTGGAGACAAATGTGGATCTGCATAATGAAAAGACATTTTCAGAAGGTGAGTTCATGTAATAAGGGAGAAGCAGCTTACTGCAAGATAAGTTTGTTAAGGTATCTTGCCCTAAGAGACTAAATTATTTTCTTAAAACTGTTATAGGGTTCCTTTGCATTGCTAATCAACCTGCTTAAAACAGCTTTTTTTTTTTTGTCACAGGAGAGGGTCCTCATTTCTATATACTTGACTTGAATTTCAAAAAAAAACCTCTAAAGCTCCCAACTGAAGTCAGTGAGATATGCTTTAAATGTGTACAGCACTATGAACAGGAAGAGTACTTTGGGAAATTATGTGCAAAATGTCTCAGAGAGGTCACCAGGAAGGAATAGATGTTTTTATCTTAAATTATCTGTCCCTATCTGTAACAATGAGATAATAAATACTATCCCTTCATCTCTCGGGGATGTTGTAGAAATTCTTAATAAATGTGAAGTACTTAAATACTGTGTAATGATGAGTGCAATACAAAACCACAGAAGTAAACAAATAACTCTGACTTCATAGAAAAATTGAAAAGAGTGCAGTAAATACAGTATAGAACAACACACTGCAGAAGGCTGACGGAAAATATTGAACAGCTGTTCTCTAACAAAACATCATCCTGTCAGTGCACAGAATTAAACACAGGGGAACAGCCTACTGCAATCATATAATTAAGACCGAATCAAGATGCATATGTACTAAGCATCCAAATTAAGATTACATTGGAGATTAAATCTTGCATTTCTTAGCTTCTGAGTGCTTAAAACCACAGTATTAACAATTTTTTTTTGTGCAATTTCCTAGACTTTTCTAAATATCCACACTGAGAAAACAGTTTTAATTTTGTAATATTGCATTAATACTTAACAGGTTATTAGCAAAGCTACAGTATTTTACTTCATGCAAAATGTTGCTACTTGGCCTAATAAGGTACCTGATAACAGAAGTGGTTAGCTCTTATGGAGACCACAAGAAGAGCAGGACCAAAAGCAATGCTCTGCAGGTAGGTTTCACAGAATTTGACCAGAAAAGAGCAAGATATGGAGCAAAGTATTTTCTGGCTACAGTTATGCTCTGCTGAACACAAACGCTTCTTCCCTGTGTCTTCAGGTATGATTCCATTTTGTCCTAAGGGCTAAGCAAGGGCAGCAGGTGATCACTGGTAGCTACATGCACTTCCCTGGTAGGGTGCAGTCCCACCATGCTCCAATTCGTAAAGCAAGATTGAGACCAAAGCCAGGGCCCAGGGACTGGGTTGAAGAATATCCAGTACTAGATATTTAGAAAGAATAACAACAACAACAAAAAAAATATTAATGTGATCCTTCTTACTTTCTGTATTTATGGCAGTCAGCTCTTCATTGATTTCCTCAGCTAAAGAAAGCTTGCTTTACAGATGCTGCCAGATAAAGTCCTTCTGAAACACTCCTACCCTTCCTTGCCCTTCAAACCCATACCCAGATTCCAACCTACTTTTTATTTCTCTGCTTCTCTCCTCTCTAATATTGTATTTGTTTCACTTTAGCCCCTAAATTTGTCCTTAGCAGTGCAGAAAAGATGGATGCCTACTCTCAGATCAGCATCCTGGAACCACTGTAAACTATAGCATCAGCTTGCAATGACATTAAAAATAAATACATCTCAGGCTCTAAGTTGCAGTAGAATGATGATTGAGAGGAAAATTTAAGCTTCTAGCTTCGAGAGTCCTTTTTTATGTTTACTGAGATAGATTGTGATTTTTAACTTTAGCAGATATCAGTAGACTTTTCTGAAAAAAAAAGTTTTTTAACAAAATTTACTGACTCAGGCAAAACAATGTAATTTCTTCTGATTTCCCTTAGTGTTCTTCTCTGAAATGACTGAACTATTTTCACTAAAATTTTGCAAAAAAAAAAATCAACCTGTTAGACATGTAGCCCCAAACAATTAAAATTTGATAGTCTTTTTACATACTGTTTTTCTGCCTTGCTGACATGGTAGTAAGAAGCAACAAATCTTCAGGTGAAAGAACCACTCTGAGGAAGCAGAGTCCTTGGGAGAAGTCCTTGCTGAATGTTCCAGCATACTTTGGACATTTTAATAATATGATCCCTAATGCATATGCATGTCTACTGTATGGTAAGATGTCTTTTACGTATCCCAAAATGCTAGTCAAATGCATGAAGTTCTTCCGAATTTCTAGGTCAACTTTTAATACAAGATAAATTAAATGAAAGATGAGATGTTCTGGGATGTTCAGCACAATTTTTAAAAAAGCAGATATCACTTAGACTCAATAAAAAAAAACAAAACAAAACAAAACACAACCTTTAATTAATGACAAGCAACTTTAAGGATTTATCCTATATTGTAGTGAATGCATATTCTACAGAAGGTACTTGTATTTCTAAGAAAACAATGAGAAGACAGAATGATTCTGCAAGATTTACTTCTGTTCAGCTGAGACACTATCTTACATATATCAGAATATCACCCTTTTGCCTCTTAGAAATGCCACAGAAAACAGATGTATGAAGATTCAGAGACAAGCCATCTTACAAAGGTGAAAGGAAAAGCTACAACCTGTATTACGTCTTCTCTGGAGATTTCTGTAGTAATTTAGTAGCCTAAACAATCAAGGGTGATATAGAGTTGGAATGACTTTGAGAAGAATTTATGGTTTAAAGTTTGAATTTTATAATTGCGTATGGTCTGAACCTTACAAGTCAAATGATTCTCTTCTTATTGGAAAGTCTAAGGAAAATGCATTATGGAAATAAACCAATAATTTCTATGACCTAATTAAAAATAATAAATATTAAACAAATGGAACTGACAGGCATTTTACCTTCAAGTTTATAAAAAGAACTGAACAAATAGCAAAAATAAAGTAACGATACAAAGCATGCTGCTGAACTAATCTCACATTAAAAACCTGTCAGGAACATGATAACTGGCCCAGATTTGCATAAGCTATTTTAGCACACAGATACATTTTGCATGTATTATTTTAACTAGAAGTCTCAACATGTTCTTTTTTTAAAAGTTCCTTATTTTTAAGAGCTCATTAATTTTTTTCCCACTTCTCCACTTATTTATCCTTATGCTTTCTCTGTTTCCCCAGGAGTTATCTTTGGTGCTTCACTCCAAAAGAAAAGAAAATTTTTTTAAAAAGTGTTATTTTCCTGGGCCCAGCTGCTTGAACTAATATTTGCATGATGCAGTGTGTTAGGTTATATGATAAAGCTCATCTCTCTGTGTGTGAGAGCACACATGTGTCTCTAGGGCTGAGAGTAGAGGAGGGTTGACTGTGGGACCAGGGGAGTCCCTGCCAGGTCTAGGTAGGGGGGTGGGGCATGTGTATGTCCGTGTGTGCAACGGTCTGTACCAGCAGCTGGAAGAGGGTTTTTTAATGTCCAGGTGGCAGCACAGCTGGGGAGATGGGGGTCCAGGAGCCAGTAACTAGACAGACTGAATAAGTCCAGCTGCTGGAGGGATCCACCTTGTACATATGAATATATATATGTTCTCTCCAGGGGACTTGCATCCTGTCCAGTCAGAGAGGGAAGCAGGATGAGACTTGGTGCTGTCCATGTTCATGCTAGTGCTCTGAGTGTCTGTCTGCGATCTATGTGGCTCGCCATGGATATACATATAGATGTGGTGTAATATGTGGGCTCTATGTTTGTGTGTCTACTGGGAATCCATCCTCAGCCTCTTTACTACTCGGATGTGGGGACATGGGGACATGGAGCTGCAGCAGCCTCACTTCTGTCAGACTGTTGTATCTGGCATAATAAATTTTCCTCTGAGAACACAGGCTATGTACCTGTTTTACTTTTGTCACAAACAAGATATAGCATATATGTAGTATATACATGTGCTTTGTGTGTGCATACCTGCTGGAAATACATCTTCAGGATCACTACTGGTTGGATCTGGGGTCATGAAGGGGAAGCTGCCTCACCTCTTTCCTGCTGTTAGATGAGGCACGATATATCTTCCTCTAACAGAATGATTTTTCTCTCTCCCTCTTTGGTCAAATACAGTTTAAAAGCAAACCACTTGTGGTGATGTCTGGCATTTTAACTAGCAGATATCTTCCATTTTTCCTTCTCTACCCATAGTCATACTGTATTAGAAATACAAAGCAAATATAGGAGCTATAGGTTCTAGGAGATAAGTGTTAAAAATACATGACAGTTTCATCTTCCTTTACATACATCTCTCCTGTTCAAATGTACTTTTTTCTTAATCCCTGATTGAGACAATGGTCCCGTCTGTGCTTGTTTAAAAAAAAGCATGTTAGACTGGACCTTAATTTATATTTTTGCTCCAGGGGTGTTGCCATGGTAAAAATGTTGAAAGCCTTTGGTATCTTATCTGCTCAAGGTACACTTAGCTCTTTGTCTCAAGTGAAATTATCAGTCTTCTTCCATTACAGTGTTCTTCATAGGAACAATGGTGACTTTTGTTCATGAGTTTTGACTAGAAACTGCTTATCTACTCTTCAACAACTTACACAATGCCCGATCAGTAAAAATATTGCTCCTAGTTTTGAGGTGAAAAGGCACAGTTCACACTATGAGAAGCAGATGGTTTGGAATTCATGCTATCATTAGTTACTTCACAATTTCCACAAAATCATGACACTGCTCAACATTCATGTTTTCAGAACAATCATGAATGTGCTGAAAGACACTCAAAAGTCTTGTTGGAGAGTTTTAGTTCCAGTATTGGCACATCTGAGGATGTTATTATCTTTCACTTGTCCTTGTCAGTAGGGTTCTGCTGCTGCTGCTCTTGGTACTCCTCATGTTACAGAGAGAAAGGAGATAGGCTTGAGGATGGACATGAACAGACTGGAGGTGAGTTTTAGTGGATCAGTGAAACACAAAATACTTTATGTGGGAGGAAGCATAGGGAACTGAAGGAAAGAGACAAAGTGATCACAGAAATTAAGGTAGAAATAAGTTTTTTAAATACCCTCTTTCAAATACTGAGAAACACATACATGCAGCTAAGGTGATTTGTATACTCTTAATTTGGAGTTTCACAAGTCCAACTACCAACTAGAAAAGATGCACACCTGATTCCAGCAGGTATTTCTCTTATTGGCCTTATCCTTCATGGTGCTGATCAGCTAATACTGCTAGTAATAACTGTAGCAGTTAGAAAACATTGCTGTGCGGAGCAAACCCTTCTGGGGAGAGCTTTTCTGTTAGAGTGAAGGAAATATTCTGCAACATGTGTGGAAACCCATTCACATTCTTTCTATCCCCATGCTACTGTAGATGTACTGATTAAAATGTTAAATTCAGCTATGTAAAGTGCATTTTTTTTGGTTGGGCTAAGTTGTGATACTAATCTATTTGGTGTTCGGTTAATTTGGTTGTGAATAAAGAACTAAATTATTGCAATGTTTGCACAAGTAATCCATTAGTGTGATTGCATGAACAGCTTTACAGATCATTCCAATACTTTCTAAATCACACTAGCTAGTGTTAAAGAACAAGAAACAGATTGTTCCACATGCTAAAAGTTAAATGGTTAGGACTGAAAATCCATACAATTAACTTTCCTCCTATGTGATCGAATTAATTGTTATATTTTAATTTCTTTTGGGACATTAAAAATTTTGAAACAGCTCTCATTGGGAGAGGGAAATATACATTCTTGAAAGACTACCAAGGTCTGAGTTTTAAAAATAAACTAGAAAATGTTTATCTGTATTCTGATTGGTTTATAAGAACCATGAACTTTTAGAGAATTGTAGTATTTCGCTGACGGACTGGATACAAGAGGGTTGATTGATCTCTCAATTAAACATATCTAAAGAAGTCTAAAATAATTCCAATTGCCATTGATAACTTGAAAAGCTGAGTGTTGGAAATGCAGTTATTTCCAATGGTAAATAGTAATATCAGAAAACATGATGAGAATGCTCTGGATACAAATATCTAAAAAAAAAAAAAAAGCTTGTGTCATTCCAACCACCTACAATTAGTGGCTTAGTAAACTACTCAGCTATAAACTGTTCAACTATTCTTCATCTAATATTAAAGAGATGGTAGTAGTAGCTCTTAGCAATAATAGCTGAGCCCACCAAACAAAGAAACCGGACGACTGTAGTACTAACACTGTCTGGAAATGGACATAAGTCTTTGAATCAGCTGGTGGAAGGAAGTAGACAGGCCAGTCCAGGTGACTTGATAACTATCTTTTTCCCTGTTAAGGAGAGGTTATAGGTGAGACAAACTTGACAGTCATTTTTATTTGGGTGAGGAAAAGGAAACAGTAAGATGACCCCAGAAAAGGCCATAATTACCAAAAACATCTGTGTGCAGAAATGGTTAGCAGGCTCCTCTCAGATAAGAAGACAGCTAGCTGAAGCAGAGGAAGAGTTGAAGGATAAGCACAGCTTCCTTCAGTTGGCAGAATACAAGGCTGGGGCAGGGGGAAGAGGAAGAGAGATTAGTTCCTTTGTTCTAGAGAACAAAGAAAGCAACCATTTAGTTAATAGACTTATGAGGTTGCCTTCATGGAGAATGACTTGTTATGAAATAAATAGTGTGGTGTGACATGGTACAGTTACTTGAGAAATTATGTTGCCCACAACAGTGGATTTGTTCATAATATATTTTAATACCTTTTTTCCCTGCTATTTCACTGCATTATTTTTTTAAATCTTGCAACCCATGAGACGAAAATCCCAGCTGAAATATTCCATCAATGCACAGTATAATAATATCCCTTAGAGTTCAACTTTCACTATTACTTACCTTCTAGCAAATTAAAAAAAAAAAAGTACAAAACTATTTATCAGAAGACTTATGTTGTCCCATACAATCATTTCCTTTCTGACTGTACTAGATGATCTAAACCATTTTCCAAACAGTCTTAGGCATGTTCTGACCTCAGCAGATTTGGTTCAGTGTTCAGGAACACTGTTTGATATTTTTTTCTCAACGGAGGGATCAGTCGAGGCTCCTGTAAAGAAAGAATATAACCTTGTCAGAGGCTTAATCATTAATGTCCAGACAGATTTGTGTGTTTTGTATTGACAGTTGTCAAATCTTTGAAGTTACCTTGAAAAAAGGTTTACAGTATTTCATTCTGTCAGGACAGATACATTATGATGAATGTTGGATAGCTTTCCAGGTGCCTGGCAAGCAGCGTGGAAAAACAGTACGTTAATACTAGAGTAAATTTCATTGCAGAACTCAATATATTATATTCTCTCTTACTATGATTATTGACACATGTTTATCAATAAGAACATGAGATAAAAATGTTCCCCAAATATTGAAAAATCTTGCATGAGATTAGATCACATCAACAGTCTAATTTTGATTTCTGAAATGAGCTTTGTTTATTAGTGTCTTATCAGTCATAATCTCCTATTCTGCTATTCCATATAAGATACTAAATGAAATCTCAGAGTTACACTAGTAATAAACAGCTATAGTTACAGTGTAGTCATTGGATTGCTTTGAATTGCTCAGTGTCTAGAGACCAGAAAATGAGGCAACCATTTTTCAGTAGTAGTGATTTTCCAAAAAGGCCACTAAGCCATCAAAAACAAAGTTTGTAAAAATTATCTTAATGAAATCAACAAAATTTAGACTAGAAGGAAATGCATTACATGAAGAAAATATATTCATATTGCTAACAACACATTTGAAGTTGATCTATATTGTAAATATTTAAGTATGGGCTAGATCTGCTGATTCTGTCCTATAGGTTAAATCTACATTAAATTTCAATACATCTTGTAAAGAGATGATTTCTACAACATTTATTGCTATATTGTGGCACAAACACCTCATATCAAGCCTGTAACAAATAAAAAAAAAGTTAATATGCAAGGAACGGTATGAAGGAACATCAAAATGCCTGAGCAATTAGTTTCTAAATTTACAAAATAGCATGTAATATGACTTCCAAGAATTACATTTTTAAGGTATACATTAATAATAGCGATGTTATATGGTTTAAAAAGGAAACAAGTTAATTGCATTACTGAAGATGAGAGGTTTTTACTTTTAGTTATACGGACCTGTATTATGTGGGTCTGATATGAGTGTTCACGAAAGGATGACTACAAGATCCTAGAATGGCTGTTTAGACTTAGTTCCAAAAGCGATCGAGAAATGGTTGAGGAAACAGAAGAGACACAAAGTGTCCCATTATTTTCAGAAACAAACAGATGCAGGCAGGTAGAAACAGACTCAACATGCACCATGTCTGGAAGTACTACAGAAAAAAAAGTATTGTATACTTTTACTTTTTTTTTAAACAAAAGGAAATCAGAGATGGATCATTCCTGCTATAATTTCAAGGGCAAGCAGTCATGTTCTATTTCTTGCTGAGTATAAGCCAGAGTTTACAAAACATAAGGAGTCTGCATGAAATCAGATAATCTCCCCATTATTCTACTTCCTACAGAAGCCATTAGGGAGATAAGCACCAGCCTTACTCCCAGAAACTCTATGGACAAAGTGTTTCACTGAAGGAGGTAGTGAGGAATAATCCTTGACTCATACACCTTTTGAATATCTGCCTATGTAAAATGAATTGAGGAATACAGTATTTGTTCACCTCAGCTCTTATACCAATGCTGCTATTGTGATGAATATCCCAGCAAAACCAGTTAAAAGCTGATAGCATTAACGTGAACAGTAGTAGTTAAACTGTGTTTAAAACATGTTAACAACTAGAAAAATACATTTATACCATCACAGAAAAAAAAAAAAAAAGAAATATTTCAGAAAAAAAAATCACTTTCCTCTGCAAAGCGAAGTTGATTTATACCTCATCTTTACTCTGAGGTATTTCAGCCAGCATATTAGGATTTCTACTACCAGTGGATGTTACTCAAAATTGTCAACATCCATTTTCAGAGCTCTGCACTGAGTGTCTGAAGAAGAATTATATGAAGACAGAACCACATTCTCAGGAAATAATATCCCTTCAGGCAAATTACAAGCAAGCCCTTTGACAGGTTCATTATAAGCCTTTTTGTACTTTGAATTTATTAAACTCTTTTAACTCATACTGTGAAAATTATACGAGAAAAAGGAAGAAAAAAATAAGTCTGGGAGAATTCTATTACTGATCTAACAAACAACTGACTCAATTTTTAGAAACAGATCTTGATCTGGGTGTCTTAGCTTCAGTAAAGGAGCTTCGATTCATTTTTTCACAGGAATTAGCACCGATTTTTCTCTGGTAAGGAGATAAAAGACAAAAAATGTGTCATGATTTCTGTGTAATGAGAAACAATTTGGAAAAAAAAAAAGGAACTGAAGGAATAGGGCATTGAGACTTCTGGGAGTATTACTTGACAAATCTTTGACACTGCAAAGACCTAGGAAAAGTGATGCCTTTGTCTTTTCCTGTGATGTGTTACTGCTTTGTAGCGTATAGTACTTGACAATGTCTAGATTTCTTTTGGAAATGTCCTGCTGCAATATTCAGAACAGTCTAAGTTTAATCCAGGGAAACAAGTCAGTGCCTTCAGCTAATGCTAAACTACAATTTAGAGTCTGTGTCATACAGATCATCTGCACTATCATGTATGGACATACTGATATTTTGTTGCAATTTATAATGGAGAATATCTGTAGCTCTACCATTTCCTTTCTTCCTCCTCTCCTCCCTTGCCTAATAAATGAGCACCAGTGGTAATGAGCAAGGATTTAGAAAACTCTCTTTGTCTCTCACTGCCACATGTAATATTTATTTTATAAAATTCATCTTGTTCTGAAGAACCAAATAACAGTGACTGTTACAGAGAAGAGCAAAGTATGTATGTCAGCACCTCTTGTAACATGGTGGTATCTTTATCTTCAGCAAGTCTATGTAGTTCTATCAGATGTCTGAACGTTCAAAAATGCCAAGGCTTAACTTATGAAAACAATATCCCAGTTACTCCAATTACATTCTGTGTTTACTATTTTTTTTTGTAGTTTTATTTTTTACATGCACATGCACACATGCCTATATATGTATATATGCATATGAGATGAACAGGGGGAGTCTTACTGCCTAGTCCACTATTTCTTTTGTCTGCTTACATATTTATGCAGACAGACTTTATGCACTTCTTTATCTCTGTGAAGCTATTGGGGGGCAACTTTTGTAAATATAGCTGGAGGAAGGAGTTTCAATTACATGTTCATAAATGCATCATACAGGAAACAAATATCATTATAAATGCACAGATTGATATCTGGGATAATATATATTTGTGCACAGAGTGTTTAGTATTGATCAAGAGGACAAAAGCATCAATCTGTTAATAAAAGCTTTTTGTGACAACGATTCAGAACAAAGGTACTGCACACAGTAATGAAACTCAAAGAAAAGAAGAAAAATTAAAACCTAGATTTCTTAGTGCCTGAGTAAGGAATTTTTTCTATTACTCTTTTTCTATAAAATTAGCACATAGTACTAATAGGTTGATTTTTTGCTGGCTTTTTAATGCAAATAGGGAAAAATGTCCTTTTGTGTATAAGAGAGTAATATTTGAAATTTAAACTCTGGAGAATACAGTAGCTGTATACTGTTGTATCCTTTTTTTTAAATTGTTAATTTTAATAGACTGATTTCTGATAATAATTTGATCTGTAGTAATCCTAAAAATACATGTCAGGACTGAAGGAATGAGGTTCCCAGTGTGTTAGGGAACGTGTATAGAAAGATTTTCTGACATAGGCAAAAATGACTTAAAAGCAATGTCCATTGGTAAACGAATCAGACAGAACACCACAGAAATTTTAGTATAATAAACACACAAGACAAATGAGTGGGATATTAAACAAATACTATTGAAATCAATGGAGCATTTACTGAAGTGTTTTACAGACATGACATGAGATGAATTTTAAGGCAAGATCCAAAGGAAGGCAATGTTGTTGCTTTGTAATACTTGTTGGGAGCTCCTAAAGATCAGTAGTACCAGTGAGAAACATTTGAAGACAGTTGACTCAGTAGTAGTGACAGAAAGTGGAATTATACAAAATTTTTTTACAAAACATATCATGCATATGTATTTCAAGAAAATGTTATTTATAGAAAGGCCACATAAAGTTTATATATAACTACAAGGCTGCAGTATTTGAAGTATTTGAGATTTTAATCCGGATTTTAGTACAAGTCCAAAAAGAGACAACAATATATTCTTATATGACTTAAATGCTAACAGTTTTTGCATAATCTGTAGAAATAATGAATTAGATCCTTTTTGTTCTTACCCAAAGTCTGATATACACATCTAGTAGTCTTCAAGGTAAATATTCTACTTTTTATTATCTTGAAAATGCATGTGCTCTGGCTAATTATATTTTTGCATATTGATAAGATGGGGGTTTTTTTGGATAACCTCGCTAGTTGCTTTCATAAGCTGTTTTACTTGAGTGCTACTGAGATCATCCAGAAAGACCATGTCAATACTGCATCCTGTATTATAATCTCTAGTAAGAAGTATAGATTTTTTTTTTTTTCAAAGCTTATGTTCTCATAAAAATATTTCCTGGTAAATTTTTCAAGAATCTGATTCTCACAGATATGGTGCAACCCCATTTATGTTCATCATCTCTTTACATTGAAGCATAGGAAGTAAACAGAACAGAAATAATATGCATGATTCTTAATGGTAATAATGGTAAGCCTTATCTCTTCTGCATATTCTTAGCTTTTCCATGGTGACGGGTGAAGCTTGAAGAAACAATCAGGTAAACTAAAAAGAAAGCAAACCTTTCTATTTAGCAATTTCTGTACTTTTATCAGTGTATCACAGTATTTGTAACATTCAAGCTTATTGAGCTGCTGTCAGAAAGTCTTAAATTTACTATTTGAATAGCACAGAAAGAAATATATAAGAAATAAATTTCTAAGTCTTTGGGGGGAATTTGCCTAAAAAAATCTAGTAAATTATTAGCTGACCTATGCCTACTGAAATTCTTACTGGGAGATTTGTATTTAAATTTCAAATACATGCTTTCTGGCATAAATTTTGTTTTCTATAACATTCCCTTTTCTTTCTGCAGATAATGATAGTAAAGTTTTAATAACTATATTTGTAAGGAAACACTAAATCTCATTTTCCTCATAAGTTGGGTTTCTGCATGTAACTAGTAATTTAACTTGATGCAGTTTTGGTTTTGTTTATTCAGCAAGTAGATACTTTCACAAAATAAAGATAAATCATACACTGCTGCAACCTACAACTGCGGTGTCCACATCTACGTATCTGGCAGAACTCTCAGAAACAGGAAAGCAAAGTATAACCAAATCAAATAAATCTAGCTTGTCATAAGACTGTGCAAGTTCAGAAACTTAGGTGACTGTGAAATATAAGCTGTCAATTCCTCTTTCAATTGAGAAAAGTCACAAGGAAAAAAAAAAACAAAAAAAAAACCCAACAACCAAAAACTGTAGCTTTGACAGACTTATTTTCAGGGTACTTGTTTAAGTTATAGGAAGATCAAGAGCTAAGTACCTGTTCTGAACCTGTGGGTCACAAATTGTAAAGGAGAGCTCACAGTTAGGGACTGGGGTTCCTGGTGTCCCTACAGCTACCTGCAGAAGAAAATATGGAGCTGCTGTTTTGTTTGCCAGTCTCAAAAACGAAAGGGACAAACATGCAAGAGTAAAAAAAAAAGCTGTGCTGTTAAAGTGGTAAGAAAGATGCCAGGAAGTAACTCCAGAAGCCAGAAATAAATCTTTAGTTAGCGATCACATTAAAACAGGAAGCCTGGGTTTTTTTTTTCATGAGCAGTAAAGGGGAAGATGTGACAAACAGTTGAAAATCCAGCTATTGTCTGAGAGGGCTCCCAAGTGCTAAGCTGGCCAGTGATGCTACTCTGACTTGGCAACATCTCCAAACAACCTTCGTGGCTGCTCTTCAGCCACATTATGACTGTCTTCCTTAAGTGCAACTGTCTGCATAGGTCAATGTTCCCCCTGACACAGTCTTAGTAGGGGGCAATGAAGAGCTAAAACAGGGTATGGAGCTCTGCACAGGTCTTGTTCATGCACACAGTGTAAGTTCTCATGCATGAATTCTTTCTTTTATATACTGAATACAATCTTAGTCAAAAGGAAAAAAAGGCAACTAAAAGATCAAGCGAACCATAAAATCTGAAAGAGGCCCCAGGAAAGCAAAGGAAGCCACGGTCATAATGTTCAGCTGTTCTCTCAGACTGGAAAGGATCTTATTTTTTTCTTAACCTACTTTGAAAGAGCAGGCTTTCCAAATCTGGAAACAGGAGAATTGATATCACAGACCATTTTATTAAGTTGACTCTCCTCTATGAACAACTTCTAAGTAATTTACTGTGGTTGTTAGTTTACAATGTTTTTTATTAATCTGACCTATTTCTATGTGAATCTCTGGAGACCTTTCATGTGTTAAACTTTACATATATCTTACCTTATTGTCTATATTTTTATTTATGTTTAGCTTGTTATTTTTAACAGAAAATGCTATGAGTGAGAGTATAGATGAGATAAATTTCCGAAGTCAGCCATTGCAGTATGATCAATTCATTTTCAAGTCATGTCTCTGAGGTATAGAGGTCAGAAGTATATATGTAAGCAAATCTGTGTGTCAGATGTTAAACAGTAAAGAACGACATTATATAATGTGTTATACAGAGATCATGCTTAAAGTTCAGATTTAAACTTATGTAAATGCATTTAAACTTGCCCATGGGCAAGATTTTCATGTTATAATTTGAGAAAAAAAAAAAAAAAAAGATAATCTAAGTACTGCGTGTCTCTTAACAAGAAGATTTATTGCAGAAATAGAATGTTCCTCAGAACAGTCATGCTGCTTATTTCTTATTAAATATACATATTATGGAATATATTTTAATCCTTTTATCTGTGAGTTTCAGAAAGCTATTTCAAGTTATCTGGTAATATTCTTCATTTTCAGTTCTGTGAAGAACAAGTATTCAGTAACTTTTGACATAAAACATCATGCAGCAAACTGAGGTTTCTGGTGAAATTATTTTCTGAAACCAACAGGTTGAATGTTGTGGATTGTTCTAAGTTTGCTCACTACTGTCAGAAAGTACAATAATAACATTCCAAATTTAGCATTTCAATTAGAAGTGATTGCCAAAAAATCCCTATGATCCAGCCCCACACGCCTAGATTTCTGCATGATTTTGCGCTTTTTTATGGGTTTCTCTTATGAATTCTGCCATTCAAGAGTGACTAGAGGCAGTAGGTGAAATTCAAAACTCACTTTAAAATTAATAAAATATTGATGAATCCTAGTCTTATAAAAAGGTTAGCATAAAATATAATCAGAACTGATGACTGGTGTGATATTTAATATATTTTAAAATACCAAAACTCCCATTGTCTTTTATATCCTTTAAAAAAATTCTTTCATTTTTTTTTCCCCTTCAGGTTACCTTTTCTACCTCCCAAACCCTTTATGGTCTTAAGTTTTTAAATTTTTGTCTCAGAAATATGTGAAATATTGTTTTTTTTTTAAGAGAAATATGAAAAATCCTTCTAATGTTCACTAAACACAGGGGAAAAAAGAAACAGAAAACAATGAAGTTACCTTTTGTATACTTATTTTTTAATATTGGATATTGATTAATTTTCTTCATATATGTTTAGGACTAATAAAAAATGTATCTGGCAAGTTCATGATAGCAATAATTAGTGTTGACTGATTATATATGGCACACTGCTGAATTAACACAGTTCTTTTAAAAGTACAATAATTCCCCTAATAGATAATCCTTACTGCCTCTTTATCACGAAGGCCCACAGCTAGATAAGAAAGGCTATTAATTTTTAACAGTTAAGCCAGACATATTGGTCCTATTAAAATCCATTTTCAACATAGTTGAGCACCACTATATAATATTTGAGAATATACTAGATTAAAATAGAGATGATACTTTTAAGATAAGATCTCTCTTTTATTAATGAAACATAGTTTTGATATATCAGTGTACATTCCCTCCAGATTCTTTGAAGATAAAAATAATTTTATACAGAGATAGCTATTGTAATTATAGAATTTCATGCCCAGAGGTATAAAGTACAGATTTTGAATTTCTTTTGTAACTCAAATTACTGATATTATTAGAAATGGAAGTTCTATATTAAGAATTTATAGAAGAGTAGATGCTGATTTAAGAGTTGCAAAAGAGATTTTATAGTAGATTAGAGTACAGAAGATTAAAATTCTGGTTTTTATGAAATGAAGCATTCATTTACTTCAAATACTTTTCCTCTCAGCAGAAAAATGAATGCTGATACTAAAAAAATGTAAGGTTACTCTATACCCCAATTTTACAAAGCAGATATTAATGAATGTATTTGGTGACATACTTTAGGTCTATTATAAAAAAAAAATAAATATATATATATATAAATGCTAAAGATAATGTGTGATTGCTGTGTACACTTTGCCGCTAGTGTACAACTGAGAACGAGAAATCTGGTTTCTCTAGTGGGTCATCTTAGGAGAAGAATCTTTAAATCAGTGCTATAAATGAAGAATATTCCATGTCAATTAGTAAAAAGAATTTTGCAGATAAAACAATTGTCTATATCAGTATTCTGTCATCTGATGAACTTGATGCGTCAGAATATGCTTTATCTAATAAGAAACAAGAAATTTAAATTATTTGAGTGAATGGATTTGATTTCTATAATTCTTTTTCCCAGTTTTGCTTTAGCTCTTGAATATTATAGAAAGAGAAAGGATGAGGAAAACAGACAAAATCCTGTTAAAATGTAAATGACATTAATTTCTAGGTAATAAAGTATGCATTAATCTTGGAACACTAATGACCATAGTAGTAAAAAAGTATATGGCATATTTTATGTACTTCTACCTCCTCTTTGTGCTCACTTAGACAAAAGTACTGAGATAACTTAAGAGACATTATATTCCTTTTGTCATAAAAATAATTAAGAGCTTTAGAACTCAATTTTCTTAACTGAATTTGTTTTGTTTATCTGCTTATATAAACAAAAGATTTCAGTTTAACAAGTAATATTCTCAAATATCAGCAGCCACTTTCGGGAAGTGAGTTTGGGGAATACAAAAAAAAAATTTTTTTACAGAGCTGAGGGCAAATATCGCAATCACTCCACTAATACTAAACACATAGTTTGACTCTGCATTTGACTCACATTTAAATGGTCATTGCAGTTTTGGTTTTTTGGTTTTTGGTTGTTTGTTTTTTTTTCAGGAGGCAACTGCTAAGACACTACAAAGACATCATTTTCTCTCTGGAGGCTTTTCTGAGTTTTGCAATTTCTTTGGTATCTATCTCAGCTGGTTTTGATCCATAGTTAAGCTGAACTCTCCATTAGTAACACGTTAACCAAGGCAGAAATGTTATTTGCCAAGCTGGCCATAATTTTTGGAAATACGAGTACAATGTTACACTGAGAAATATATATATATATAAAAACCTGCAAAACTGTCTTCATATAGCATTTCTGACAGACCGCACATGGACCACATTAAAAAAAAAAAATATATAAAATCAACATAAACCTTAATGATTTGTACTGTGGTGCATCTATTAACAACAGAGTTAAAACCTTGCATAGCAATTACCTGCAAGGGCAATTTGTCAAACTAAAACTAGAACGGTCAGTCCTGGGGATCCGTCAGGGGTATGCAAAAGCAGGATCAGGCCAGAAATATCCTGATCATACCTGCTGTGGGATCACCTTGAGGCAGAGGAGGATCCGTCAAGCTGAGCAGAGATGGGAGAGCAACGTGAGAATTTAGTTCACCAAATATCCTTTTTAATCCGCAGTTTGGGAACTAGCTGTAGTTTAAACTACCATTTCTTCTGAATATCATTGAATCACTTTCACCAGAGTCCTATATCTTTCTAGGCACTCATACTTTTAAAACTAAAATTTTAGATTGGTTATGTCATAGTGATTTCCACAAATCACTAAAACTACCTTGAAATATTTAGTGACTACTTTCTTCCTTTTATTTGACATAATTTGTAACTGCAAAAATTAGAGCAATAAGAAGGTGCTCAACTATACCTGTATGCACCCTTCTTAGGATAATCCACAGATACAACAGATTGCTATCATCAATAATGTATAGTTGGGAAGCACTGTGCACTTCAGTGATAGAGCACATTCTTCCCAAAATTGCACTAAGTCAGAAAAATTATTGTAACTTTGAATTTGGTGTATGTAACTAGCTCCTGGAAAATCTAGCCTAAAATAGCCTTAGGAGATCTGTCTGTATTTTAAAAATAGACCTAAAATGTCATCTAACTTGGTCTTTAACTTTTTGAAATTAAATCCTCTTGAAGCTTCTTAGGCAAATACTATTAGGGGTTTTTTTTAGTTATAGAATTTATTTTAGACTGCGGATATTTTTATTTTTATGAAAATTAAAATATTGATTATCTAAATCAAATTATCATTATAAAAGAAAAAAAAATCACCATGAATTTTGAAATATATTTTGAATATTTCCAGTTTGGAAAGAAGCAGAGAAACTCTTCTACTTGAAGTACAGTTTCTGTCCCCTGTCTAATTTTTATTTCCAGTACATTGAATAGGAAAGATATGAGTAACAGCAAAAACAAAAACCAGCAACAACAGAAAAATCAACAAAAATTAAGGAAATTCAAAATGCAAATTATACATAATAAATTTGACTTGAAATGTAGGACATTGAAGGAAAGAAAGGAAGAATGTATGTTTGTCTCCTCAGAACTTTTCCTCTAGTTTTAAAGAGGAGAGTAACTTTTGTATGCTCTCAGCTACAGCAGTACTTCGTATTGTGCTGAGTTTCTCCCATTTACTGGAAACATGCTATTTTTTAGAGGCAAATGAGGGAATCAGAATGCAAAAAATAGAACCGAGGATATTAACTTGTTTAGCAGGAACGAATGGTACTTTCTTAATAAACTGGAAGTGCTTAACCTGAACTGCACTTTTAAAGTAATATGTTCTTATTTAATTAATGATACTCAGGATCCAAAAGGAGTAATTGTGAAGTAAAAATTCCAAATAATTAAATAATTTTAAAGATACTACAGATACCAGTTAGAAAGCACAATCTAAAAAATATGAAATAAATATTAAGACAACAAATATTAATGTAAACACATGCTAACCAGTGCTATCTTTGTAGACAACTGAACCCATATATCAAACAGTATCAATTTTTCTAGTAACCTGCTTCCTTATAATTTCCTTATCTTCCAAGTCATTCCATGCTGTAACTTAAAGCAAAGTGACACAAAATTGGTCTGCTACATCTGTTAAATTGGTCTTTTATTATTGAATTAGTGATTTGTTGAGTCAAATATTCTAACTCTTGCTAACTAAAAATGATTTTACTCACCTTTTCATTAAATGAACATAAACCCTATTCAGGGTTTATGTTCATAAGTTTTGTATAAAAGGTATTTAGACTTAAAAGCAGATCTAAATCATTGCATTTAAGGTTTTATTACTTTATTTAAAAGCTCATTAGAGAGTAGGAATTAAACAATTAACTTCTGACAAGTCACAATTAGCTCCTTATTTAAAATATTTACTCTGTTTTGTATCAAATAAACAAGCAGAAAGTCGAATCAGGGAAAAAACCTTGTTTTCCAATGTTAGGCAGCAACCTTCGGTTAAATCTCCTTTTTCTATATACATTTCAGCACAGTTGTTTAACAACAACAAAGAAAACACTGATAAAACTAAAAAGGGTGTGAGTACTGTCTTTTTGTCTTATCCCAGCATCACTCCTGAAGCAAAACCCATTTATAGAGCTACATATTTGTAACTTTGCACTTTAAATGTAAGATTCTCCAGGTGAAGTATGGAAATGACAAGAAAATAATAAAACTTGCAAGAAAACTGATGAATGGCTATGCAAACAGAAAATACTTGTCACCTTGGGCATTGCTATGTCCTATTGCAAAAGTCCAGAGATGTCTGCATAGAGGTTAGGTGTTTCAAACAAGATAACAATCCAGCACCTACTGTGAGCATCTGGCCTTTTCTAGATAGGGGGCATGACTGGAGTTCCTCAGAAATTTGTCACAGCCACTTATAAACAGAAAAAGTTTCTATCCCCTAATAGGCTAAGTTATTATGTGCTGTGAGTACGTACTGAACTACTGGGGAGAATGAAGGAGATTTTGAAAGTTATTTGGTAGAAACAGGAAAGATAAATTGAGTTTAGGACAAGAACAGGGTTGAGAAATTCAGAGAGAAATTCTGAAGTATGAGTTTCTGAGAAATCTGAAGTGAGTTGCTTGCTTCATCTGTCAAGTTGCTCCTAACTGAAATGTATAGTTCTAATTTAATTGCAACCCCTAGTATTCATGTTGATTTGTCTCTGGGAGTAGGAGAATCAGAAACCATTGAGCCAAGGAGTTCTTAGGGCAGAGGTTTATGATGTCAATAGGGATGGGAAAATGCTAATTAGAACATACAAATCAAGACAAAACCCAATAAAAGGTGTTTAATCCTCTGACTACTGTTATCACAGACTTTTCTATTAATCTTTACACCAGAAGGTTTAAATGTGAAGAGTGAAATACAGAACCACAAGGGGAACTAGGGGGAAAAGGCAGGCATTCACTTCATAAGCTTTCAGATCAGCAATTCCCTAAACCTAAACTCAGCACAAAGAGGAACTGACTGAATTTCTGTAATATGTTCTCAAGTTATGAAGTATTGGGATTAAAGCTGGTTAAAAATAATTCCTTTTATTTATTTTTGTGACTTATTTTAAATGTGTTTCTATTATTAACTCAACTTTCAGGGATCTGTTTTAATTGCATGATGAGGTGTATGATTTCTACAGTAGCCAGGAAAATACGAAGTAGTTCTATGAGTCTTAAACATCACTGTCCTGTTATTCTTACTATCACATTCAGGTACTGAAAGAGTGTAAAGGGGAACATAAGATAATGTGGGACTACCTCGGGGGAAGAGCAGGTTGACAATTTCTGTTCTATATGTGTTTTATTAGAGACCTTCTGATGGTAGTAAGTCAAGATGCTGTCACTAGGGTCTGCCTTGAATAAATAGGGAGCAGTGGTTGAGCCTGTGGAAGCTGGCAATTCTTTTGGTTGTATATTAGCTTGTCCTCTCAGCTTTTCTCTCTGGCATTAAACACTTCCTCATAGTAACTTGGAAAAAAAGATCATTCCCAGGATAGAGAGTATAAAAGACCAGAGATCCCCTGGGGAAGGTGAGATGGAGTTTCTTCAGCATTCAAAACATTTAAACAGGACAGAATGACATCCCCGCTCCAAGTCCTATTGCCCAATTAGAAAGCACATGTAATTTTGATCTCTGAATTCATATCAGACTATGGATAGCTCCAATGTCTAGGACATTGAGTTGCTGGAGTGCATCCAGACAAGGGCAACGAAGCTGGTGGGGGGGTCTGGAGCACAAGTCTTATGAGGAGCATCTGCAGGAACTGCGACTGTTTAGTCTGGGGAAGAGGAGGCTGAGGGGAAACTTCATTGCTCTCTACAACTACCTGAAAGGAGGTTGTAGGGAGGCATGTGTTGGTCTCTTCTCCCAAATGACTTGTGATAGGACAAGAGGAAATGGCCTCAAGTTGTGGCAGGAGAGGTTTAGGTTGGATATTAGGAAACACTTCTTTACTGAAAGAGTGGTCAGGCACTGGAACAGGCTGCTGAAGGAAGTCGTGGAGTCACCATCCCTTGAGGTGTCCAAAGAACATGTAGAAGTGGCACTTCAGGACATGGTTTAGTAGGCATGGTGGTGTTAGGTTGATGGTTGGACTTGATGATCTTAGAGGTCTCTTCCAACCTTAAAGATTCCATGATTCTATGAAAATATATGAGTCCGAATGTTGTAATCTTGTCAACTTCTACTTTTCTCCTCTCAGAGTCACTGAAATCACATAGTGTGCTCCTTAACCAATTGAGTTCTATAATAGGCAAATCTAACCTTTCAATTCTTCTTACAGCATTATAGCAATAGTTGGATTCAAACGCTTCAGACTCTCTGATTTGGAGAGAAACTATAGGTCTATAAATGGGACTTCACAGCAAATAAGCAGCTAATACGAGCTTTATGCTCCAAATAGGCAGGTTTTCTTATGTATAATTTGATATGCAAATAGATTACATTATTTGTCTGTGTACAAAATATACAGAAAATGGAGTTTCTGAGGTAAGATATATAAACTTGACTTTCACTGCTTCTTTTGAAGCATCTTTGTCTTTTAGATATCCAGATGCATTGTTACTTCCTGTTTATCTTATAAAGCATAACTATAATTTGATTTTTTAAGATTCATAACAGAATGGATATACACAAATGTAACTACCTCACAGCAAATATGCAGAAATGCAAAAGCTCCTCTCTAGCCCAATGATCATCATTGTGCTTACTGAATGAGATTTCTTACTTTCTTTCATGACATTAAAACTTACTTAAATCTAACCCTACGCATCAGCAGTCAGGAGTAGAAAATATTTCGTTCTAAGATTCTTCCTATTCACTTGAAAATAGGTTCAAGGAAAAATAGCTTCTTCAAAGTACAGCTGAGTCTTGATCAAATTATTTTGGTGGAATAAGTCAAAGTAAAATTTGAGACTGATGCGAAAATTCTCAGTTGACAACTGATGATCTCAATAGACACTGAGGCTTTTTTTTTTTCCCTTTTCTGTTCTGTGAATTAACTCCATTTCCACTGACTCAGAGGTAAGAGTGAAATGTACATTTTGATATGAAGGTGAGGAGTGCATACTGTGGTGCAATATGAGGTTTAAAATATTTCATATCTTTTAATATCAAATGTATTTTGCTATTAGAAGCATAGATGAATTGAAGCATGCATTGACATTTGGATCTGGATGATGTTTAGACTTCTGATTTTAGCTCTGACCCATAACTGAAAGCACAAAAAGGATTTATATAGAGAAACAATTCAACCTCCACCTAAAATTCTGAGTATTTGGATTCAATGCCCTGGATTTGTGCTTTTTCTAGTTCTGAATGATAGAATATTTTAATAACTATCATGTCAGTAAATCTGATAAGCAGAAGCCACTGTATCTTAGTCATTCTGGAATTAAAAGTTAAAAAAAATGAATTACACATCTATAATCTTGATTTGTTTGTACTAGTGTAATTTACATGGTTTTACTTTCTTGTAGGTATGGTTCATAATACTGAAAAAAAAATCACAGTAAACAGTACCAGCTATGGTTATACTTGAGGTGTAATTTTTATTGGAGTAAAGAACATGGATGATACTGAAACAGGATTTTCTACTTGAAAATAGAAATGAATTATAATACTCAGGCTAAACTCACAACCACATCTATTTCTATATACAAAACTCAATGATATATCAGAATTTCTGCAAAACAATAGTCTCTTTCTGACTAAGTGAAAGCATAAAGAACTATAGAACTAGAAGGATCTTCTTGTATGCATTAATGTTTTAAACTGGAACTGGAGCTAGAATATTCTGCTTAGTGTGCATATTGAATAAAGTAAGATTGTTGTATTATTTCAAGTAAGTCAATTAGAAAGACCTTTCCTTCTTCAGTTAAGGTTTCAGAGTATTCACCCATGTGTGGAGGGAAAATTTCTACGTGGAGATTGCCAAGGCACTTTGCAAAAAAGTGAACTAAGCTGGAAAGCATAACTAAACATGATATCACAGTTTCAGGGTAGCTGATCTGATGATTGCCCCTGTGCTGGTCTTGATTCATCCAGTCCTGAAATAAGAGGATACTTTTCCTGTATACTAGAGGATACTTTTCCTGTATACTAAAATTTGCCATGTAGCTCTCCTGCAAGTATTGTTCCAGTCTTATCTGCAGCACTTGGTATAAGGTCTTGTCTGTAGAAGAATAATATTGTCATGATTTGGCTCTGCGACTTAGCTCTTAATCTAGCAGCTATGATTTTCCACTTTCTGGTTCTGGTTGGTATTAAAATGTCCTACATTTCTTACACCTCAGAAATCACCTTTCCTTCTTTCAGCCAGTTGTCTCCCTGTGAAGTAATCTCTCTTCTCCATGATTCTTTTTGACACTGTTAACCACTTCTGGTGAGACAACAGGGTACAAGCCATATTTATTCCTGCCGGTGTCTCTTTTATTAAGAGCTTCCACTCAGCCATGAAAATCTGATGGATCTCATGAAATATCACTGATCTGTCATACTTTTTATTCTGTTCAGCCTCAATTTCAGGACACTTTTTGTTCCAGAGACAACAGATGCTGCACAGCAAAGGTTTACTGTGGTGTGTTTGCTGTGCACGTCCAGTAGCATGGTTGTGCTGCAAGACACGATATTAGTCCTTATGCAGGTCAACACTCTGTACCTAATGCTCTCTGGTAATGCTGGATTCACAGGCCATGCCCTGGAAGGAGTTTAGTTGATCCTGCCAACGACCTCGTTGCTGGATACATACAAATTCTGAACAAATCTCTGAAGTCCTACTTTGACCACCCTTTCAGAAAGTTTCCCCTACCCGAAGACTCCCAGGCTAAAACCTCCATATTTGGATATAGGTCAGCCCTGTGCCTGTGGGACCGTTGGATTTTTAAGCAGGACTTTGAGTCTATGCAGGATGTGTGCATATATTAAAGTTACTACTTAGGCGAGCATCATGGCCCTGAAGGTGCTGCCAGCCCTGACTGTCCCTGCCCACCCTATGGGATTCACCCCACCCTACCCATGTCTCAGGACCCCATGTCAGCCCCCTGGAGTTCAGCTCACCCTGCTGACAGCCCAGGACCACATTGCAGCCGCCAGAGCCATCAGCCCCTGCCCCAGTGACACTGCACCAGGGCTGGTCTCCAGCTGCCCAAAGCCTTGCCTTGTCTGGCCATTGGCTCTGCTGAGCCAGGCTCACCCATGTCCCCAGAGAGGTGCCTGATGTCCAGGCCTGGGGCTCCTCTGGTGCCCCTCAACTGCCCTGTTCCTGTCTGGGTGTGGGATATACCCTGGCTGCCAGGCCCTGCCATCACCCACCTGGGGAGACTCTGATGCTTCTGGCACCTTGACAATAAGAAAAAAAAGGGAGCATGTTCTTGAGACTTTGCTGATTAGGATCTTTATCTATTTCTTATTTGGAAATAAGTAGAATAAAATGCTTCACGTCAAAAAGAAAGCATTATTTAATCACAGGGATAATAAAATCATGCATTTTTTAATCTGTTAAAATCTTAGACTCAAAAGTTCATATGGTGGGCAATGTAAACATTTTAGTATGACATACTTTAGAAATATTTGTAAAGACACGCTGAATTCTCACCACACGCTTTGAGATAGTTGTGAATTCAAACTGCTGCATGAAGTTACTGAAGTGCTTCTGCTAATGCTGAAAGGACGTGAATGTGTCCAAAGTTTGTTAGGTACACGCATGACCATGAATGAAAATATAAGTTGAAGAGCTGAACTGCTTTCAGATGGTGCTTTTTTTTTTTTTCTTCTTTCTTATTAGGAGATCTTTAGTATTTATTCTTTTTCATATTCATTCCAAGACAAAGAAATTGTGAATATACAATACTGTTAGGGGATTTGTTTTGCTGGTTTATTTATTTTTAGGAACAGTATATTAAATATTGTTGGTTTGTTTTTTAAGTTTTTTTTAATTTTTTCCTTTTTTTTTTTTTACTCTTGAAGAGTGGGCTTCCCTTGTAGCTACCTAATTTTAGCTGTTTAAGAGGGAAAAATGTAGTAAGGAGATAGCACTGTCTTGTTTTTATCTAATACTGTTTCAGTCTAAAAAGTTTATGTTAACAAACAGGTTGCTTTATATCCCTGCTGACTTTCTTTTTCCGCTATTGTCTTTGCACATGACATAGGTGCTCTATGAACACGCTGTCTACCAATTGACCCATTACTGTACTCATAGAGCTGTTCATGCAATCACTGGTGTAGATTAATGCAGTTTTTTAAGAATAGTTAAATAATCAAGTGGTAACAGTTTAGATTCAGAAAAGAGTTCTTGGAGTTTCCTGAAAAATAGCCATCTTTATATCAGGTCCTGGTCCTGTCAAGTAAGTCTCTTTTGAAAACAGCAGGTGCTTTTTGTCTCCATAGTGCTTAACCCCATAGGTACAAGAGTACATTTGACTTGACAACTAGCAGAAGAATGAGAATATTCATAATTTGGACACCATTGATTAAGTGATCCATCTCCAGCGATTGTGAAGCAGGAGTTGTGATAAGTCTGTCAATGCTGAACAATTTCACAAGGAAGAAACAAATTATTCCACATCACAAGGCTATTCAAATGATAATTTTTCCAATAATAAATCTGACAGTGAAGTTGGTACCCATGAAGATTTGCAGTTCTTCATTTTCTTAAGGCTAGAACAGCACTTCAGATTTTTCACTTAAAATATTTCTTTTGAAAAAAAAAAAAAACCCCGTACAAAGGTTTTTATATAATAACTGTCATAGATTACTCTAGAAGCAAGCAGGAAAAAAAAAAAGTTTTCCAGAATTCAAAACTATTTCTTTTGGTTATATGGTTGCTTATGTACTTGCCCAAGGAAAACAACAGATGAGTTCAATGACTTGTCCATCAGTTATGAAACAAATAATAATTTTCATGCATTCTAATGGGTATGGGGCAGTAGAAAGATGGGGAGAAACTTTTTCACAGAGCCTGTTGCAATAGGATGAGGGGTAATGGCTTTAAGATAGAAGGAGGTAGATTGAGATTGGATATAAGGAAGAAATGTTTTACAATAAGGGTGGTGCAACACTGGAACAGGTTGCCCAGAGAGATGTTATTTGCCCCATCTCTGGAAACATTCAAGGTCCCATTGGACTGGGCTCTGAGAAACCTGACCTTGTTGAATATGTCCCTGCTTCTTGCAGAGGGGGTGGACTCGATGACCTATAAAAGTCACTTCCAACCCATACCATTCTATGATTCTGTGATTCTATGATTCTATAAATCATTCTAAAGGCATAAGGAACATTATCAGACAGTTTGCAGGTATATAAGCAGGCTGACATAAAGGCTAGGTGCCTAAGCTTGTGCCTTACTGAACTCTGAAGTCACTGGTAATACTTATTTAAGTACCTCTTTGAAGGCTTTGAAGGCTTTTAAGGCATAGATATAGTGAGGAATAAAAATCAGTCTGTTAAGGCTTCTATATGCAATCTCCTCTACTTTGTGACATTGACCAACGAAAACTTTGTAATAGTTCCTGGATCAACACATTTTTTAGATTGGTGCACTGTCATAAATGGAGCCTTATTTGAATCTCACGCTCTACGAGAAACGCTCTCTAGGATATATTCCATCAGCCATTCAGCCTTCCTTTTATGAACAGCCATGAGAGATGTGAGGCAGCTGGCCTGGATGAGTAAGCGCTTCAGTCATATGATTTTAAGATCACACTACAGGTGAAGCAGAACCCGCTGTTGTAGATTTAGTGCTCAGACAGATGGTCAGTCTGTCACACACAGGTGAACACAGCTGTCTAGAGAGTTAGACGTGTTTGCGAAGTTGAGATGGAAGAAGGAGATGGAGGTCCTTTGTAACCAATAATCATCCACACATTACAACAATATGAGTGGCAATCAATGAATTGTCTTCCCCTCATCACTGTGTGAGCTGCCTCTTTACAGTTAGAATGCTGCTGATGTCTCTTTTTACAAGGCATTGCTGAGAAATATTTTTATTTTTAAGGAAACAACTTTTGGAGTTTAACATAAAATTCAATTTTTAACTTGCAGTATATTTCTACTGGCGTTCTTAGAAATATACATTTTGTTTTTTAATCTCTCAGCTTGCTAGTTTTTCTAGATGCTTCTTAGTGTCTAGTGTTTCAGTTGCTATAACAATCCTATCCAGTTTATATAAATCTTTCAGTGAAAATATAAGAAATCTGTAATGATGTATCACACTGGAAAGTCCTGAAATTTCTTTCCTTGATATAATTCTAGTGTTGCCCTGGTACCCGAGAATATGTCTTTGTCTTGAAAATTCTTCCAGGTTTGCCCTTTCGAATTCTATTCTTATTATCCTCCTCTGCTTCCTGTCTTTCAAGGAAACTTTGTTCTTTCTCTGGTAAAGGTCTATAGCACAATCACTGGTAAGGGTGCAACATGCTACCTTTAGTACAGTTTCCTTGTCACTGTGACAGTAGCTCACTGTAGCTAATTGTGTAAAAAATAATATTAAAAAGAAGTATTAACAAGGTGCTTAAAGATTAGAGGACTCCAGTTTTACTATAGCATCTCCTCCTTTGAGCATCCTTTCTTGATAATCTCACAGTTTCAATGAGTACTTTTTTTCTGCAGAAATTTTGTTTTATCAAAGCTCAGATCTTTTCACTAAAACTTCCGCAGGAAAATTGAATGTTATGATTTGGAAATGCTGTTTCAATGTCTTGAAGGAATTTTCAATCAGGTGTGTTCCCATTTTTCTTCTTTGGGCTGAGGTCTTTCTTGAAGTCACACTGAAGTAGCAGCATCTCTTGCTTTGATAGGAGAAAGACTTTTTATGACAGTCATGACACACAGTGTTTCATGGACTTTGAGAAAATAAATTATAACCATAAGAGATTTTGGGAACATTTTCAATTGAGAAGACTTGACTTTGCATTGAGAAAGCTAAAGGTTCATCTGAAAGTTGATTTTTTTGTTGACATCTTGTTTAGTTGAAAACTCATGTTTCCATCCATTTTATTCTCCATTACTTTTCACCTTATCACTCCTCTTCTAAAACATACCCCTTCTTATAAAGTTTCAGCATTTGATGTCTATCTGATAGTATCCTGTCTTTGTCTCACTTTCCACTTTTTTGTGTTTCGCTGGCTTCTTTCAGTTTAGTCTTCCCAAGCGCTGTACTTAAAAGGAAGGATATGGAAGAAAGGTGAATGAAAGGGAAGAAGCAATAGGAAATCTTAGCCCTTTTTCTTTTAAAATTGTTTTGAAATTGCCACATAATTGATTGAATATCCAGCTAAGTCACCTGATGATAAAACATTGCTGGAAGTGTTGTCAGTTCAGTCTGTTGCACTTTCACAATGGATCTCTAAGACCTTTATTGAATTGCTTTCATTAACCGCAGATAGAATATGTGTAATTCTTCTTTCTTCCCATCCTCCTTCACTTAACAAGTAGCAATTAAGTATATTCTTCCCAGCTTCCCCTAAGAGTACAATCAATCTGTGGAATATCTGTTCTAGTCTGTGGCTTTTACATCAGTAAAATATTCATAAACAACATTTCTATGTCTAAAAAATAATGAGTGTTTCTTTCTCCATTTGCATCCCTGCAATGAGACAGTTTCAGATATGTCCCAGGATCATTGTTCCTTTCTGGCTTGAAGAATTCAGTTTTATGGCTACTTTGGATCATTAATATAAATTAAAGTAACTGAAGTAGTGTCTTGATAAACCTGGCCATCATTTGGGAATGTGTGTGTTATTATGTGTGCAGAATATACAAAGGACATGTGGTTTCAATCTTTAGTATTTTAGTGTATTGCCATTATTGTTTTGAAACACAGAGATAATTTATTACAGAGAATGTAAACACCAAAGAAACTTTGATAACTCTTTTCATGTGTGTCTGTCTTTAAGGTCAGGCAGCAAAAGTGTACTTTTAAAAGAAAGATGATTTCCATGGCAACAAAAATGAGTCAGGGAAAAAAGATGTTCTTAATTCATGTGTCTTTTTAGACAAGTATTCCTGAGATGCTTTTATTTGGTTTGTTTACATGACAAGCAAGCAAAAAAAAAAAAAAAAGCAAACAAAAGTCAAGGATTTTTTTTTTGACCAAGCTTGCCACATTTATTGTTAGGAATGAATGTCTCAATCTGTTAATAGAATTACCAAAATCAACAAGGTTACATAAATAAATGAGGAAAAATAAAGTTTCCCAAGACCACTCTAGCAAATCCTTTATGTCTTGATGGTGGCTGCTTATCCTACTGATAATCCTGTGGTCTAAGCAAGTGGAGAATGTGGAGACGTGAGTCAGAAGAATTCCAGTGTATTCCAAATTTACTTCTAAAATAAATTTGTAGTAGAGTTCAATTAGAAGTTCTGACATTAGAAGCAGTTGTCCAAGCGTCAGAAAAAGAAAAAGGAAAATAAATTATCTCCTTGAATTCCCGTTTGCCAGTCTTGTTAGTTCTTCAGGTTGACAAAGCCTCCAAGATGTCTACTTGTCTATTTAGTACAAAACATAATGAAATAAGTCAAGACCTTCTTCATAGCTCCTTTTGTTGCAGCTTAAATTGCTTACAAATTCAGTATGATTCCTCTTGCATTTGCCAGATCCTTGTTTGCACAGGAATACTTTGTCTATGTCTACTCTTTGACCCACATCCAACTTCTATTGCTCACATCAGAAGTAAGCTCATCTTTAAAACTAAAGGTAGAATTGGATCCTGCCGTTTGAATATGATTATTAGAACAAATCAAAACTATAAAGTCTTTTTAATTTACTGAAGTTATCATGATTATCTCTTCCATGTACAAAACCTGTTGGAAATATGTGTATAAATCATACAAATTTCAGATCTCATAGAAATCTAAATAACCTTTTCAGTGTAAAGATATGTTTAAAGCTTTGCAGAAGCAGACTTGTGAAGAGTTCAAAATTCACCACAAAAAGATACACATATGTAGAAAGCATACTTTTTCCCCCTCACTTTATTTATTCATTGACAGTATTGATGAGGTTGTAAGGTGCAACTTACTTTTTTCATTTTATCTGGAGAAAAGAGGAAAAGTGAATGAAACGTCATTATTCAAGTATTCACACTCCCATGATAGCTTAACCTGAAAAAGAGAAGCTTAAAAATTGAGGCTTAGTTACAGAAAATGGATGTGTAGTCCAAACTCTTTTTTGATATGAAAAATGTAGTTTAGGCAATTCTAATTGCTTAGCAACTTCACTATCAAAAATATATTCTGTTTTTTAAAGCTTGTATGTACCACATAGTCCTATGTCTAATTTCCTAACAGACATTCCAGGGGATAAAATTACCAAGTAAATAAACACACAAGTATGCCACTAAAGATAAATATTTATGCTACTATTAGAGTTATATTTTCAGGTAGATACTGTCTGTATTTCTTTAAGTATGATAAGTATTTTTCTATTTACATATCCAATAACTCATACTGTATAAACAAGAAATGAATTAATCTTGGGTTTTTTGAAATAAATTTATTGGTGAATTATTTTCCTGTTTGGGTCAACATAAGTAATTACTGTAGGCATGGGGAAAAGAGGAACAGAGTTACATGGCTTTATTAACACAGCTAAAAACTGGATTATCAAAATGAAAGCATCAAAATGCTTGAATGATAAATGGATTTCCCACATTTCTCTTCATGTAGATTTCCTGTTAAAAAGTTGTTCTTCTTGCTGTTGGCAGAAAATATAACTTGACTAAGAATGATTATTTAAATAACATGATATTACTGCTATCTTTTTCCTAGGCATCTTCTCTTCTGATAGCTTTCTATGTGCTAAACATGCAGAGGCAGGTGAGATGCTGTAGTGTCTTCCTGAGTACCAACCTCACAGAATATGACCAACCAGCCATTTGAATGATAACCTTTATCTGAAGTTATGCGACTGAGGAAAGGAAACAAGTTTTAGAATTTTCAAATTGTGTTTAATTCCAGTTCATCAACCAAAATTGGTTGCAATTTTAATGTTAAGATCCCACTGCCTGAAGTGAGAACACAGATAAACCAATAGGTATGTGTAGAAGTTACATTGTTTCACTATATCTGCATCATTTATACACACGATCAAAAAATACAGTATCCGTTTTTTTCCCTCTAATTAAAATATCTATGGATTTGTATTACTCATGTCTGTTGCATTTTGTCCTCTGTAAATATACTATGGTATGATGACTTTTTTTGGATAGGAATCTGGCATAGAGAGAGGCAGAGACACTGGAAATGCTGCAGAAAAGTGCCAGAGAGGAACCATCCCTGGCCTTTCTCTCTCCTGCTCCCATCCTGAGTCTGTGCAAAATGACAAAGATATCCTTGCTAAACTGCTGGTGTAGCTCTCCTGACAGCAATGCACTGTACACAAGGCTGCACAGCATCTCAATATCCACTGTCACAATTTGTCACCTGCCTCCTTAAAGTGATAATTTTCTGAATATTCCTTTGCACAAATCTTTGAAGACAATGAACAAGTGATAACAAAAAGATAAATCGTAGCATTTAAGCAGATATCTCTCTTGAACACTCATCATACTACTGACATGTGACTCTTTCAGTACACTATTACTGGAGATTAGTGGAGCCTTTTTTATCCCATAGGTTCAGCCTTTCCTACTCCCATCATGATAGATAAAAGCTACACAAAAAAGTACACCAGCAGTTAGAGAGAGCAAGTTTGGGGTAGGGGGTGGGAGAGCGGGAAGAAAAATAAAACATACACCTTCACCCTCAAGCAATCCTATTCAGTAGATCAACTACAGTGCAGATGCCCAAGCTTCTACTTTAAACATCATGTTTTGCAAAAAAACCCTCAGAAAATAAGTCTTAATTACAGCGTAAGACATCTAAAGCTGTATGTATACATGTAACTCTGTAAGTTCGGGATATGTTTAAATGGATCCAAATAATTCTATGATGAGAAGGCTGCTAAAACATCATTCCAAAAAAAGTGTGTGCTTACTGCAGAGAGAATTGCAAGTGCACACTTTTTTTTTAACTGGGACACAGCACATTATTGCACTATGTATCTAATGCTTTGGCATTAAGTATCTCAATCCCTGAATTCCTCTGGAGATAATTACACAGATGCACATATATGTACATACATACAACATACGCATATATATAGATGCACATTAAACAGAGAATAAACACTATTTAATTCTACAATATACTTAGAAAGAAAGATTTATTAAAGGCTCAATTCTGCTTTCCGTATTAATAGTAAGTAGTATATCTGACCACAAAGTTTCTTACTTCCACATGCAGGACTGTTTCTAGTGGGAACATGCAGAACTTTGGTGGTATCTGGTGACAGATATTAATATCAGATTCAAAAATGTTTGACTTATTTAGATATTCAGCCCATAGACACTGATCTGAATATGTTACATAGTGTCCCCAGACTTATTTTTCTGTACATTGGTGTTGCTCTATACCTTGGGTACACTGGCTCGAACGCAGATCATCATTTCGATATTGAATCATTTTAATACAACACAGTGCTTCTGACAGTGAGGGACAGACTGAAGGAGGGAAATCCACCAAATGTTTCAGTATTCCACTCTCTCTCTCTAATATACTGCTATGCATATGCTGAGTCAAGTACACACTTCCTTCATCTCTTAACTCAGTGAAGAGAAATTGTACCTCAGTTAAGGAAGACAAAAAAAAACCCCAAACAGTTGCTGAAATGCTGAACTTGCTTTTACTTAAAGTAGAAAAAAAAAATACTAGTTGCCATAAACATAGAAAAGATTTTTTTAAACTAGAGCAGATTTTGCAGTACAGGCAGTAGCTGTTTCTTCTTTCATTATCTGCGGCAAGATAATTTCTGGGTCATAAATGTGCCTTGCTAACCAAGATGCTGCAGGAAATTGTGATCTCTGTGAAAGAGAAAGGAGACAGATAGTCAATTGCAACACATAAAAATATGGGCTGAGTATTAATTCATTACACAAAAACAATGGTAAGAATAGAGAAAAAAACTTTCAATAGTTGAGGTTTTTTTCTCCTCAATGGAAAATTATGCAAAACAAAAGTCAATCAAGCTCCATGCTCTTTAAAAAGAGTTGGGTGATAAAAAACTAATTCCCTAGTAAATTATAATAAATAATCATATAAAATATATCTGCTACAAGCTTTTAAAATATTTTTTTAACTTTTTAAGGCAGTGGCCAAGTATAAGAGCAGAACTAAGAAGTTTCAGATAGGAAGACTGGTCATTGAAAGAAGGAATTAGGCAGGATCACTGAATCAAAATTTCTGATAAATCAGAACAGCCAGAGGAGATGGTTAAGTTTACCATGGTTTTTTTAACAAAATTATTTAAAAGATGTTAAGTAAGCATCAGGAAATGGATTAATAAATGCTAGTTTGTATTGCTTTGCTGTGATGTGATTTACCTAACTGTAGGCTATTTGTTAAGTGTTAATTAAATAAACTAAAAACTTACTGTAAGTTTAAGGCCCTAATAAGAACTGAATTAGTTTACTTATTGCATTAACTGCCTGCAGGTAGGCAAATTAATTGCATGCCATCAAAGTTTATTTCGTGCTGCTATTTTGCGCTTTAACAAGCACACCGCTGAATATTAAATATATAATGATATTCCCATCTACCTCATTTAGCAAATTGTTTCTCTCAGCTCTGTTTCTGTCAAGTACATACCAACATATCTGAGAAATAATTCAAATCCATATCTATTTCTTTGACCATATCAAATGGGAGTTCAGCTACTTAGACCATTGGACTCACTTTGAGAAATCTGTAATACTAATGACTGATGGAGTCCACCTGACAGAGAAGGGAAAGAGCATCTTCAGCCAAAGCCTTGCCAGGCTGGTGAAGAGGGTTTTAAATTAACATTGTCACAGGAGGGGAAGCACAATCACTACTGCCAGCATGGTGCCAGTGCCACCAAGAGCTGTCCAGAACCCGGGGAAGGATCACAGGTAAGTAAGAGAGCATCTAAAGTACAGCTCAAGGGAATTCCAGCCACGCCAGTCACCAAGTCAGCTTCATTGGGGTCCTAGCTTAAGTGCTTTTATGCTAATGCCTGTAGCATGTGGAAAAAACGAGAAGAGTTAAACATGTGCATGCCTGCAGGGCTACAACCTTGTTGGCATAACAGAGATGTGGTGGGATGGCTCCTATGAGTGGCCCATTGGAATGGAGCAATACAAGTTATTTAAGAAGGACAGGCAGGGAAGACAAGGAGGGGGTGTTGCCTCAATGTCAGTGACAACCTGGAGTGCACGGAGCTCTGCCTAGAGATGGATGAGGAGGTGACCAAGAGCTTATGGGTTAGGATTAGAGGGAGAGCAGGGACAGGTGACATTACAGTAGGGATGTGCTGCAGGCAATCTGATCAGGAAGACCGAGCAGAGGAGGCCCTCTACAGACAGATAAGAGCAGCCTACAGTCACAAGCCCTGGTCCTAATGGAGGACTTCAAACACCCTGGTATCTGTTAGAAAGACAACACAGCAGGACACAGGCAATCCAGGAGGTACCTGGAATGCATGGATGACAACTTCCTTCTCCAAGTGATAGAGGAGTCAATGAGGAGAGGTGCTATGCTGGACCTTGTTCTCATCAACAAGGACAAGCTGGTGGAAAATGTGAAGCTCAAGGGCAGCCTTGGCTGCAGTGACCATGAAAAGGGGGAGTTCAAGATCCTTAGAACAGCAAGAAGAGCATGCAGCAAGCTCTCTGCCCTGGACTTCAGGAGAGTAGACTTTGGCCTCCTCAGGGATCTGCTGGGCAGAGTACCATGGGATAAAGCCCTAGAGGGAAGAAGGACCCAAAAAAGTTGGTTGATATTCAAGGAGCACCTCCTCCAGGCTCAGCAACCACGCATCCCAACAAAGAGAAAGTCAAGCAGAAAATGCCAGGAGGCTTTAATGGATGAAGAAAGAGCTCCTGAACTAACTTAAAAAAAAAAAAAAAGAAAGAAAGCCTACAGAGAATCGAAGCAAGGACAGGTAGTCTGGGAGGAATACAGGGAGATTTTCCAAGCATCCAGGGATCAGCTATAGAGGGCTAAAGCCCTGACAGAATTAAATCTGGCCAGGGACATCAAGGACAAATAGAAAAACTTCTTTAGGTACACTGGGGATAAAAGGAAGACCAGGGAGAATTGGACCCTCTCCAGGAGGAAATGGGAGACCTTTCTACTGGGGACATGGAAAAGACTGAGGTACTCAATGACGTTTTTGCCTCCGTCTCCACCGTCGAGGATTCTAATCATACGACCTAGGTCGCATAAGGCAAAAGCAGGGACTAGGAGAATAAAGAATTGCCCACTGTTGGAGAAGATTAGATCTGAGACCATCTAAGGAACCTGAAGGTGCACAAGTCCAGGGGATCTGAGGAGATACAGCCACAGGTCCTGAGACAATTGGCAGATGAAGTTGCCAAGCTGCTGTGCATCATATTTGAGAAATTGTGGAAGTCTGATGAGGTTCCCACTGACTGGAAAAGGCAAAACATAACCGCCATTTTCAAAAAGGGAAACAAGGAAAACCCAGGGAACTACAGGCCAGTCAATCTTACTTCTGTGCCTGGCAAGGTCATGGAGTAGATCCCCCTGGAAACCATGCTAAGGCATATGGAAAATAAGGAGGTGGTTGGTGACAGCCAACATGCTTTCATTAAGGGCAAATGGCATGGTTTGGTGGCATTCTGTGGTGGGGTTACAGTGGGGGAAGGAAATGTAGACATTTCTATATAATTGCTATGATTTACTAGCAATAATGATTTTTTTTTTTAATTTGTAACTGATTTAGATTAAAAATGCCTCAAAATAGTAGCTCACATTCAGCTGCTTTTTAAGAAAATAAAAAAAGCCTTCTCAAACTGTTTTTCAGTTCAAATTTCTTTCAACTAATCTGTCTAGTTTTTGCAATTAAAATATATCTCATCCAACCTAGTCAGCCAATGATGCAATACAGAAAGGAATTGCCTTTGGTCAAAGTAAGTTACTCTTTTCTTCAGACAATGGATTTTTCTTGTAGAAGATACTGCATGATCAGACTATTTAAGTTCAAAATAATATTTTAAGTTCAGCTATTAGTCCAGGAAGAAAAGTTAGAAATGAATTTTTGTTTGAATTCCAGCTGACTTCCTGATTCACTCTAGGGAGTCTCCTGTCAAAAGCCCCAAAGAGAGGAAAGTAGTGCAGTGTCTTTGTCTTATGTAAGGAGACAATCCTCTCCACAAAAACATAACATAACAAATCAAAACAAAAAATCCAATCACTGTGCTGATTAGTTTCAAATATGAGTTCACTCCTTCAAGTAGGCTATGGTTTCGGCAGCTTTCATGACTCAGTCAGCCTGTCACTCCTAAAGAGCTACTGCAGCAGTTGAAGCAGCCTATTATCTTCATGTAGTCCTGATGAGTCACACTGTGACACATTGTGAACCTGATATGCAAAATTCTGCAGTCCCACATCCTAAGAGTCTATGTAAATCCTTGTCAATTTTGATCCACATGAACTTGCAAACTGAGAGTTCTGCATTAAATTTTGAATATAATTATATGTTTACAGACAAACCAAATCTCTAAACAACAGTGTTCTTTTTGTTTCACATGTAAGCCACACAAAGTTGTGAATTGTGGGTGTTTTTGATGGTACTGTATAAAGAGGATCACATTTGGTTCTTTTGAAAGGTCAGTGAGTCATGAAAAATTCTGCATTGAACAGAAGTAATAACCGAGATTTTCAACAATATATCTGAGCCCTAGTGAGGTTTTGTACTGAAGTTTTGTTAGAAGTGATTTGAAGCTAAGTGAAAGAGTAAAATGTTGAAAGCTTTAATCTGAGAAATAATTGAGTCAAGTCAAGGCATCTTATGGGTAACTCTGTTTTGAAACTAGAGCCTGAAGCTAATGGTGCTGCTAGCCTCACTAATGACAACAAGTAGGAAACAGCAAGAATGTGGTTAATATGTCACTGTAAAGCAAGGAAAAAAAAATCTGAAAAATAAGTCTCTTATGGCTCCTCCTGGTCCCTAGGAAGAAAAGGTTAGTATGTTTAAGTGTGTATAAAAGCAATGTTATGAAACAGGAGGGACTTAAAATTCTTGGCCGTCTTCAGCCTATTCTGCAATATAGAAGTCTCAGTAGTCAAGCTATAGCATAAATCAGCATTGAAATATCTGACATGAAACTATGGCACATATTAAACAATGTTTGATGCATTTGTATTGCTAGACAGGATGTTGCATGAACTAGAACTTGAGGCCAGATTTGTCATGCATACACAAATTAAACTCTAACTTCTGCTCTCGTACTCCTGACACCATCTTAGCCTAATCCTCCTGCAGAACAAGGTGCAAGATGACAGTCAGACTTAAAAGATGAAAAAGGGTGTGAGTAAGTACTGCTTCTGAGGGGGCTAATATTGCCTATATGAATACTTATGTTTCAGAGCTTAATCAAACAGATGATCTTGAATGAACAGTCTTGATGAACAGTCCAGTGAGGTTCCCACTGACTGGAAAAGGCAAAATATAACCCCTATTTTTAAAAAGGGAAATAAGGAAGACTCGAGGAACTACAAGCCAGTCAGTTTCGCCTCTGTGCCCGGCAAGATCGTGGAGCAGATCCTCCTGGAAACTATGCTAAGACACACGGAAAAATAAGAAGGTGATTGGTGACCGTCAAGATGGCTTCACTAAGGGCAAATTGTGCCTGACCAATTTGGTGGCCTTCTATGACAGGGTTAAAGCATTGCTGGATAAAGGAAAAGCAATTGACGTCATCCACCTGGGTTTGTGCAAAGTATTTGACACTGTCCCAGACGACATCCTTTTCTGTAAACTGGAGAGACCTGGATTTCATGGATGGACCACTTGGTGGATAAGGAATTGGCTGGATGGCTGCACTTAAAGGCCAGGTTGAGTGGGTTTTGAGCCACCTGGTCTAGTGGAAAGTGTCCCTAGCCATGGCAGGTGTGTTGGAACTGGGTGATCTTTAAGGTGCCTTCCAACTCAAACCATCCTATGATTCTATGATTCTATGATCTTTAAAGCTTGAGGGTTCTGCACTGGGGCAATTTGGTGGATAAGAGCTTGTGCTATTTTAATCTGGGAGATGGCAACAAGTATCACTGTGTTACAGCTGTCTTGTATGTGCCATGCCCAGGAGAGTAGTATGTCTGACCTCAAGTTATTTTTGCAGATCAACAGTGGCTCACAAGCTTATTAAGCCAAGGCAAAAGCTCAGGTTAAGAACCGACATGTAGTGAAATCATACATACTTGGAACCAGATGGCTCTATGAAAAGTCTTTTGGGAAATATTAGAAATGTCTGAAATAATTAGACTTTAGATATGAATACAATGAAATCTAAAGGTGTAATGGAAGATTATACAGCTACGTTTAATTTAATATTAAGCTAACTAAATCTAGGAATTTTGGTACTAATTTACGGTAGTGGAGGATTCCAAGTAATACGTAAAATCTGTCTACTGTCATGGATGAACCCTCAGGAAGCTATGCTGTACTCTAATACTCCCTTGGATGAATTGTTAGCAAGACCTAATATAGCTATATTAAATTCAGCTGAGGCAAATAACTTATTTTTTCTTCTTTTTTAATGCTGACATAACCAAAGTGGATTTTTTTTTTCCCTGTTATTGTCCTCAATTTGTTATAATTTACAGATATAAATTATGATAATTTGGTTTTTTGAAAGTTTCTTAGCTTATTTGATATAATTTCTTAATAGTGCAAAGGTTTTTTCCCCTTATTTCTTTTAAAAAGTAAATCTTCACATTGCATTTCCTTTAGTTGGTCAAAGATTAATAATAATGTAAAATATCATTACTTTACCTATAGTGAAACATGGAATTATTCAGATCCTAGACGGAGTTTGAATACATGAAAAATGAAAATAGCAGGGAGTAGAGTAATATAGATGACATGACATTACTAGAATGCAATTTTAAGTCAAAAGTCATGTTCAGGGCAGAAATACTTTTCATTATCATATTAAAGAAGGATATGTTTTCTTTATCATTTCTTTATCATGGAGTTACTGCTTTTAAATATGTAGTGCTAATCAAATTAAATGTTATGCAAGGTCAGGAATTATTTAATCTGTGTAAATTATAAAGAGAATAATTATTATAATATGGTCATTTGCAGACTAGTGATATTTGCCTTATTTTTTAGAGTGTAAACCAGAACATTTTAATGTCAGGATTATAGAAGTTATGTGGTGATATATTTTACTCTTTTAGATTGTAAGAACTACCAGGACTGTTTGGACAGTACTCTTAGTCTGGAGTAATGGCACTTGCTTTCCCTGTCACCATTCATTCTCCTTTCTCTCACTTTCCTTGAAAACACGTGAGTAAATATGGAAGGAAAGTCAAACCATCCTTTGCATATAAGCCCTCTTAACTTTTCCTCTCTGTCTTCTCTTTTTTTGCTGTGAAACCACAAAAAATATGGACCTATAAATAAAACAGTTAATGATGTCTGATCTGACATTCAATTTTTTAGGCCATAAGTTACTTCTTTAATATGTCACATTTCATTGAACTTCTAGGATGATTTTAATTAATGTAATTGGAGTTACTTTTCCAAATTGGTGGAAATCTGACATCATTATGTCTTTGGCTTAGCACGTGGGTTATACAAGCTAGAAAATTCTCTGAGTTACAGGAAGTACAATGATTTCTGCAAGAATGTCTAGGATAGATCTTCATCCACGACTTGGAATAGCTCAGGCATGGTTCTGAGCACACCTATTTGACTATTGAGGGCATTGTAGAGGTTGGTTTTGAATTGGAAAACTGTAGAAGGAGCTTTGAGGGCTGGTGACAATTTTTTTTTTTTTTTTTTTTTTTTTTTTTTTTTTTTGTAATGAATGGCAGATGTCTTTTTAAAATTTGTATACTAAAAAAAACCCCCATATAAATTTATTGCTGAGATGCGAAAATTCTGCTTTTGGTCATCACTTTTTCAAATAACTCTCTTCATTAACAGCATTTTATGAGATACCATTTGTCATGTCCCAACTTCTTGCCCATGACTACATCATGCCCGATTTACTCGGTCCCAGCACACAATGGGAAGAGGAGGGAGAGGTGACTTAGGTTCTCTGATTCCCCTGGTTAGAATAAGGTATATACAATACAGGTCCGTGGGTAAACTGAGACTTCAATAGTTAGGCTCATTGACAAATAATTGGGTAGCAGAAATACTTATTGTTTACTATGCAAGTGAGGATTTTATGTCTTGTGTTACTTAACAGAAAAAAGGTAAAAGAATAAGAAGAAAGAGTGAAGAGAGAGAGAGAGATCACTGGTCCAGGTTCCAGCATTGCTTCAGTCAATGAGAGTCTCTGGTTTGTGGGAGTGCTCATCCAGAAAATCCCAATCTTTGTTAGGAGGCAATGTTTTTTATCAAGGTAATTTGTCCCTCTTACCATAGGTGATGCTTAGCATGATCTAGGCAGGGTTAGGTGACGTTTAGCATGATCTAGGCTGGGTTACGGATTACACAATTCAGCATGATCTCCTAAAAAAAAAAAGTTTACTCACTGCACACATATCTTTAGAAACTGAAGAAATGTAGTAATAGGCTAAGGCAAGGCCACCTTATCTCCACAAGGTTCAATCCCCCAGCCACATCCTGTTGCAGTACCATGATAACTGTTCCCCTGTGTGAGTGTTTGAGACAGATTTAAAGGCTCCAGGAGGTCTCCACCCCACCCACCCCCCCGTCTCTCTTTCCCCTCACCCCCTCTCTCTTTCCCCTGTCATCGTTCTCTTTTTGGTAGTTGCTAAATTGCACAATAAAACCTTTGCATATGAAGAATAAATGTACTATGTTGCCTAAGATAATTTTATCAGTCCATATTTATTTACCCCAGAGAAGTTAACAAGGAATCAATAATTAACATCAGTGTATATCCTTGTTTCCATCTCTAAAGAAAACTGCAATGTACTACAGATGACTGAAATAGTTTTAAAGTACTTACTCCAGATATTTAAGTTGCAACGGTTAGTCATTACTGGATAAATGAAATCACTGTATTATTGTTTCTTATCCCATATGGAATTAGATTTTTTAATAGTTTAATAGATTTTTTATAGGTATGAGATGGAATGTTTACCAAAATTTTTAATATAAGCTTTCACAAACATTACAGGTATTTATTGATAAAAATAAAGGGCAATTGTCACGGGAATGATTTTAAAATGTTATAATTAGAAAATCATTATTTAAAGCATTTCTCAATCTCTAACTGAAGCTGGAAAGCCATACTTGTGGTTTAGATCTACTTGGAAGAAATGTGATAGTGTTTGAACAGACAAAGTTAAAAAAAAAAACAAAATAAAATTTTATTATTCCGTTTTTGTTTCACTGTGCAAAAAAAATGTGAAAAATCCCACTTACCCTGCTGCAAGACATTTAGTATGCTCGAGCCTCATTCTTAGAGGCAGCAGTTACTTCTGCAACTGAACAATGTTTTCTATTATATTTTATGCTCATTAGGCTGTGTCGAATTGTCTCTAATAAATGTGACCTGCAGAATAATGTAATCAATGAGGTACCAGAACTCCATTCAAGAGGTTTCTCTAGTATTATACTTTTACACAAAATAAAGCACAGTAGTGCATTTGAACCGATGAATACTGTATGACTGATAGCACTAGGAGTAGTTTGTTTAAATTTAGTAAGACAAATCCAGACATTAGTATTCCATATAAAAGCCTACCCAGGCTCACACATTCTACTCATTTGTTTTAACAACAGAAACCTGGTGTTAATAGTTCTCATTCTTCCCATACTTCAGTTAGAATATGTGCATCATGCCTCAATAGAAGATACTTTCATACCTAGAAAAAAATCTAGAGTATGGCGTCTTTGTTTAAAATGATAGCAATTATATTTCTGATTTACTGGAGAATAGCAGCCTTCTCATCTATATTCAGTCATTCACTGTTGGTTTACAGTAAACCAACAAACAAATCAGCAAACAACGGGTTGCTATGGCAAAGTCATTGCCATAACTAAAAGAAACAAGAACACTTTCCCTCAAACTAGGCTACTTTTCAGTGAAATGCTACGTTGCTGTAACAAAATAAATGTTTGAAAGTCTTTTCTTTCCAAATACTCAATTTCCAAAATTCAAATTAAAAGAATGCTTATGTTTAAAGCTGCCACAAAAAAAACCAAACAAACAAACAACAAAAAACCAAACCAAACCAAACCAAAACAAAAAAATTAAAAAAAAAAAAAATAAAAAAATACTGTTCAGAAATGTACCTTATAATGAAAAATAGCTAAGATTGTAGAGATCTGGATTCAGTTTCAATGTGTTAGTAGTTGCCCTTCCTCATTACATCCTCTTTGCATGGGTTGAAAAGAGGTTCCTTTACTGCTTCATCTTCAGTAAACTTTCTGTAAAGTGTGACAAATTTTACTTTGTCTGATCTATTATCTTTCATTTTTTATAATAGATTTTAAGCTCTATGTTGTAAGAGTAGGGTTCTTTCACTTTGTATCTGTGACATCTTGCATGACTGGTATTTTTATACACAACTACAGCTATCAAAAACACTTGAAACATTTTAGAGTAACAAAATATATTTGTGTTTCTAAAACCAATGAGATGAGCTAAACAGTGGCATGTATCAGAGCATTCATAATCCAGAGATCTTAGGCACACTTTTATACCTGTTTGTGTTTAAAACTAATATAAAAATGTCCACAACAGTCCTGTATCAGGATGTTTATGATACATGTTTCTGTTCCTTGTGGCGTTGTCCTCAGCTCACACTTAGTTTGAATAAGACATTAGACTTATGGGGGTAAATTTATAGCTTATACTAGTTAATTTAAAAAATCACTACTAATTTTTTTACCAGTCAAGATCTTTCTTCTCCAAGCAATGAGAAAATCCCATCAATGAGACAAAATTTTCCAAAAAAATAGTAGTTTTGAGCTGCCAGCCTCTCATCTTCACTGATATGTAATACAAGGGAGAAAAAAATGTTGAAGCATTTGTCAGTTTACAAAAAAAAAAGCAAACTAAAAAAACCAAAACCTCATACCTTTCTGAAGACAAGTATATTTTGTTAATACACTTCTACTTTCTTTATACTGTGCATAGCACTATAGCTTACACAGGAATAAAGGCTGGAGACCCTCTAGACCAAGATTAGTAACTGTTCACTATGTTTGCAAAGTTATGTTTTCTCTATTACTGGAATTTTATTCTTTTACCAATCTAATGTGTCTGAAATGTGTGAAAGATCGGCATGTTTGTCTAAGAGGCATTTTAGACTTCAAAATTCTAAAATTGTCAGCTCTCAACAACTAGGTTATAAATACTTTTTTTTTTTTCCTGTGGTAAAAATGACAGTTCCTAAATGGCACGTGACATTACTGTTTTAAAATGACATAAATTAATACAGTAAAAATAAACAAAGAAAATTATTTTCACACAAAATAACATAATAAAAGCATAAAAATTAGTATTGACATATTCCAAGGAAAAGTGTGTCTTTGCACCAATGTGAAGTCTACCTTCAGTAATATTCTATCATGCCTCCAATATTAATTTTGGATTTCTGAACTGCAACACCTTCATATCCAAGGAATTCTTTGTAACTACGTGTTTTGTGAATGTTTTTAATGACTTCAGTCTGAAATAATGGTAATAAAAAAGAAACTGTCCCAGTCATTAGCTATTGTACTTCTCTGTAACTGCATTTAAACCAATCAAAATTGTGAGAAAAGGCATCACTGCCTGTGAGACAGGTGACAGGTTCTTTTGCCATTGAACTCTGACTCCAACACATGTAGGACTTGGTCTAAGACGTTGACATCATACTAAAAATGTCATCATGACTGACATTTCTTGGCTTCTCAGGAAGAAAAATATGTTTAAGTCTTCATGAAAGGTGACCTTTTATATAATTCCCAGAGTACTGATGCCTCCAAATTAAGATGAAGGAACAACAGTTTGGCAGAGAAATGACCTGTTGTGCATTAGCATGTCACATTAAAAAAACAACCAAACAAACATAAAAATAATTTAAAATTAATGCATATTAGGTCAATCACAACACTAAACTAATGGAACTCCCTGGTTTATATGTCCAAACTGCCCTGTGCTCAACTGGGTCTGCAGAAGATTATGAAAACCTATTCAGGGAAAACATTATTGTTTGTCTGTCAGAGTGCTGAAATTGACAATCAGATTCTGGGACTGGAGCATTTCTTTTCCTAAGGAATGATATATTAATATTTTCTGCATTAATTGTGTCTCTGGAGGAAAAATCAATGGTGTTTTAAACAGAAACACAATATGGACTGTTACAAGTTGACATGTTTTGGCATTCAAAGAGACTGAACCGTTGCTTTTCGTTTCTGAAGCCCAGGTATTTGCCAAGGTACTAACTTTGTGCACGAGTGACTAGGGCAGTTATTTTCTGAGTTTATTAGGGCAATATAGCATATGTGCTGTTCTAAGAGTAATTAAGATATTGAAACCTTTCTGTGTGGTCAGTTAAAATTGACCTATAGCTCGACTGATTATTTTAAAATGTCTAATTATCAGAATGTGTTGGTTTTGTTTATTGAGGGGGGCTACAGTGGCAGCTTCTGTAAGAAGCTGCTAGAAGTTGTTTCCCCTTTGTTCAGTGGACTCCATCAGGCCTGGGGCGGACCTGCTGCTGGTCAAGGCCAAGCCAATCAGTAGCAGAATGTGCCTCTGCTATAACGTATTTAAGAAGGGGAAAAATGAAAAAAGATGTGAAGAAGCCAAAGGGTGGGCAGAGAGGGGGACGCGCGAGCCTTGTGGGCCTTGCAGGCCTCACCCTCTGGCCTCCCGCCAGGTGGCTGACTGGGCCTGACTTGGCCCAGCCCAGCTGCAAGAAGTGAGAGGAGATGAGATGTGAAGAGATCCTGAGAGGCGTCTGCCTGCCTGTTGTGAAGAGTTTATTGTGAGAGGAACAGCTGCAGATGCCATAGTCAGTGAAGAAGGAGGGCTAGGATCAACATAGCTCCTGGCCAAGATTCCCCTGCAGCCTGTGCTGATGACCATGGTGGAGCAGGCTGTCCCCCTGCAGCCCATGGAGGTCCACGGAGGAGCAGAGAAAAAGGCTGTGGCCTGTGGAGGGCCCACACTGGCGCAGCCATTCTGGAGGGACTGCACCCTGTGGAAAAACGACCTGCGCTGGAGCAGTTCATGAAGGACTGTAGCCCGTGGGAGGGACCTCACGCTGGAGCAGGGAAGGAATGTGAGAGTTCTTCCCCCGAGAAGGAAAGAGTGGCATAAAGCAAAATGTGATGAACTGACCATAACCCCCATTCCCTCTTGCTCCCTATACCACTCAGGGAGACATAGCTCGTCCTACTATAGTAATAATAAACATACCCATAACAGTAACTTGAATGATCTCTCCTTGTCCTTATCTCAAATCTTGAGCCGTTTTCCTTATACTATCTCTCCCCATTCCCTCAGAGGGTAGGGGGAGTGAGTGAGAGACTGCATAGTTTGGTCCCAAGTAGGGCTAAGCTATGACACAGAAATAATTCCATACCCAGATGCTGACAGAGAACCCCTTTGTTAACACTAACAAAGGTTTTCAATTTGACTGGAACTGTGTAGTGCAACAGTTTTTGCACTGCATGACAGTACCATAACCTTTAAAGACACAGTTCCCAGTGATTATATAGGTATTCCAGGAGAACTTTTGATGGATATTCCAGGTGCTCCAGGAGACTTTTTGATTAATAGTCTCAATTATACAGCATTAAGCAAGGATGACTGAAATCCTGCCATCGCAGATAGTCGTTTTAGCTTTTTAGTTGCTTCTCCTAGAAAATTAGATGAGGTTGAACAGTAGAGGGGGAAGTGAACAAGTACTCATAACGCCAGTTCAGGCTTCTGACATGGGTGCTCTGAATCTTCCCTGGGACCACGTGTTTCCACTGATAAAAAATCAGATCATAACCTTCATACTCTAAATCATATTCTAAGATGACTGGGTAATCAATATGTCCTCTCCACTGAAAATAAATAGATGGTTTTAGTCTTCGCCTTCTCTCTCAAAGGAAAATATTAATAATTTTCCTCCTCTCGTGCTCGTCTTTGTGACTAGTATATGAAAAAAGGGGGACTACCAATCCAGGATGCAAAGATCATGCATGGTAGTTTTTAATCCGTGATACTGATCTTGCATAGTGAAAATTACGTGAATTTGATTGTGTTTTTATAGCATATGGAATCCCTAATTCTGTATTTTAAAGAAGATAGATTTCTAATTAATTGACTAGAATATATTTGTTTTGCAGTAGCTCAGTAGTAGGAACTTTTTTCTCCTTTTAAGGTTAAAAAACAGATGGATTTTCAGAGGTGCTGCGTGCTTGCAGCTCCAACTGAAAGTGTAAGTCATTTTCATAATATCATGCTGGCATAGAAGCATATGTTATTAAGATCACAGAATGGATTTTGTTGTTCAGAAATAACTTCTGTTGCCAAAGAGGGAAGAATTTGGAAGAGAGAAATGAAACTCTTATTGCTTTGTGGCTTATTGCACCGTATCTCTTCCTAGCACAATAGCAGTTCATAAAGAATGAGGTGAAGAATTGTAAAGAGACAGTTTGTTTTTCTGGCTTTCCTGAGCATTATAATTTATATAAATGTATTTATCTTTTCTAGACTAAATCATAAAAATGGAGTGAAATGTACCTCACATGAACATTATTTTTTCATTCTGTCTCCAACAGGAAGGACTCTACCTCACTCCCAAAAACTGGCAGTCCAAATTTTCCTCAGAAATTCAGATACCTTCCTGAATATTGCTTCAAGAGAGCTGAGTACTTCACAAATATTCCTCTGTGACTTGAAAACAAAGGTCTGTCCTTGATCTGTTTTCAATAACAATGCCAAAATCCAGGAGCCTGCAATTCAGCACAAGAGACCCACGTAAGCATTAGATGTGTAGCTTATAGAAAGAGCTGAGCTTTACTGTACACCCTGCTGCCTACATCTTCTCTGTCTGAGGCCAGATGCCTGCTGTTCCTTCTCCCACTTTACTCTCTTCACTCTGCATAGAAGGTACTTGGGCAACCATCTGGAAGTGTGTTTTCCCTCTGGTTCTTTTGAGCCTAAATAACAAGGACAGCCACTCTCAAGGGTACAAATTCCCCAGATTTTGGATGCTGTAATCAGTGGGCTTTTTGCACTTTGTTTCCTACCGGCAAGGTGATGAGGTAGCCTTGTGAAAACAGATACATATAACATGGCAAAGCACTCAGATGCTATGGGGGATGTAACTTATCCACATGTTGTTGAAGAAAACAACATCAACTAGGGGAAGCCTCAGAACTGCACTTACACAGAGCAGAAGTTACAATAGAGGACACTGCTTCCATAGCAGCTGTCCAGACTCCTCTCTTATTAGAACAAATTCTGAGATCCAAGTGGATTTGTCTCTTTTGTTATCATTATGGACAGTAAGACAACTATTCTTTATATATTGGTTAGTTCTTTATTTTACACTTTCCTTTTCTCTCCTCACATAGCTTCCTGACGTTCAAAATGTATTCTGCTTGGTATTCATGTTTTCCTTCTTCTATTACCCTAGCTTTTATTTTATTATCAATTTTCTTTTAACTTCAGTGGAAATAAACAAAATATGAAGTAAATTCTCTGAGACAATCACTGTCCTTTCTGTTTGTGTAAAAAGCCTAGTACTTATTGCGTTTTATGTAACTTAGTAAGATTGATCTATTGCAAGTGAAAGTGTAGGGTTGGGTAAATTGCATTAAGTAAGCAATAGCAAGGTTCCTTCCCCCACTATTACTGCATTGCGTGACAAAAGTAAAATGATGCAATTATAAAGCTCTTCTTTTTCCCATTCCCTCCACTTCCTGCACCAATCAAAAATGGAGCTGACATTGCAAACAGTATTATGAATTGTTATTAGATCTAGTTTTTTAATACCTTCAGATATTAAATATTAATATATTTTTTAAAGTGCAATGGACTCATATTCAATGAATTCTCAATGTTTTTTGAAAAAAAAACCCCACAGTTGTAATTAAAAACACTGATCTACACTCAACTGTAAGATATCTTGAAGATTCCTGTTCCTAAAGGCTAATCCAATAATAGTATGCTCCTCTGAGTTAATTTTTTTTTAGTACTACTTTTGGTGTCACTCAAAAGAGTTGAACTTATGGAACTTTAAACCAGTATTTTTAAATATTCATACAAACCCTTTCAAAGTCAATAGGCATTTTTCTATTTGCTTCAATGGTGTGTAACTTGGGCCCTGATTTTCTGGTAAGACAGATCTTCAGGTGCTAGAAAATCCCTGAGAAGTTCATGGGCTTATAAATGACTTAATAAGCCTAATAAAATACACTGAACCATTGTTTTAATATACTAGATTCTGCATTATCTTAATCTGTATTGCTTTCTCAATGTTGAATATAACATACATCTCTAAATGTGCTAAATAGCATCATAGGATGTTAAGAATAACTTGAAAATGTTATTTTCATTAATTAAGCCACCTCAGTAATAACTCCCTGTTGTTTTAACACTCCATGTGATCACACATTGTTTCTGTTTCTGACTTATTTCTCATACTCGTCTTTCAACATCTTTAAAACATGGATGTGTGTGATATCTTTTGAGGGGCTGCTTTTACAATTAGTTACAATGAAAGCTCTGTAAGTAGTCTCTTAGTAACTGCCCGAACAGCTAACAAGATCTAACTCTCCATAAGTGTTCAGCTACATGAATCACCTTGCATTATAGGGCTACCCTTTGTAACAGACCAAAAATCGTAGCCCCTTTCATACATGCTCTCATCTTTCAGTTAATATAATTTAAGCAGTAGGCTGTAAACCTTAGTCATAAGAATTGATATATATTTATATCAATATATATATCATATATATTGATATATATATTTATATCAATATATATCTCATATATATTGATATATATAGATAGATAGATATATGTTTAAATTTGAAATAGTAAGTAGAGAAAGATGTTATAGTGTAACCTACAGAGACTTCCACAACTTTAAGAAACACAACAGAGTCAAATATAGGGAAGAACTGCATTTAGTCACTTAGACCTTCAAGACAAGAAGGTAGAACCACCAGGCTGAATAAGTACTTCCCTTTATTACTGTTCTCTGATGTCTTCTCAGTCTTGAAGGACTCTGCAGATGCAACACAACAAATGTCTCTCTTCCTACTCTATGTAGGTTGCTCATGAGAAAATGACATTATGTCTCCATTTCTAGAAGTCTATCTGTGAAATGTTTCCTTTCTTGAGACAGGACATTGCCAAGGATCTTTTACTATCTGTCTGTATCATAATTGAGGATGATGGATGACACATGGTCTTTATAAAATGTTCTTTAAAAATGTGAATGAGGGATATTTTCATTGGTTTTATGCGGCAAGGTTTGGGTAGTGAAGGAGCTCCAGCGGTGGCTTCTGTGAGAATAGAGAGCTGCTCCCATTTAAGACAGAGCCAGTTCAAGATGGCTCCAAAACAGAACTGCTGCTGGCCAAAGCTGAGCCCATCAGCAAAGCTGGTGGAGCTTTTATAACATGTTTAAGAAAGGGTAAAAACCTCAGAACAGTAGTTGTGAGAGTGAGAAGTGAGAAAAATGTGAAACAACCCTGCAGACATGCAGTGAAAAAGAAGGGCTAAAAGTTGCTCCAGATGCAGGAGAAGAGATTCCCCTGCAGCCTGTGGAGGACCACTGTGGAGCAGACATTCAGCCTGCAACATGTGAAGAGCCCACATTGGAGAAAATCTCTGTCAGGAACTGCTGCCCCTGGAGAGGAGCCCAGGCAGGATGAGGTTTTATAGTACGAGCTGTTGTGTGTGAGGGACCCATGCTGGAGCAATCAGTTTCTGAAGGACTGCACACCGTGAAAAAGACTGGTGCTAGAGTAGCTCTTGAAGAACTGCAGCCTGTGGGAAGGACACACTGGAGTAGTTAATGAAGGACTGCATCGCATGGGATGAACCCCATACCAGAGCAGAAGGAAAGTGTGAGGAGAAAGGAGAGGCAGAGATGAAGTTTTATGAAGTGACCGGAGGGCCCATTCACTTCCTCCACTGTTCTACTCAGGGAGGGGAGGAGGTAGAAGAGTCAGTCCCAGTTGAGCCTGGGAAGGAAAGTGGGGTGGAGGTAAGTAATTTTTAGTTTTACTTTTGTTTCTTACCATCCTGCTTTATTTTTAGCTTGCATAAATTAAAATACTCTTCCACAAGTCGAGTCTGTTTTGTCCATGATAGTACTTGGTGAGTGATCTCCCTGACCTTCTCACAAATCTCTGCATTTTTTTTTCATTTTTTTTCTCTCCCTCTCTTGCTCAGGAGTGGGAGTGAGAGAATGGCTCGGTGGACACCTGGCAGCCAGCAGGTTAACCCATCACAGTATTCTGTAACCATCCTTGGCAGCTCAGTTTAAGATTATGATGAAGTCTGGCTCTGCCATTTTAATTCACACTCCATGCATAGGTGTGATTATCACTCATTGCCTCATTCAGTGAATGAATTCAGTATTTATTTTATCTTTCTTATTTACAGTGCAGTCCTAAGTTTATCATCACTAAAATACAACAGAATTAATCTCTTCCACAGCAATACTCTAACTCAAATAGGAGAGTGAATCACAAATATTATTTGTCATGATTATCAGACTAGGTGGCTGAATTATCCCTATTTTGTGGAGAAGACAAAAAGGCATAAAGGATGTCAACCTCTGCAAGTATCATCTAATTTGAGCACTCAACTTAAAAATGTTGGCTTGATTTTTCAGAAGACTAATTTTTCTATATCGTTCCAATTTCACATCAATTTGATTGTTCTTTAGTATTGACTGCCCCTGTGAAACTAACTTTGAGTATTATAACTTAGGCATGCAGAAATTGAGAACAAAAAATTAAAACTCACCTTTTATTTCTCAAATTTAAGATATTTTCCTGGCAGGAGATGCCACTTTTGCCTATTTTACAAGAGCTAGTGACAATGATTTAATCTAATTGGTTCATCCATCTAATATCTTATTTTGACATTGACATTACTGAATACGTTTAGGGAGTATGATATCCTTATCGTATCTTGACAGTTACAGAATATTCTGACACTGAGGAAATACCCATCTAATTCCAGTTTTCTGGCATTCATACTGCAGGTTGATTTGAATTACAAATACTTATGTGCCTTAATTTTCATCATTTCTAGTAGTTCTAGAAGCATTTTCCATAGGTTTCTAATCCTTCTCAATGAGCTATGCTAAGATTATAGCTTTTAAAATTTATTGAATCTGTGACTTCTGTGGAATTACTACGAAATAACTGAAGAAGTAATTCCTCTTTCAAAACTCGTGCTGTAATGAAAAGGCAAAAATCACACAGTATTTTGATCTAGATTTTTTTTCAGCAACATTATAACCTCAAAGTTTCACATACATGTGTTTATTTAACAAGTCGTAAGTAAAATTCAAAGAAAAATTTACATTGGAATACAGCATCAATTTTTTTTCCCTCAAAGTCTCCATTTTCTAAATCATTTCAGTCATGTACAATCTTTTTGGTATTCATTATGAGTGATTATTACAGCATTTAGCTAATTTTATTTTTCATGTCTGAATCCATATCATATTGCTTATTAGACTGCAACTATTAAAATTTCTTGTGTGAATAAGTCAGTTTTGATACTGTGTCAGATCCCATAATTCACTCTTCTTCCAGGATGTGCACAAATCCCTATGCCTTTTATTTACCTAAGATAATATGGTTTTGATGTTGAGAAATTTTTGCAAAATTTTTAGCATTCTGCAAATCAAATTTCACTGACAGTAATTGTTGTGCCTTTTGGTACCTATGTAGATATTTTCCAAAGTTTTCTAATTGCCTTATTGTTTCTCCTGAGCATACCTTGAATTTCACTCATTTGACTCAAGTATCAGCAAGAAAATAATATTTGGGATACAGACTAAGTTTTTTTTTAATCTTCTTGAACGCTGTTAAATTAATTTTATTGATGTATAGACTGCACTTTACAAATTAGGACTATGACGTTTATAGATGGTTTTCTAGCATGCCTGCTTTTGGGAAGATGCTCAGAAAATGCTGAGATTTTAAGAGTAAATTCTAATTATCGAAAACCTCTTTACCAATATGAAAAAGAACCCTGCACAGCATGGAAGTAATAAACCGTTACTCTAACAGTCCTCTATGAATCAGATTTCTTGGGTTTTTGGGTAAATTGGGATATCTCTGTCTGACAGTTTGCTAGTACTGGTCCTGGAACTATATTTTTGAGGGGTGAGATTTTCACAGGGAATCCACAGTGTCATAATTTTCCTTGTACTACATCAATGTCACTGACTTCATTAGGAGGAGATCTGGGTACCAAGTAGTTGAGGAAAAAAAACTCCTTTTCTTTCTTTGTTTGTTTCTTTGTTTGTTTCTTTCTTCGTCTCTTTCTTTCTTCTTGCCTTCTTGCCTCCCTCCCTCTCTCCCTTTCTTTTTATTTCATTATATAACATTATTTTTTGAATGTAAGTAATGAAATGCTGTTTGGCAGCATCTATCATTTAGCAACATCAGAGGGTTTAAATACAAAACCATTGTATTTAACAATGACAAGTGTGTGCTCCTTTAATTTAGAATGGCCAACTACTCACAAACAGCAGTGCAGAACTTGAGTGCAGAGACAGAACTGCAATTAAATATATGCAGAGAATCCCAGATTGAGCAATGCTTTCATAAGTCATAAAAGCAATTTTAAAACCAATTTGTGTTTTGATCAAATGCCACTTTAGGTTTTAGAAGATGGAACTGAAATGCTGAGGCCACTTGGTGAGTTAAAATCCTGGTAACAATAGCTCTGCAGTTCGAATTCTATACTATTCTTTTCCTCACAGCAGAAAAAAATAAGTCACATAGCTCAGACATACAGGCTGTGCACCACAGTGCTTTCGTTGAGCTTGCCAAATAATTTGTGATGATTACCTTTCTGAATTTCTCTGGTGGTTTTGTTTTTGTTTGTTTTGTTCATTTATTTTGTATTCTGTATCTGAATTGATTGATTTTGGCTTCGGTTATTTAGATGTGGGTGTACAGCCTGCCATGAAAAATGGGTGAATACATACCATTACTGCTATCGGACCTTCCCTGGTAAAAGAAGTGTGACTGTGAATCCCAGCTGTGGGTGCTGATCCTGGTTTTGTCTGTTTAGATTCCCCACACCATATCTTTGCTTAAGTGACACATGCAATGAGTTGCAGCAAAACTCATTCTGCATATTTTCCATCCTTTATGTAAGAGGAGGAGTCACTATTGGTTACTAATGGTTATTCTGTTATTATGTACTGGAGGTGTAACCTCTGTGGAGTAGTATGTTTCCCTGTGCAGTTTTCACGTACATAGGGCAACGGCAACCCTGGTTCCAGATGACATTTAGCACTGTGTAGTTCTGTCAGGGAGAGCTGAGGCTCTTTTCAGAAAAAAAAACAAAAAACATAGTGAAGATGGTGAGAAAAACACAGATAGAGCCAGAGCAGAATAAAACTCATTGTATCAGGAAGCAGGAATAAAAGTAGGGTTCTTTAGAGCTGATTCCCTACAGTTCAGATTCTCTAGTTTGTGGAGTTTGGAGGCTAGAATTCTATTATCTTCAAACTTGTGTTTTGAATTAAGGATACTAGTTCAGATCCAGCCTCTTACTTACAGGCATTTATTCTGGACTCTCTGGGTTACAGATTTGTATCTTAAAGAGGATCATAAGAGAATTTCAGTGACTCTTTATATAATCCAAAGGGAAAGATCCTCCTCTGACCCTGTTTCCCTATGGAAAGGTAGTTTGGTTTACAGTGTGGAATGGGAGCTTCTCAGTAAAATTTAAATATTTTTCTTGCATAGGTACACAAATTGTCTCAGACTCAGAGACAATACTTATTTTTTTTTTTTACAATAAAACTACACTGAATTTCACACCTGATTATCTGGTCCCTATTGCATGCATGTATAAATATTTCAAAACAACAAAGCAGGAAGCTGACGAAATTCCTGAAATTTACTGCACTGCAGTATTTTTCTTTCTACTCAGTTAAGAATGTATTTCTCTAACATTGTTGACAAAAAGAATAATTTTTTTTCATTCATAAGTTCAGTATTAAAAAAATTCCATTCTGGAACTGAACTTTATTTTTGATATTCAGCATAGGGGAAAAAGAAACTTTGCATATACACATTAAATGAATATGTTCTTGATGAAAAAAAAATTATAGGGTTTACACTAGATACCTGTTTCAATGAACACTACTAAAATAATTAGAAAAATAAAATTTATTGCTATATCAAGATATTCCATATCTAATACAATCTACATATCCTTAACACTTCTCATTTTTTTGTATTTAGTATAATGGTATGTGAATGACTTCATATGCCATTGAAAATAACAGACTTTTCAGTATAATTGCAATATAATAATTCATTATTGTCCAATGCCCATATCATTACAGTAGTATAACAAAACGTTAAATCAATTGGTGTGTTTCCAATTGGCAAATAAGTAAAATATCGCTTCTCATCTGAGTTTCCTGTTATTACCGTATCTAGAGACTAAAGGGTAATTTTTTTTTTCAAAAATGTATCTGAATGCGTGTTTCATTATATGTTAAATACTTTAGGAAATATCTTCTAGTTCCTAAAGCTGTTCCTCTCTTTAAAAAAAAAAAAAAATAAATAGGCTAAGGAGTGTTCTATGACCATGACACTAGGTGTTACATCAACGTTTTTATTCATATGCCTATAGTTCTTCTTTTTTTTTTTTTTTTAAATGGAGTGGCTACACCCAAACCTGACCTTTGTGCTGTTCCTGGCACACACTGTAACCTGAGCTATGTCTGCTCCCACCCATGTTTTATGTATTACATGGATATGATGTATATGACATCATATAGATGATATCTGAAATACTAATAAAGATGTAAACCAATAAAACTTCATTCCACAGATTTTCATTAACAAAAGGCATACAAAATAATGCTTTTCTGGATTCTGAATGAGAAAAAAAAAGCACTTTAATTAGTTTGATGACCCATAATTGAACTTGGAAGACAAGTGAAAATGCTGGAGAAAGGATAGGTTCAAATTAAGTGCACATAACTTTCATCAAAACTATATTGCTATTGACCTGATGAACCCAATCTCTCCCTAACTGCTGGACCCATAGTATATGAAGGTGACGTACTCATATCCTTGCAGTGGGCATAAATTACATTTGTTGATCTCTCTAGGAGAAGGGGAAAACAATTACTTCATCTCTCACTGCAGTAATTGCAGCTCTGGTCATTTACTAATATTTATAATCTCAGAATTTTATTTATATTTAAAATGGGTTTTCTTCTTGCCAAATTTCATTGAATCTGGCCAATAGATTAAATAAAGAGTAGGCAGCAGAGATAGAGTGATAGACAGACGGACGAATAAAGCATGCAAATGCATATCCTTCATTTCCTCAGGAAAAAAAAAACAAAAACAGAGCAAAAGTATGTCTGCAGATATTTAAGGGGCACACTAGCCAATAGTTTTAGTAGGAGGATGAGCATTAGCTCATGTTAAGAAAGTACCTCTGTCTGTAGAGCAAACTACATGACAAGGACCATTAAATTTCTTCCTGTGAGATGTTATCCTGAACTGGTGTCACCCAGGGGATACACGAAACAGGTATAGAAAAATAAGAGAAAGCCCAGCACTGGAAAAATGACAAGGCATGTGGAAAGAGCACAAAGGCTCCCATCTGAACTGACACTGAATTTCATAGTGATTGTTTTGGAATAGTAGAAAAACAGGATTAATGTTCAAAGTTTGAATTTTCAGAGAGAGAAATCACTACCAGTTCCTACTAACTTCACATAAAATCAGGCTCTATTAACACAGAACCATAAAATCATAGAATAGTTTGGGTTGGAAGGGACCATTAAAAGTCATATAGTCCAACCCTTTGCAGTGAGCAGGGACATCTTCAACTAGATCAGGTTGCTCAGAGCCCCTCCCAGCTTGGCCTTGAATGTTTCCAGGGATGGGACATCTGCCACCACTCTGGGCAACCCCCTTCAGGGTTCTACCACCCTCATGGTAATTTTTTTTTCCTTATTTCCAATCTCAATCTGCTTCCTTCTATTTTAAAACCATTACTCCTCGTCCTATCAAAACAGGCCCTGCTAAAGAGTTTCTTCCCATCTTTCCTAAAAGCTCCCTTTAGGTACTGGAAGGCTGCTATAAGGTCTTCCCAGAGCCTTCTCTTCTCCAGGCTGAACAGCCCAAACTTTCTCAGCCTGTCTTCATAGGAGAGATGCTCCAGCCCTTTGATCATCTTTGTGGCCTTCCTCTGGACTCTTTCCAGCAGGTCCATGTCTTTCCTGTACTAGGAACTCCAGAACTGGATGCAGTACTCCAGGTGGGGTGTCACCAGAGCAGAGTAGAGGGGGAGATTCACCTCCCTCGACCTGCTGGCCACACTTCTTAACTCTCACAACCTGACACCTTCAAAGATGTGTTTGACAAACACTTGTTTGAGACTGGAAAATGTTTTTGTGCTGTCTTAATAGGGTGAAAGATATTAGATAGATGGACTGAAGTTCAGCACTATCATTTACTTATTGGTACTTAAATTTAGCTCCTCTTTGAAAAAAATGAGTTGTAAAAGGAGACAGAGATGCCTTTCTGTTTCCATCAAAGAGATCAGACAATTAGAGAGGATAAAGTGCCCCGCTTAAAAGCCTAGCTTCATGCATACAAGGTTTTAAACTCTATTTAGTGTGGCTTGTCCAGGGACACAGAAAGGTCTGAGCAGTGTATCTGTGGTTAGTAGTCTCCAGTTGCATAGTTAAAAAATGATAGCGAAGACCACTGAATGTCTAGCTCTTGATAATATACAATTGTTGTTGATAAACTCTGACACTTCCAGAGCAAGGAGTAGACAACTGCGTACCCAAATGAGGTCAAGGGATGATAAAAATAAACTATGTAAATTGACCTCAGGCCAGAACACTAAGGTTTACATCTATACTATCAGAGTAACTGTATCACTAGTGAGATAACACAATAATTCTATGTCTTGTCTTGGATAGCCTCAAACACCTGGCATGGGTATGACTTCATTAGCAGCTCAGTGGGAATGCTGCTATCCACTGAATTTCTACTTGAGTGTTTCCTAAAGAGCTGTCATCTGAGCGCTGAGTAAGCTTGATGCTATGTCTCTTTAGAGATCTGAACTCTCAGCTTGAGGTGACAAACATACAAGCTTAATAGTCATGGTTAGGATGTTCTTTCCATGTTAAGTGCTTAATTTCTGCTGCTTATATCTTTCCAAATCATTAACTCCTGGAAGGAAGTTTCTCAGACTTGCGCTTAATCTAGAGGTGAAGTATTTAAGAAGTTTGATACAAATCCACTTAGTTGTTACAGAGCTATTTGTACATAAGGCTAAAGGGGAGTGAGGTAGCACTTCCTATTACTCCTAGAAGGTCTCCCTGGAGCCTCCTCTTCTCCAGGCTGAACACCTCCAACTCTCTCAGCCTGTCCTCATAGGAAAGGTGCTCCAGCCCTCTGATCATCTTTGTGGCCCTCCTCTGGACTTTCTCCAACTGGTCCATGTCCTTCTTATGTTGAGGCTCCAGAACTGGATGCAGTACTCCAGGTGGGGTCTCACCAGGGCAGAGTAGAGGGGCAGAATCACCTCCCTCAAGCTGCTGGCCACGCTCCTCCTGGTGCAACCCAGGATACAGTTGGCCTTCATGGCCAGAAAGGCACATTGCTGGCTCATGTTGAGCTTCTTGTCCACCATCACTCCCAAGTCCTTCTCCTCAGGGCTGCTCTCAATCTATTCTGCACCCAGCGTGTATTTGTGCCTGGGATTGCCACGACCCAGGTGCAAGACCTTGTACTTGGCCTGGTTGAATTTCATGAGATCGGCACGGGCCCACTGCTCTAGCCTGTCAAGGTCCCTCTGGATGGCATCCCTCCCTTCCAGCGTGTCGACAGCACCACACAGCTTGGTGTCATTGACGAACTTGCTGAGGGTACACTCTATCCCACTGTCCATATTGCCAGCAAAGATGTTGAACAGGGCCGGGCCCAACACGGACCCCTGAGGGACGCCACTTGTGACCATTTTCCACTTGGACATTGAGCCGTTGACCACCACTCTCTGAGTGCAGCCATCCAGCCAACTCCTTATCCACCGAGTGGTCAGTCCATCAAACCCATACCTCTCTAGTTTAGAGAGAAGGATGTCGTGTGGGACAGTGTCAAAAGCTTTGCACAGGTCCAGGTAGATTATATCCATTGCTTGTCCCTTGTTCACCAATGCTGTCACCGCATCCATAGAAGGCCACCAATTTGGTCAGGCACGATCTGCAGCCAGCATGGCTTCACCAACCACCTCCTTGCTCTCCAGGTGCCTTAGCATGGTTTCCAGGAGAATCTGCTCCATGACCTTGCCAGGCACAGAGGTGAGGCTGACCGGCCTGTAGTTGCCCGGGTCCTCTTTACTCCCCTTTTTAAAAATGGGGGTTATGTTCCCTCTCTTCCAGTCATCAGGGACCTCATCAGACCTCCACGACTTCTCAAATACAATGGCCAGCAGCTTGGCAACTTCATCTGCCAGTTGCCTCAGGACCGGTGAATGGATCTCATCAGGTCCCATGGACTTGTGCACGTTCAAGTTCCTCAGATGTTCCCGAACCTGCTCTTCCAGTATAGTGGGTGGATCTTTATCCTCACAGCCCCTGCTTGTGCCTTCCACAGCTTGGGTGCTGAGACAAGTTATTGAGTTAGCTTCAATCCTATCAGTATTAATAGAACATGAAAATAATTTTGAACAAGAGAAAATTCTCACACACCTAGTCTTTAACCATTTTTCCATGTGGTAGGCTCCTAAGACTCATTAAAAATGCAAATCAACTGACAACACTGCAGGTGTATTCCTGGATGTAAAGCATGAAGTTATTTGAAAGTTATTATCGCTTTCATTTTTGTTCATTAAAAAGCGAAGACACTTCTTCTGGGTTTCTAACTATTTCTTGCACTAACAACACAAAACTAAGGACTTTAAAACCCAGTCACTTATAGGGCACAAATTAACTGGACCTACTGACAGGTTGGTGTCTGTATCTCCTGAAAGGCCACAGTTATGTACAGAAAAATGTATACAGAGGAATCACAGCATCCTAATTCTTAGAAAGGTACTTTGAAAGGTACAGGTTGTATTTAAAAATGTTCTGGGAAAGAGGAGATCAAAATTTTATCACAGATGGATACCACTGAGAATCTCTTTGTTAGGCTACCATGCTCCGGAGTATCAGGCAGAAGAGAAGAAAGGGTGAGAAGAGTCAAAGAGGTAACTTCTACTAACTTCTGGGAGGGAGGAGAAAATCAAAGCAAGTTGGAGACTTGGAGGGATATTAATTTCCTTTCCGTATGGTGTGTATGTACACCCCATTTCTCCAATATTCTTAGGCTTCTTGATGTGATGTGCAATGGAGGAAGAAAACAAGTCATAGAAGATGCTAAGGAATTGATGCAGAGGGAGTTCCCAGAAACTCATAGGAGAAAATGGAGTGGGAAGCATTAGCTAAGAAAAAAAAATCCGTAGTTTTGTGGTACTATGCATGGCAGGAGCTCTTGCTAATTGTGCTCTCCATGAGGTACAAATGAAAGACGTGATATCCTTACGATATGCATGTGGAAAAAATTTCACCTGAAATATACCAAGATTTCTGTGTGGTACAGCTTTCCCCAAGTTTTAAAAATCAGAAAACAGATCCCACAAACCTACTGGCTGTAAAATCAGAAAACATTTTTGTGTTGTGAGATTTCAAAACTATGTATTCAGAATTGCTATGATTTTATTTCGCATCCTGCTGCATAGAGAAAAGTGAAAATTATACTTACTATGACTCAGAATATTTTTGTAATTTGAGCAACAGACTGAATGAAAATTTCAAGGATTTTTTTCTGAACTATAGAATTTGTTAACCCTTTTACTGTTAGAATCAGTCTTGAGACACATATTCAACCACGATAAGTGTATAGCCTAAGAAATAAAGTTTGTACTTGCTTTGTATTCCAGTTTCTTTTTCATGTAAATTCGGCTGGTTAGGTGAAGAAGCGGAACAGATCCTCCCTTCCCGTATTCTCTTGTAGCTTAGCATGGTAATCTCTCCTTGGCTCTTGATTGATTCTATGCACAACCCTTAGCTGCAATACTGCAATACAAGTCCTGGATTGGAAACTAGTAAGTCATTCAAAACAGAACTCTATGTATTATGCCCACTTGTCTACTGTAGCTACCATATATGCAGGAGTATATTTACAGTCTCTCAGCAGGCAGCAAGTTTCATATGTTGGCAATAAGGCTGGCCCACAGAGGCTGCTTAGTCAGCCTATAAGCGTCTAAATTCAAATAGATTCATTCTCCTGTGGTTTAGTTTTGATTTTGTTCTTCCATTGTCACTGGCTGCTTCACTGACAAACCGAAATAAGAAACTAGGGTTGTTTTTTTTTTCAGTTCAAGGAGAATTGACAGCACTTCTTAGTAAGATTTTTATCAGTAGGCATGTAGCCTGTTCCCCCTGTTCATCCTTACCTATATGAAAATTTTCTGTTTTCCTTTTCTCATCTTCTCTTTCTACAACATCTGGGGGAGAAAAAAAGAAGTTCTGATAATTTTCTTTGAAGAATATTCTTTCCTATTTTTAAACTCACTTTTATGATTTCTCTTCTATTCATATTCCTTTGTAATCTAAAAATACCATTAAACATAAAAGAAACAAAGCATGTAGTTTTTTAAAAACTAAATTTCAAATAAGGCACCAGTGAAATAATGATTTATTTAACAATGAAAGCAGAAAATACTTTTCACTGTTCTTTCCTTTCAAAGTCTTTAATTTGTGCCCATAAAAAGATGAATCAATGTTATCCTGTTACCGCTGATGCACATTATTATCCCCATGTGTCTTTAAAGCCCAAAAGGAAAAAGTAGACATACTAAGTTATTACTTTCTTGAGTTCTTGATTATCTTAATTGGAATTACTTTTATAAAAACATGGATGACAAAGCATAATTTTGCTTCTCTAGTTAAAACTGAGTAAGAAATATATATTGTCAATAAATTGGTAAACTTTACAATATGTTCTAGTCCATTCATTCTTGGGAAGGAGTAAAAAAGTTCTTTATAAATAATGAAGAATGCTGTTAGAACACATGACCATTGACTGTATTCAGTCTAACAATGACATACTCAGAATCAACGTACTGTGAAATGTGGGCTGCAAGCTTCAGGTTGTTTCTGCTAAAGTGGAGATATTACCATAAATATCATGATAGGGCCATAGATAGGTTATTTTTAGAATTTGGTTATAAGTTTCACAGCAATTTGAATGGGACACTGTATTTAAAGCTTTTGTTTAAAGTTTACTTTCTCTTCTGCTACTATTATTTTATATTTTGTTGTTACTATTATTTTTGGTTGCTGTTTGCATGATAGGATACCATAAGTGTGGCCTGAAGGCTAGATGCTTCCTTCTAAAGGAATAGTGTTGGTTATTCCTGATGTCTCTCGCCTCATGATCCTCCAGATGGGGTTGCAAGCTGAACAAACTGTTCTGGTAAATCACAACCCATGGCCTGCTCCTCTCTTCCTGAAGTCTTGTGATTCCTACTCAGCATGTAACAGAAAATATAGCTAACACAAGAGTGAGTGCCATCACCTATATGGTGGGACTGCATATGTCATTTGAGTCCCTTGCCTTCCCTTGCCTTTTTACTTTCCTTTATTTCCTTTTTTTTCCTTTATTGCCTTTCTAACTTAGCATCCATGGACATACATAAAAGGTCACTCTATTTTAATAGACAGAGAAGTCAAGAGGAGCCTACAGTTATGAAGGTGCATATCAGTGAGCACATAGAGCAGGTCTGAGTTTTTAAACAGAATCATTATATCCTCTTCCCATAGCATCTGCATGATTAGCTGTCTTAAATTAAATTGTCCTGATCTTATACAGGTGACTCGTAAGTAGCGATTATGGTGGCATATAGATTGAGTAGAAAATGAATTTTAATTCTGTTTCCAATTCTTACATCAGTTGCTATTTCCACATGTAGATAGCACTGTTTGTTGGAGAAAGAATTGAAGAAATAAGCCCAGAATGAATGTTTTAGAATCTGGAAGACATTAATGGTGAAGAGTCATACTAAACACTGATTTTGAAATATTGTTCACTGTAGCTGTCCTATTCCTGAGATTCAAGGAGAAGAGTTAAGATTTTTCTGACTCTAGGTGACATTTAGGAAACAGTTAAGTTTCCTTCTCAAGGCATGCTCCTGCTGTTTGGTAAATGTAATAACTATCTTTTTGCTAATGGAAATATTGGTAGCTTTGAATAGTGGTACGTACTATGTAATAGATTTATTTAGCTTTTTGAAGGTGGCAGGACATAGCTGTCACACTAGAAAGGTGTTAAAATATAATAGTATTGAAAACAGGAAAAGAAAAAGGCTTTTTTTGAATAGTGTCAAACTGTCAAAACCAGCTTACACTTCATCAAAGTCTGTTTCCCCTTGACACTTTTTTCATGTATCATTTCTTGCTGTTAATTGCTAGTGAAAAGCATGCTGACAGTGTGAAGCTTTGGAAATTGTGGAGCATCTCTCTTTGCGTATTAATTGCTGCTTACAGATGCTATCATATATACTGTACATAGGTTTTTATGTGTGTGCCACAGGGAGATTTCAGCACAGCATTGAAAATTTGCTTGTTCTTCTGTTTGTATTTTTGATCAAAACTATAAAGTTCTGTCTTGCTTTGCTTACAGAGATGCGTGGAAGGAATCCCCAATGTGTAATCAGTGTGAGACCAAACCTCTTACAAACATGGAACTCTTGGGTGTCTGTAGTAATGATTACAGTCACTAAAGTTTATACTTGTATCTAAAAGATATTTATATATGCTGCTTGAAGTAGATAACTAAATCTCTGTACAATTTGCTTTCATTTGTACAAAAGTATTTTTTGAAAGATAGCTGAGAGATTATTGTTAGACAAGATAATTTTATTTTCTTTCTTGGTCTTTCTATGCTATTAATAAATGGTGATACAAAATGGAGTTAAAACTGTAATGGAAATCTCAAGAAATTACTGCAATAACAGGCTAATACTAATTAAAAGTAAAATAATGGTCCTCAGCCACTAGGCATATTCTAAACATTATCTTCCGTTTTAAGGCCAGATTCAACCACAGTTTTCAAGTTCCAGTTACTTTTCCATCTGTTCTCTTAAAAAAATATACACATAGTTTCATCTTCTTCAATAGGTTTGGTGCACCATTGGCATATATTTTACCGCTTACTGATTTTTCTGGTGGGAATTTTGTATTGTTAAGGGAATGGCTGGAGTCTATGTGATACAATATTCTCTGGAAGGATTTTGCCAGTTACTTGGTGAGTTACCTACATTCCTGGCCACTTCCCAATCATCTTGAACAAACCAATTTCCATAGCTTCCAATTCCCTTTGTGACAAAAGTGACAGTTTGTATTTTAGAGTCTGGTTGTTATTCCTGTTATCAAATCCTGGAAATTACTTTTCTAGAAATGATGAGCAACACTCTTTTATTGCTATGTAGTGATTATAATTATAATTGTTTTGATCACTAAAAAGCTGATATAACATGCTGACAAACTGGCTGAATTTTTTCATCCACTTGGAAAGTAGTCTTCCTTTGTGCAAATGCTATGTAAAATGCTGGGCAATGAAGAGAAAAGCTCACTAAGTTTCACCTAATTCTCAAAAATTTTGCAGAGGGGAGAGGGTCAGCTAGAACATGAGTAAGTTCTAATCAAGTTTGTTCTAAGATCAGACTGTTCATGAAGTAGCTTGACTAGTAATTAATTTCATTAACTGACAGCTGAATTCCTAAAAGTGGCAAAATACAGACAGCGTCCATCTAGCATATATCTAAAAACTTACTCAATTCCACTAGATTACAAAGTTCCCCATGTACAAGATGCATTATCAGTAGTAAAATAAGTTTTCTAATTGAATATGAGATTCTTATTTGCCACATTAATAGATGCCTTTCTAAAGTAATTACATAAACAAATACAAATAGTAGTATGAATGAACATTTAATAGGCACAAAGTTAAAGCTTCACTTCAAGTTAAAGCTAATTAAATGGCTTGCAGTTAATGTTAGGATGACATAACTCTGGAGGAAAAAAAAATATATTAATCATTCAGAAATTACTTCTGTTATAAACTAATTTATTTTCTATCTTTGTGCAATTGGTAAAAGCATCTAGAAAATACAATCTTTACTAAAATCGTTCAGAGCTTTAATCTCATAGGACAGTCTTATAGAAAGATAACTTTTTTTTCTCTTTTTAATAAAAATAAAATTTTAGCCAAAGGAAAATAATTAATTCATACAAAATAAACCATCAATCAAAATCTTGTGCCAGCTGAGAAAGAAATCTGTGCAACTTTGTATGATCGATTTAAGCCACATGTAATAACTTCTTTATATACAGGTGGAGCATGACTAATCAGTTTCTGGGATTTCAATTTTGGTTTAAGATATAATTTAATTTTAGAATTTGAATTTAATTTTAGAATTTCAATCAGTGCAGTGCCTAAGTAAGATCATGGGATCCAATGCTCAGCCTATTGTTCAATGGGAAATGTCTCATTTACTTCACCAGTATATATCTCTATTCATTAATATTTCATATTCATATAATTTATCATAAGAGTAATAGTACATTACAACTACAGAAATACTGAGCTCTGATACTGAAAAGTGTTATGTGGTGTAGATGCCTGATGCCTGGACAGAATCCATTAATCAAATGAGAGCTAAAAGTAATGATTATTAATATAAAATTGCTTTCTTAGAAACAGAGACTTTATATACAGAGACTGTAAACAGATCCCTCGTGACTTCAACATGAAGAGTTAGAGTATGTAGAAGTACTGGTAAAAAACAGTTGAAAATCCCTTGTTGAATAGTTGAAATAGTTGAAATCTCTTGTTTAAAGTTTCATATTCAAATACTGTGATAAACACAGAAGCATTTAAGAAGCAAATTAGAATCTTATATACCTCGTATGTGCTATATTTTAAAAACAAAGATCCACTAATTTGTCAGAAGTCATAAAAGGACTACTTTTAACATGATGTACTCTTGATGAAAAAGGAGAAAGAGGATGAAAGAAGGCTTTCAGCTCTTTATAGGGACAACACTAACCCAGCCAGTACATTTTTTTGGTCTATATGTATTTTCTATAAACTCCTTATATCAGATAAAAAAAAAAAATTATAATGTACTTCTCCCAGTATTTGTCATAATCACAAGCACCCAGGTGATAGTGAGAGTAGCAACTCATCCATACTCCTGAGAAGGGAAGACGGTGCACTCAGTATGGTTTTCCATGCCCAGATGGTTATAATGAGAGTTAACAAACCAGCTGATTTTTCACACCTATACTTTGGTTTTATAATTGAGCCCTGTTCATTGCTCCCCAAACTGCAGATCTAATGAAGATTTATTTCCTGTAGTCTTATATACAAGTACTAAAGTTCTCTCACTGCACAATGTCATTGTCATTAGACTGGTCTTTACTCCCCACCCCCTGTGAAACATGCCTTCCTGTGGCCCCTAAACTTGCCAGAGTAAACACTGGTCCCTTCCACATGTCCAGCAATTTCAGTGCCATACACCAGCTGTTTCCCTACTCCTTATTTTTCTTTACATAGCTAGTCAAGTAAGCACCCGTTCTTGATGTTGCTGATGTAAAGCTACTTTCCTGCTGCCTGGCCTGGTAAATATGTCCTGATTGCCTAGGTTATGGTGCATATCTATCCTCTTAAATTCTCTTTTCCTTTGAACAGGGTGGCTGCAAAGATATGATCTGTTGCTAATGATTTCTGTCCTGTGCAAACACCTCAACCACACTCAGAAATTTCTTGCAAGGGTGCTAGTAGGAACAATGCTAGATGACAACTCATACTATGAACCATTTTGATAAGGTAAAAACAAATAAAAACAAATTATTTCCTTTCCTTGGGAACAATACTTGGGATTGTTTAACGTCCTACTATAGATATGGCCTATACCCATGTCCAATACAATTTTTCAACTACTGACCTCACCAATCAATTGTACAGAAATCTGATGTCCTGATTTCAGCTGGAATAAGGTTAATTTTCTTCCTAGTAGCTGGCATACTGCTGTGGTTTGGATTTAGGATGAGAATAAAGTTTATAGCATGCTGATGTTTTAGTTGTTGCTAAGTAGTGCTTAAACTAAGAAAGGGCTTTTCAGCTTCTCATGTCCTGCCAGTGAGATGGTTGGAGGTACAAAAGAAGCTGGGACAGCGCACAGCCAGGACAGCTGACCCAAACAGACAAAAGGCTTATTCCACACCACTTAATGTCATGTTCAGCATATAAAGCTGGGGGAAGAAGAATGAAAAGGGAGACATTCAGAGTTATGGTTTTTGTCTTCCCAAGTAACCATTACATGTGATGGAGCCCTGCTTTCCTGGAGGTAATTGAACATCCACCTACTGATGGAAGTAATGACTGAATTCCTTGTTTTTGCTTAGCTTGCATGCACGGCTTTTGATTTGTCTATCAAACTATTTTAATCTCAACTCACAAAATTTCTCACTTTTACTCTTCTGATTCTCTCCTCCATCCCATCGGGGGTAGTGAATGAGATGCTGTCTGGTGCTCAGTTGCCAGCTGGGGTTATATCACAAGACCTGCAAAAAGAAGAGACTTTCCACCATGTTGTCCACTTCCCCTCATACAGCTGTCTGACTTCACTTGTTTTTTGTTTTTTTTTTTTTTAAATCTGAAGAGAGCTTTGGTAACAACTAGCCTTCATCCAGCATCCCAGTCACAGATACAATAGAATTTGACTATTTTGGCTGGGTTACATAAAATACACTTTTGGAGCTAAGTCCCTGTTATATGATAGTTCACATCCCCTTTAATACTTTTCCCAGAGATCTTAAACTTGGCTGTTGCCTTAAAACAGTGACAAAATGTAAATGCCCTTTCTGTTTTTAAGGGAACACTTCACCGTGAAGATGGAAGTATCCTCCAGTCTTTTAAGAACTTGTTGGGAGGCTGTAAGTTATATTAGTTTTTGCAAATTTAAATCTAGTATATAATAAGCAGTGAGTACTGAATAATGCATAGGGCCACGAAGATGATCAGAGGGCTGGAGCACCTCTCATATGAGGACAGGCTGAGAGAGTTGGGGCTGTTCAGCCTGGAGAAGAGGAGGCTCCGGGGAGACCTGATAGCGGTCTTCCAATACCTCAAGGGGGCCTAAAGGAAAGATGGGGAGAGGCTGTTCAGTAGGGCCTGTTGTGATAGGACAAGGGGTAATGGGTTTAAATTAGAAGGAGGTAGGTTTAGATTAGATATTAGAAAAAAATTTTTTACAATGAGAGTTGTAGAGCACCGGAACAGGTTGCCCAGAGAGGTGGTGGATGCCCCATCCCTGGAAACGTTCAAGGCCAGGCTGGATGAGGCTCTGAGCAACCTGATCTAGTCAGGGATGTCCCTGCTTCTTGCAGGGGGGTTGGACTAGATGACCTTTGAAGGTCCCTTCCAACTCTAACCATTCTATACTTCTATGATTCTATGATTCTATAATAAGAAACATTTTGAATATAACTGCATTTAAAATATGTTCTGCATCCAACTTGTAAACATGTTTACTAATATTCCTGATCCTTTGAACACTTGTGAGTTACAAGAATCTAATCCTACAGAACATAATAAACTTTATTTCACTACCCCATAAAAACTTGAATTTTATGATCTCTGCTTTTCATGCAACAACCTCTCTTTACTAGGAATGTTGTAATAGTACCATCAACAAATCAAAAAATGGCAATAATAGGAGAACGGTGCTAATAAAAATTTTGTTGTTTAAGTGCCTTTGAATATAAAGATGAGAAAGATTTGAAGCAGTTGACATAGCAGGGGCTGCTGGGAGGCGGTGTAGGTGTCGAAGACAGCACAGAGAGATTTGTCTGAGGAAGATTTTTAAATGACAAGCAGGAGGTCTATCACTGAAGTTTAATATCTGGAGACTGGCATCTCTGAGAAATAGTTGCTTTTCCTGATTTCCACTGAGGTCCAAACTCAGCAAAAACACTGGGAGCTGCTGCCTCACTCAGAGACAAAGTACAACAATTAAGATACATGGACTCCTTTTCCTCTGAGGTACATCTTCAGGCTGCCACTGCATTCAATCTCCAATTTGAGAATGAAAAAAACACAGACTGACACAGCAATCTTGAAAAATTGCTGACCCTGAGTTGTAGCTTTTACTTTGGGTGCAATACAAACTAAAAGTTGTTTTTTCTCTTGTTTTAGTGGTTCTAATGTTTCAGGAAGAACCATTCCTTTCTTAATTTGCTGTACGAGAATACAAAGTCTGAAAGGAAAAGATAAGCTTGTGAAATGTGCATTTTTTTTCAGACCATTGTTTCAATGTAAACTATTGAAATTGAATCTAAAGTAGACATAGACCTTGATTCACCCTGAAACCTAATTAGATACTTGGTGTCATTCATTTTGCATAACTATATTCAAGGAACTTGAATACCTGTCTGGCACCTTAGCTTTGAAGCCTTGTGGTAAGGCAAGTGAATAATAATTTTTAATATACTACCACTGCATATATGAGAGCTAAAGTAGATAGATAAATGGAGAGGGAGAGAGAGAGAGAGTTAGCTACCACCAAAATAGCTAATGAAGAGGGGAAGCTGTGAAAGACTGTGCCAAAGTAATAACCATTTTTATTTTTACAAGTACAGATAAAATAAAAAACACCGAATTTATGTAGAAGATGCTCTCTGTGCAAGTTGTCATGTAAGTAATACATAATCATGCATTGGCATATATATAGTACATGTAGGGAGAATTTCCTTCCTCTGATCTGCATTGCAGATACTGTATCCACACTGGGAAATTCTGTTGAATATTCTGTAGCCATTTTGACTGCAGAGCAGCCTGATAAAATTTACATTAGACTTACACAATTTAAATGACGAGTATATATTTTCCTAGATATCTAGAGTAACAGCTGTTTGCTGTATAGGAAACTGGTTTCTTTGTGCAGCTTTTTTTTTTTTTTTGTTCTCAATATTTATATATTTTTTTTTTTTTCGTTCATTCCTTTATTGTAACATTTATAGGATATGAGGTTTTGTAAGCTGAAACTTTCAGGATTTCTCATGAAAATAAACCTCATGGATTCTACTTCATTTTAAAAAAAGTGAGAGCATTTCTGCAATGTATTTCAAAGAGTATTTACTCTATATCTGAAAGAGTTTGCAGGATCATGACCTTTTATTCTAATGCATCTTTTATCCCATTAACACTTTTCAAAGCTAAGTAAAAAATTACAGAACTTTGATTTTTGTGTCTGTATGATGTTGTTAATAGGGCGTTACAATTTCATATATGATTTAATTGAATTCTTGAGGATTAATAATCTTCTTTATGTACATAGTAACTTTATTTAAAATAGATAAAGGAATGTTTGCACATTAGCATATTCACAGACAAACAAGGATATTTTAATGTCAATTGATTTCAGGGAAATTTAATGGATTAGTTAAACAGAAAGTATTTCAGTTGTATATTGGTGGTACAGTTGTGTCTAGCTGAAGTTAACCATAGAAATATAGAATTATAGAATGGTTTGTGTTGGAAGGGACCTTAAAAATCATCTAGTTCCAACCCCCTTGCCATGGGCAGAGAAACTTTCCACTAGACCAGGTCACTCAAAGGCCCATCCAATCTGACCTTGAACACTGCCAGGAAGGGGGCAACCATAGCTTCCCTGGGTAACCTCTTCCACTGCCTCACCACCTTCACAGTAAAAAATTTCTTCCTTATGTCTAATGCAAACCTAGTTTCTTCTGGTTTAAAGCCACTAACGATGCCTTTGACTTTGTATCAATTGTAATAAATATTAAATATTTACAATTAAATATTTTGACATCTTCAAGAGTCCCCAGGAAAATAATCCTTTTTCCTTCAAGGAAAACTGCAATACAGCCTGATGCAATGAAAAATTAAGATCTCGATTTTCAGAGTGCTCTAGGATATCAGTTTCTATTCTTGCTGATTTAGAGTCACTTTGGAATTTCTACAAAGTTACAACTTTTAGTACAGAATGAATGCAGATATTCCTTATCTCATAAGAATGGTCTTTTTATTTCTTTTGTTGTTTTTCAGTTCTTAAAATAAAATACATTCTGTAAATCTATTATAAAACCTACTCTTCGACATGGACCTCAGGCTTGCCACTTACATGTGCATCAATAAATATATTACATCAACCATTGCCTGCCTGCAAATTGAAAACAGATTTTTTTGCTCTACTGAGATGTTTTGCGTTATGTTATGGTTTGTTTGTTTGGGTTTTTTTTAATGTAAGTTTCTTGACAGTATACTCTGGCATTTCCTTGCATTTTAATTTAATATTATGACATGAACCTGTCCATTTCTGTTGCCCATACTTTATAGGTTATTTACTACAAGAAGTTGCTCAACATAAAATTATTTGTGTAGAAACTAGTACTGAAGATTGACATAGCTCTTCTTCATATGATAGTGTAAAAACTTATTTTGTATGCTGTCCTTACACACAGTATCACAAGCACTTTTTATGAGGGAAAAAAAAAAGGACAATTTTAACATGGAATATTCTTGTCTCCTTAACTGAGAAGATCATTCCAAAGAGATGAAATGTTACAATAAGGTGGAGATACAAAACTGTAAACAATAATTGAGAAAGTTCAATATTTCATATCTAAAAGTGACAATTATATTTCCTACATGTCTAAGAGAGCATGCCACATACAGGATAAAATTTAGAAGTGCTATAAATAATATATGATTATATTCTATATGTTGTTGTCTTTAATTTTGAGGTATTCACCCTAAAATCTCTTCTTCTATCCATTAGGCTACTGCCTCCATATCCTCATCAAATTTGCCTTTGCCATCACTCATCTTCGGTTTTCTCTCTGAATAAATCTTAAGATATATATAAGAAGAATGAAGAACTTTGTAATAAAAAGGATTTCATAATGATTCTTCCATAAACTACTGTTTAAAGGTATAGAACACTACTAAATGGGAGGAGTATAAGTACCTTATAAAGAACTACTGAATAGAAATTAAATTCAAACTTTACACTCCTCCTCTTGATTTATGCTGATAATTGCATAAAGTTTTCTTTATGAACTTTAACAAAGTGACACTGCCCTTAACGAATTTTTCATTTTTCAGATTAGGAAACAAAGGCAGAAAACTTAGAAGTCAATATGAGAATATTATAAATAATAATGTCATGACAAAAATTACTTTCAAGACAGAATATGCAAAACATATGAGAAGTTTGGATTACTCATTTGTTTACTACCTGACAATGACCATGAAGTGTGGCCATATGGTTGAGAGAGGTGATTCTCCCCTTTTACTCTGCTCTTGTGAGACCTCCTTGAAGTACGATGTTCAACTCCGGGGCCCCCAGCATAAGAAAGACATGGATCTGCTCAAGTGGGTCCAGAGGACAGAGGAGGGCCAAGAAGATGATCAGAGGTCCAGAGCACCTCCCCTATGAGGACAGGCTGAGAGTTGAGGTTGTTTAGTCTAGAGAAGAAAAGACTCTAGGGAGACCTTATAGCAACCTTCCAGTACCTAAAGGGGGCCTACAGAAGAGAGGGGGAGGGACACTTTATAATGGACTGTAGCAATAGGATGAAGGGTAATGTGTTTAAATTGAAAAAAGGGTAGGTTTTGATTAGATATAAGGAAGAAATTCTTCACTGGTAAGGCACAGGAACAGGTTGCCCAGAGAAGTTCTGAATAGCCCATCCTTGGAATTGTTCAAGGCCAGGCTGGATGGGGCTCTGAGCAACCTGATCTAGTGGAAAGTATCCCTGCCCATGGTGGAGGAAGTTGGACCTAGATGATCTTTAAAGTCCCTTCCAACCTAAACCATTCTATCATTCCATGTTTTGGTGAAGATTTACAAAGCATTATGAGTTTTTAAGAGCACCTTCCAGTATTTCCATGTTAGTCTTCAATGGACTAATTACAATGATGTTTGACTAACTGCATGATGGATCCACTGTTTTCTAGAATCAACAGGTTAAAATTATAACTAGCTAATGGCTGTTCAGGGTCTGATTATGTTTTATACTTCCTCTTCATCAGTTTCATTTCATTGGTTCATTTGCTGTATAAATCAGAAATAATTCCTCTTTCACATTTTTTTTTTAATTTTTATTTTTATTTTACTGTTCTCTTCAAGATACTTTTGTACTGTACTCTTTTTTCCAGCTACAAGATTGTTGTCCTTTGGTAGTTGTGAGTGTTCCCTGAAGACTATGGATAGCACATGAAGTGACAAAACAGAATTCATCTGACAAAGGAAATATAATTCAGCAGACAATGTAGGTTATGATGTTCTGAACATTTAGGAGGATCAACAACAAAAGGCAGCAGTTCCCATTCCTGTAAAAGTCAGCTGTCCCTAAATTCAGCTGCAATAGCAGCTGTCTTCCGCTCCTGAGCTGCAGGCAAAGTACTTTTTCCTGTCGTTCTGCATTTGTACTCTGTCTTGTATCTAACCTAATTAGACTTGATTGGCATCCACCTTGTTTGAGAAAAACCTATACGTAGTTTAGATTTGCTGCAGGCCAGGCCAGGCCAACTGCAGACTGTCCCAGAGCCTTTCTTTCTGAAAAAGACACAAGCAGTAAACTGTTGCTTCAAACTATTATTCTAAAAATGTTGGTAGACCTCTTTGATATTGAGAAGGAAGTGTTGAATATTGGCTTGTGGCAATGAGTATGGAGGTTTATTCTTTGAATGACCATGGAAAACTTAACTACAATTAAAACGGGATTAAACTATATATGAAAATATTTCTGGTAGTGGAATCATCAATGGTATATTTCTTTGGTAATGGAATCATCAATGATAGCTGCTTTTGTTCTCATTTGTCTTGCAGCTCAGTGGCAGGAGGAACAGCACAGCATGAGAACATGTAGGCATAAAAGAACAGTGGGAAAGATTCAACAAAGGAAAACAGCAAGTGAACAACACCAAAGCTAAGCAAATAAATGAAAGGAGGTATAAAGCTCACCGAATAAGGCAAAGTGCTAAGTAAAATATACAAGAAAACTGAAAACAAATCAAAAGCTTTTAAAAGACTCAGTTACCATGGGGGCACTTTCTAAAGTAGATAGTACAACAGAAAAGTTTTAAACTTATCTCTGAAACAAGTCCATAATCAGGGCCTTTTTTAAAAAGCCACAGCCACAGAAGTCTTGTAGAGATCCTTCCACCCATTTCACCCATCCATTTCCTTCAGTGTTTATATGCATTTTTCTGTTGCAATAAAAGCTGATCATTAATATTTGACTCAAACTAGAACTAGGTAAAACAAGAGAAGCACATCCAAGAACTGCTAATAATCTCAGCTAAGGGTAACAAATAATGTGGCGACTGAGGGAGTTAATGTGTGATGAGGGTGACCTAAGCAGGCTCCCAGAGCTGGATGCTAACATGATGATAACAGATCTCTTCCTCAGTAGCCTCCTCTCCTCCAACTCCATGTCACGTCAGGACAGGCAGTAAGACAGAGGAAAAAAAAAAGTCACATGTACACATATCTGCTAATGTAGATTGTCACATCTTCTTGGTCCTCGAAGAGGTAGGGAGAAATCACAGGGCTTTGAGTTACAGCTAGGAAGGCAAGACACAGGAAAAGGCATCTGAGGACAGAATCAGTTCTGCCACCTTAATGAATGTGCATCCACAGTTTTAGAAATTCACAATGACCACCGAAATACTCATAATTCAGCCATATTTCATGAGTATGGTTACGTACCATGTACACTGATGCTGTATTCCTAAGGAAAAACAGCAGGTTTTTTTTTTCCCATTGACCTTGACCTGGGCTGTACTGATATGCTACCGAATTACTCCTCTCACAGCAGTCATTATGTATGATTCTCCAAAACGCAATGCAAATTTTCCAAAATTTTCTGCAATGTATGTGCCACAGTCACTAATGTGTATTATGTGAAGAGACTATTTTTATGTTCACAAAGTAAGCAGGTATATTTTTAAGAAGGATTGTACCTTTGTGACACCAGTGCAAATGTATGTTTGTCTTCTTCAGTGTTTCTGTTGTCCTGTGTTCCTACCAGGACAAGCATCTAAGAAATATTGTTAAGATTTCATGGTTCATTTCCTAATACTGCTAACCTTAATATTTTCTCTTTAGTCAGCAGTGAGACTACAGAGAAAATATCTCTCAATGCATAAATTTTTCCAGTTTGTAAATGACAACTAATTTCTAGTTTAACTCATTTTGTTCAGAGGAATTTTCTATGCTACTTTACAGATATAGCCAGACAAACGACAAATAGTGTTTGGATAATCACTACAAGATCAGTCTTTCCTCTATCCAAGTGCAGTGTATTTAATGCAAGCACATGTCAAAAATTAAAAAGTCTTACTTTACAACCTTCCAAGTATGAACTAAATGATTCTTAGACAAAATGCAAGCGACTACATGGAAACTTGTTCTGAAATTAATATTACCATGACATGTTTCAGAAACACACCCCACCTCTGCTCCCCCATAAGTGTAGTAGCTCTTGCAGAATGTTCCTCAGCACAATTTAATGTAGGTTTCATCAAATGCTATCGGGACTGTCATCATTATAATGTATGATTAATGTAATTATGAAACGTAAATGCAGGACAATCAATTATACTTTTATCCACTAGTGCCCCAACTCTTGTCCAAGAGCCAAGCACTGGAGGTGTGAGGCAAAGCCAATTTCTCAAAGCCCCACCCCCCACCCCACACTTTTGGATAGAGAACATATTACCTGGACTACAAATGATTTCCTGTAACACTGAATTGCTTGAAAAAAAAAAAAAAATCACTCCTGTATGTGAAATTTTACTGCTAGCTCTTATGAAACACACTTCTAGTGTGTACAAAAGTAATTTGAGAAATAATGCATCCTTCTGAAGTGTCCTTTTCACCATAATCAAAGGCTTATTGAACTGCTTATTTAGGATGAGGAATTTTCTTCCTTTTACATAATAGCTTTTATTCTGAAGGATATAGAAAACACAAAACATAGTTACAAAACTGAAGTATATGCCAAGACTACATGTATCAGCCAGTTGTTTAAAAATTTCTTCCGATTGCACTCAAAAACTGGAGTTCTATAGAAGGTATCAGAAATGCTGTAAGAAGAGCAAGGCAATTATTGGTAAGAAGTTTGTAACTGTGAAGGCAGAATGTAAACAATGTATTGAAGATGTGTTTTCATAAGTTAGGAAAAATCTTTGCTTTTCAAGGAAGGAAACTGAATTAAATCATAGAGATTTTTTTTTTGTTGGAGAATTAATTAAAAATTACATAAAATTCAGCAGTAAATGGATAAAGTTGTCGATTGGTTTTAGTTATTAAGGTTTAGCTTCCTGATTTCAATAGTCAAACTGCACTGTGTTTAAAGACAGTTTAGACAACTACATTTATCTTAGCAGTAGAAAAGTGAATTGATCATCACCTTGGAGGACTATCTCTACACAGTTTTGATGCGGCTCGGAAACTCGGACGAGCTGAAAAGGAAACATTTGCACTGGTTAAGTCTACATTTTTAGAATACTAACAGTAGCCTTTATTTCCACAAAGGCCATTTTTCAAATTTACCACTGTCTGAATAATACCAGTGCAGAGTGACAGCCTTAATTATTTTTCTATGCAATCCTACAACCTTTGTGCGACACTTCATTGTGCCTGAGATAGCTGAACTAATAGTTTCTGAGTGAACTTCACCTCTGTCCATAGTCTCCCAAGTTTCTCAAAGCTGAGACTGCTGTTCAATCTGTATGAAGGGAGGAGTTCATACAATTTTCTCCTTCTCATACAAGTCATGGTGTGGTGAGTTGACCCTGGCTGGATGCCAAGTGCCCACCAAAGCCACTGTATTACTCCCCTTCTCAGCTGTACAGAGGAGAAAAAATATAATGAAAGGCTCATGTGTCAAGATAATGACAGGGAAAGAGCTTTCACAATTACTGTTATAGGAAAAAAAACAGACAACTTAGGGAAATTAGTTTAATTTATTACCAATCAAATCAGAGTAGGGTAATGAGAAGTAAAAATTAAATCTTAAAACACTTTCTCCCCATCCGTTATTCCTGGACTCAACTTCACTCCCTGTTTTCCCTACCTCCGCCCTCCCATTGGTGCAGCGGGATGGGGAATGAGGGTTGTGGTCAGTTCATCTCATGTCATCTCTGCTGCTCCTTCCTTCTCACACTCTTCCCCTGCTCCAATGTGGGGTCCCTCCCACAGGAGATAGTCCTCCACAAACTTCTCCAACGTGAGTCCTTCCCATCGGGTACAGTTCTTCATTAACTGCTCCTGCGTGGGTCCCTTCCACAGAGTGCAGTCCTTCAGGAATAGATTGCTCCAGTGTGGGTCCTCCATGGGGTCACAAGAACTGCCAGGAGTCTGTTCCAGCGTAGGCTTCCCACAGGGTCAGAACCTCCTTCAGATGTATCTACCTGCTCCAGTGTGGATTCCTCCACAGGCTACAGGTGGACTTCTGCTCCACTGTTAATCTCCACGGGCTGCAGCGGAACAACCTTCTTCACAATGATCTTCACCACAGCTTGCAGGGGAATCTCTGCTCCAGCACCTGGAAGATGTCATCCCCCTCCTTCTTCCTTGGCCTTGATGTCTGCGTAGTTGTTTCTCTCAAATATTCTCACTCCTCTCCCCAACTGCTGCTACTGTTGTGCAGCAACTTTTTCCTCTTCTGAAATTATCGTAGAGGCGCTACCACTGTCGCTCATTGGCTCAGTCTTGGCCAGAGATGGGTTCATCTTTGAGCCAGTACATAAACATAAAATTGCCTTTGAAGTACCATCTTTACATCTTTTAAATTAAATGTTACTGCTACTGTTATTCATTTATCCTTTTGAATCTGATCACGATAATGCAGCCCATGGGGGACCCCATGATGGGACAGGAGGATATCCGAAGGAGGCTGTGGCCCGTGGAGGGCCTGCTGGTGCAGCCTGTTCCTGAGGGCCTGCACGCCGTGGAAAAATGACCAACACTGGAGCAGTTCACAAAGCACTGCAGCCCTCGTGGGACCTCAGGCTGGAGCGGGGGAGGAACGTGAGGAGTTCTTCCCCCGAGGAGGAAGGAGTAGTGTAAAGTGATGTGTGATGAACTGACCATAACCCCCATTCCCTCTTCCCCACTTTGCCGCTTGGAGGGGGGTAAGGTGATAGAGATAACGTTATGCCTGGGAAGAAAGAGGGGTGGGGGGAGGTTATCTTATTCTCTTTCTCATTATCCTGATTTGGTTTTAATAATAAACAAATAGTTTTCCCCAAGTCAAGTATGTTTTGCCCGTAATGGTAACTTTAAGGATTTCTCCCTGTCCTTATCTCAAATCTCGAGCCTTTTCTCTTATGTTATCTCTCCGTGTTCTCTGAGAGGATGACGGGAGTGAGAGAGAGACTGCAAAGATTGGTCCTGAGTGGGGCTAAACTATGACACTGTCACATAACAACGTCCAGAAATTGTCTACACTGTTTCCAGATGTTTAAATAAACCTAGAAGATAGTATGCTCTTCCATAGAATTATTTTTCACTTAGGGTTCAGATATCATTCATTCACTGCATCAGAATGAGAGGAACAAGACAAGTCATTTATGCAGCAGGTATTCAAAATTTTATGAGAAAAATAAGTATTTTTGCTGACAACAGTAAAGGAAAAAGCTAAATTATTTGCATATATGCTTCACATGAAAAAAAATGTGTAAAACAGTAGATACACTGATTATTGTCACAAGACCATTCAAGTTCTCAGTTTATAGAATTAGATTTAGTGGGCTAAGTCACACAGGTGAAGCATGACTGAGATGAATTCTGTACATATCCATAAAAAGCTCGTAAAAGTTTATTAAAGCCAAATTCCTGCTTCTATAAGAATCACACAGGAATTGAATGATAAATACATCTAGAGCTAGAGAAGCAGTTTTGATTACAGTTCAGAAAATTAGGCTATGATCTAGTAAAATTAACTTTTTCACATCATGTTTTAGTAGAAGAGAAATAGAATAGCCTTAAAATGGGAAGGCGGTAAAATAAATATTTCAAATTACAATATTTAGTATCGCACTTCTAATTTTGATTATGTAAAATAGGAATGAAAAAGGATAAAAGAGGATAGATACATCCTGAGCAAATGCTTAAAAGACTTTGCATTCTAGGTAAATTTTACGAAAACACTCTTAGACATCTAGCTGCAGTATGTGATCTTCAAAAAGACATAAAATTTTATTTACTCATAAGACAATCTTAGATAGAGGTACATTGTACCTGAACAGTTACACAGATCAGATGACTTGCTCATTGTCATTCAAAATGTCTGTTGCACATGAAAAAAAAGAACTCAGAAGTCATAACAGCAGTCCAAAGCTCCTCCAAAAAGCTGAAGATTGTTGAAGAATGGCTCAGAGAGAAGGGCCATGGGACAGAGTCCATGGAGCAATTGTTCGAGCAGAGCCATGTCTGAAGGCCTAGCCTTGACATAAGCCAAGGGAAAATAGTGTTAAGACGTGTCAGCAGCAAGGTCACAGTGATCTTGAAGAAGATTGTAAGCAACTTTGAGGAAGTGAGAACACGATAAGCACGGGACTTTCCAAGTTAGCTAACTGCAAGTAGGAGGACCATGCAAACGTAATCTTTAGAGCTTGAGCCAATCGTGCAACGCCAAGTAGGCATAATTATGTTCACCATTATAAATATGTGCACCCTGGACCAATAAATCGAACTACGCTTATTACTCATATTGGGTTGTTGTCGTATGTTCCTCCGCCGCTCACAGAAGATGGATGACTTTTTCAGACTGACAGAGTTTAGTAATATTTTTGAATCATACGAGTGACGTCACTGGGGTCTGTTTAGATAGCAACCTAGGGAAATGTCTGAGGATGGCAACAATTTCATCAAGGTCAGATGAGCACTTCTGAATTTGCTGAACTGGAGGCTTAAAAGGCTTCATCTCAGCAATGCATTGTCAAGGTACTGCAGGTAATGCTTTTTGTAAGAGCATTTTTCCCAGTGTTTCTAAGCAATTCCTTTTTGCTCACTTTGCTTACTTCTGTTTACTTTTCATCTAGGGCCAGACATGGCACTTAGAATATATCACACATAAACACTACAAAGGACTGGTTAAATACAATTCTTCCCTTTGCTCTGAGTGACAGAAATCCCAAGCAGATTGACTATACTTTTCAATTAACTTGAAAGCCATTTTGTTGACACCAGTCTGAGAGGTCTCCGTGTTCCTCAGGCAAGAAAGTATGAGCAAAGCATAACAACATTTTTCCCAGTAGTAGCTGATGAACTGTATGTCTTAGAGCTTCAACAGACATAGAAAAATCTTTTGCAAAGACCAAAGCATATTCTTCATTTACAGACTACACTGATACAGTTTAGAATGAGAAATAAGAATGAGTAACATTAAATCTGTACTTACAGCCTGTCAAGAGGCCAACTAAGTTTTATATACAAACATTTCTCTATATTTATGTGCATATGCTTTATGATACTGCATTCAAATGAAGTATTAAAGTACATTAATATTTTATTTTTTAAAAAATATCCACGTTTTAATGCATTGTTTTCAGTTATGAATCTATGACAAATGATAATTTGTGCAGAATCAAATCAAGGGTGATGCATTAATTCATCTCAGTAAATGTTTCCAGAAGCATGGAATCAGTGGTATTTATTCGGTAATTTAGCATGTTTGGCAAATGGGATAGGATTCTCAAGTATGACTCACTTTTTACTGGTTAGTAGTTGCTCTAGTGCACGTTTCAAGGCTGAATTAAATTCTTTACAGGGAAAGGGTCATGGTTAGTGAAGATATATTTACATTCTTCTTTATTAGGAATTGCATTCCTACCACAATTCAAGTATGCCAAGACAACATTCACCCTTTACTGATGGTTCCTCTTTAGCGCATGGGTATTTGGACCCCCATTTAAGAAGGAAATAATAGAGATTATGGTGTAATATCACAAGCTCAAAGCCATACATATCAAAGTTGCAGAAGTTGTAGCTCTCTGTAACAGTATGACATAGGCTCCAGTATCATTCCACCAATAATTCCTTTGTGAAGGAAAGAGGATGGATCACTCTCCCTTTATGGGCACCTCTACATGCTGAATATGAGCATATTTAAAATTTAATTTTTAAAATTAATTTTACGTCAGCATTTTTTACAAGGAAATCTTACAATTATCTCATTTTAACCTTCTTGCTACTACACTACATATATCTTCTATGCTATTTTCTGACAGTTTTTCTATCAAAAAAGCAAGTTTTTCTCTCATTACAGTCTTCAAAATGTCAGATCTTAACTGAAAGAAAAGCTGTTAAAATAAAAAAAAAAATAGCCTGTTTTTATTTTTTTTTAAAAGTTTCTGCTATTAGGAACACATTTTAAATCACCAGTGGGAAGCTAAGTAGGCATTGTTAGTTCCATGCTGTATAACCTATGCAGAGAGAGGAACAAGAATGAAAGAGGTACTCATCTATGAAATACCTTTAATTCTTGACACTTTTTTGCTTTAAACTTACTTAATAACTAGCATAATTACCTTTGAACATTTATTAGAATCATAAACCAGTTAAGGTTAGAAGGGACCTTTAAAAGTCATCTAGTCCAATCCCATGCAAGGAGCAGGGACATCGTCAGCTCAATCAGGTTGCTCAGAGCCCCATCCAACTTGACCTTGGGCGTTTCCAGGGATGGGGCATCTACCATCTCTCTGGGCAACCTGTTCCAGTGTTTCACCACCCTCATTGTAAAAAATTTTTTCCTTATACCTAATCTGTATCTATCTCCTTCTAGTTTAAAACCATTACTCCTGGTTCTCTTGCAACAGCCCCTGTTACAGTTTCTGCCGATCTTTCTGTAAGCCTCCTTTCAGTACTGGAAGGTCACTATAACGTGTCCCTGGAGCCTTCTCTTATTCAGACTGAACAGATTATTGATTGCTTCTAGTTTTGGTCAATGGGATTACAGTACATTTTACAGGTAAATAAACAGTGGAAAACATCTTAGATTAGATATTAGGAAAAATGAGATAAGATTAGATTAGATATTAGGAAAAAATTTTACACCGAGGGTGGTAAAACACTGGAACAGGTTACCCAGAGAGCTGGTGGATGCCCCATCCCTGGAAACATTCAAGACCAGGTTGGATGGGGCTCTGAGCAACCTGATCTAGTCAGGGATGTCCCTGCTCCTTGCAGGAGGGTTGGACTAGATGACCTTTGAAGGTCCCTTCCAACCCTAACCATTCTATCATTCTATGGTTCTGTCTTGATTATGTTATCTTCAAATTTCTACTCTAAATGGAGACTGAACTACATACAGAGGAGACCAGCTGTTTGTTCAGCAAAGGTACCAACACCATTCCTGACTATCTTGACTTTCCTGGACTGTTTTCCTCCCTAAATGAATAGGTTGCTTTTAGGATAATAAAACTTTCATGGGTGCACTTGTGATAAGATAATTCAAATGTCAACATGTTCTTGCATTAAGGGTTTTCAATCAGAACCTCAGGCAATCCTTGTGAGGGCTTTCTAAGCAGTGTGTTTCCCCATTGGCCCTCTGCAACACACTGCTGTCCATGTTAGCCAAAACAGCGAAACATCCACCTTGAGCAACCACAAATCACAATCCAGAATACCAGCTTGAACTTGCACACCTTATTATGTTGAGCTGTGAGCTTTGGCAGCTGAGAGCTGGGCTTGACTGTCTCTTAGCTAGCATGTGGCATGAATACTGCATGAGTATAAACCACAACACTTAAATTCATGATACCATGGTTTCTTCAGCTGAATTAATTGTGACTTATTCAGATCATCTCACAGTTTTTTGAAACAGTTCATTGAGCTCTAATTTTCAAATTTCAACCTCTATCCTAAAATTACATTCTTGGATCATTAAAGCCCAAGAAGCTCAACAAGCTTTCTAAATAACTGAACAAGATGAAATTACCTTTGCGAAAGTAAAAACTACCTTTTTCGCTAATGAATTTGCTGCAGTAATAACAATAATGACAACATGAACAAAATAGTTAAGAAAATCATTTTCTGAAGACAAATTTCCACAGTTGCCAGATACCTTTTTCTCTTTATGTTTTTCAGAATAGCTTGGATTTTCCTAAAACAGCTTGCACAGAGCAGTGTGCTTTCAATTTTTAGTAAAAATAATATTACAGCCTTCAGAACACTGGAAAACTTCCTCATTTTAATCATTCTCCTTATATCAGGAAGCTCACTTTTTCCAAGGTTTGGAATCCAAATTATTAAGAACAATATCAGGTCCAGCAAGGCAAAAAGCATAAAACTCTTATGTGGAACTATTCGTTTTGTCCACTTAAACATCAGATTACTTCTTAAGAATACCAAGTAAATAAAGATTTATAATAACAGGCCAAGGTCTTCTCATTTCTAATATAAAGATTTATAGCACTTGAAGAATTTTTTACTAGCAAGAACATATCAATCTCTGTTTTATGGTATTTGAGGAAACATCACAATAATTTGACATTCACATACATAACTGGGAAAGCTGTAGACAAAAGATGTGTTATCACTGTTTGTTTTCACTAACAAGCGGGGGTTTTTTATTTGCCAAGAATCTTCACAGCTGGAAAAGGTATTATATCCCAATGAGTGTTAGACAAACTAAGTTCTCGTGTACCTACATATGCAGAAAACCTTCCTAAAAGTCACAAATGACGAAATAATGCTGAAGAAATTATTCGTACTACTATCATGGAATCAGATCATTAATTTGGAAATAAATTAGTCAGAGAAGTATGATAAGTAATTTATTAATCTTGATCAGGCAAGATATAACCATGGTGAAAATGTTTGTGAGAAGCTAATTGCCAAAGTGGAGTTTTCTTGGTTTGCTCTCCCTTTCTGTAAGATAAATTGTTAAACCAAGTACCAAGATTATGTATATATAGATTTGTTCATTTATTCTTTTAAACAGCAATGTGTTGCATATAAAAATTATTGAGAATTGTTTACAAAGATGTACCTGTGACATGTGGAAAATATTATATTTTTTTTAAACAGGAAAAAGAGTTACAGAAACTGATAATATATTTTCAACTAGAACTGGCAAGTTTTTTTCAAATTATGCATTTTCTTGTCCTTTCTGGATACTTCTGGGAGTTAGGGAAGTATGCTTTTACTGAAAAATGTATAGGAAAATAAAAACACATTTCCATAAAAGAAAGAAATTTTAAAAAACATGCCCTGCTCTATGGAATTAAAGTGTCTATGTGTATTTTGCTGCCATGTTTATTTTCTTTCCCAGATATTATCAGAAATATTTTTTTTACACTTAAAACTAAAATCAATAATAAGCCATTAACAATAAAACAGGAATAATTGTTTGTAAATAGATTTTGCATTTGAATTTTTCCTTCTAGCTTTAGGTTTTCTTTTTTTTTTTTTTAATCCCATAAGTAACAAGAACACAAAATTGCATAGAGTTTATTTTAACACTGTATGCAAGGGTCTGCTACACGTTTCAGTCAGACAGTTGCAGAATATGGAATTGAGTTCCAGCATTGCAAGCAAGAATTGGGAAAGGTGAGAAAAAATGAGTGGGACAAAAAGAGCTTTCTGCACAAATTCATAATCCAGGCAATCACCAGCCCTTGATCTCTCACAGTTGCAGGTCTCATTTTAACTCTCTTAACCTGCAGAGATCTTTGAAAATGGTCCATCTTTGTCAGTCAGAAGATGTATCACTTCCGCCCCACCATAGAAGTCTCTGAATGTTTGGAGAGTGTCTCTAGAAATACAATGTCAGTACCTAGCTTTAGTATGAAAACAGGATAATATTTGCATTTTATAATGAGAAAGAGTAAAATAGCTTTGGTTTCCTGAAGTTTTATCTTTTTTTTTTCCTTTAAAGGGAGACCCACTAATTCAAAGCATTCATAATGTTAGCCTTCAAGAAGAATACTGGAATAACAAGATTCAGGATAAGATTGTAAGATCTGACAACATAGGTTCTGGTACACAAAAGAGATAAGTGAGAACTTGTTATTTTAAGTCAAGAAATGATGGATTCTTTTTTAGCTTTGTTTCCATATGAAATATTATGGAAAAAAAAACATAGCTTTTTAACTATATGTCCTGAACAGCTTTAGCATCTTTCAAAAACCTCAAAAAAAAAGTAATTTTGACTGTATCTTAAATCATTCACATGGAAGTGTCCAAGAATATTTTTCTACTGCTCAAAATCAATTTCCCAAAAGTCAACAGGCAAAAAAAGGTGTTCAAGATTCAAATCTTGAAGAAAAATATACAGTGTTTATTTTAACATTGTTTACAGTTCAAGATTCAAATGTTGAACAAGGCCAGAAACATCCACTGATGATTATATTTAGACTAAAGTCAGTTCAGGAAATAGTTGTGGCCATTTTAGTTTTTACTGGCAGTAATATAAAATAAGGACAAAAAGCACTTCCACTGCAGTAATGCAGTAATCTTTCCTCCCTTCTCAGCACAGGCTCTAGCTAGTGAAGGAAGATGCTTTTTTTTTTTTTTTTTTTTTTTTTTTTTCCCAGTTTTACTCCCATTTGAGGAGATTGCACTGACTATTTTATCCTAAGCTTTTTATTTACCAACAATTTGAATAAATCTGTTTGCAAGATATCTCTTGTACTTTAAAGGGACTGTCCAGCAGATTTATGAGCAATTTGCTATGTAGGCAGAAGGGAAAGGGATACATATTAGGTAACTGATGTTAATAGTGGAAAGCTTTTGCTGTCTGGGCTGCATTCCAGACAGTAAAAAGTAAAGTTTGGAGGCAATTTGTGGTACTTGATCTCAGATATAGATCACAGTCCCCCTGCACCTATGTTTGTGCGGATATAGCCTGGTGTGTACAATTTTCTCTGCCTCTAAGCTCCTTCCACTAACTTTTAAAATTGATTAAATTCTTGAGGAAAAAAGGTATCAAAGTTACAGTGTTTGGATTTTCTTTTTTAAATAAGAGGAAAGCAGAGGAGCAATACTTCACACGTTCAGTTGATTGAAGAGCTGCTGCATGATCCGATAGAGACACCTGTAGAGTGCCTAAGAGCACCACAGAGCCATAGACTCCTGCAGAATGCCTAAGGATGGCAATGACAATCTAGACTTCATTATGAAGACCCAGGGATTTTATGTTTGCAAATAATCCAGGAGTTAATCTTTACCACTTTGGTCACTTTTATTATCTGTAGTTATTTCATGAATTGTTTAGAATAAATAACTATTCATTCATAAAATGTTTTTTATTATTTGATCTTTGTCTTGTTTTTTTCTAAGTAACATATATTTTTCTCCCGCTTGACCAAATAATTGCAATATTTTAAATATAGAAATATTGAATTTCCTTCCAGGAAATTAATGGAGAATTCATCATTCATGCTACCCTTCATAAAACTTCCCAAATTCCTAAATTCTATCAGGATAAATTCAAAGCACAAACTCAGCCTATTGAGCTTTAAGTTGTTTTGGGTTTTTTTGTATTTTATCAAACTTTTGCCAAGATTATGAATAGGACTGTTGGCTTTTGTCTTGCACACTGGTATTGCAGGAACTGACTTAAAATACTCAATTTCTCATGAGCCACTGCAGAAAAGAGAGTGATACTGAGAGGAAGGAAAAGTACAAAGATATATACTGGTTTGGGCTGGAATAGAGTTAATTTTCTTCATAATGGCTTGCATTGTGCTATGTTTTGAATTTGTACTGAAAACAATGTGGATAACACACTGATCTTTTAGCCTTGTTAAGTAGTGTTTACACACAGTCAAGGTATTTTCTGCTTCTCACATTGCCCCCCCAGCAGGCAGGCTAGAGGTGTACAAGAAGTTGGGTGGAACAGTTGACCCCAACCAACCAAAGGGATATTCCATATCATATGACATCATACTCAGTGTATAAAGCTAAAGGAAGAAGAAGGAAGGGGGCGATGTTCAGAGTTATGGTGTTTGTCTTCCCAACTAACTGTTATGCATGATGGAGCCCAGTTTTCCTGGAAATGGAGAAACATCTGTCTGCCAATGGGAAGTAGTGAATGAATTCCTTGTTTTGCTTTGCTTCCACTCATATATCTCAACCCATGAGTTTTCTCATTTTTACCTTTCTGATTCTCTCCTCAATTCTAATGTGGAGGGAATGAGTGAGAGGATGGATGGGGCTCAGCTGCTGGACAGGGTTAAACCACGACAATATATTTGAGTCATTTCAATAACTTATATTTATTAGTTAAATCACACGCTAACTCTCATCTCTTCTTCCACAGTTCAGCTTCTAAACTGTAAACTGTAAAATTCACCACCTTTCTCCAGACAAATTAGAGTAACAGGAAACAAGGATGGATATCAACTGCTTTAGTGATTTCCTGACATCCTTGCTAAGTCGGATTCAGCTTTGGATGGAAGAGGCAATTCCATGTCTGTAACAAAGAACTGAAAGTGGCTTGCCTTAGGAGTTTCTGAACAGCATGCATGCTTCCACAAAGAGCACAAGATCTCAAAAACACGCTACATGAGAAACCACAATGGACTGTCACGAAAGGAAGAGGTGGCAAATCTGAAAGACAGGGCAGATATATATGGAATATATACAAAAAATAGAAAGGATATGCATCTTTAAAAAAAAAAAATGTAAACAAGCACTTTCTGCTCTATTGAGCATACATCAAATTGTGCATCCATGGAGAAGAATAACTGGGAAAATATTGATGTTATCTCCTGTGGACGACACATCAGTAATCTATCTTGTTCCTTCTTCTAACAGCATTCATTGCATTTTTCAGTCTTTTGAGATTTGTACTGAAATGTGAGTTTTTAAAACAGACTGTAAAGGAAGTCTGTATGGAGAGGGCAATTTGGTGCTTAAATAGGTTCTTTTTTATTAATGAGCATGTATTCCATCTTCTATATGCGGAAAGAGAAGACCTTATACCTATCTTGTTTGAATTTCAACTTGAAAAGTTAAAAGTTAATAATTTTCCTCTCAGTAAAATTTTATAATGTTATTTTAGTGTCTACATAAGTATGTTTTCTGAAATTAATATAAAAAAAAAAGGAGATCTTGTATTTATGTATCTTTTTATTTTGGAATTTGCCAAAGTGGATTTACCAAGGAAAAACATGAACTATTTGCATTAAAGCTCAGTATTGATGTGAGAACAAACAGAAATATATGAAAAAAAATTAACCTAGAGATCAGAAGTTCTTCCATCTGTAGAGTAATCAACCTTTGGAAGAGCTCTTCCTTTGGAACAGTAGGTGCAAAACATCTGACTAGTTTAGAAGTGGAGCTTGCTAAGCTGGTGAACAAGAGTAAATTAGCTAAAAAAGGAAGTAACTGGTGCCTTGGGTTGTCCACTTCTCATCATGACATTCAATAATGCAATATAGTATAGAGATACTGAGCATATGAAGTTCAGCAAAGTGCCATCAAATCTAAAGCAGTTTCAATGCAATCCTATCAATAGTTCTCATGTTTCTGCTATGAAGTGTGTTTCCAGCTATAGAACGGTAGCCCAGTTTGCTCCAGAAATAAGACTGTTTATCAGAAAAAGAGATTCAAACTTAAATAAATGGCCAGGTTTTCAGGAGAGTAACTTACACCAAGTAAATGGATCTATGGTCAATTTCAGACTTTCATGATTGATGAGGTAAGAGGATCACAAACTACACTTGTTGCTTGACCAATGTTGCACATCAGCTGGGAATATTTTTAGTCTGTTCTTGGACCAGCTCTTAAGAGGTGAGCTTCAACCAAAGTTGAAGCAACTGACACTTAAAGTACAGTGACACATTATTGACCAATTGCATAATGTGTCATTTCATAATCAACAAACACAACTTTAATTAAAATTATTCCAGCATCTGCTGAAAATAAGCAAAGCAATGGTTAAAGGAGTTTACCCGAGTACTGATTTTTTGCTTCTTCTGCCATTCTTTGATGCTAGGTCAAAACCTTCTTTGTTTTGTTAGCCACAATACTCTCCTGTCATTACCAGTCACTTTCTGTGTTTCTGTGTTTTCTCTCTTACATCCAAATAGAAGCATTATCATGTCTGTCATGGGTAGTCAAAGCTCTCTTCACATTTCCTCATGCTTGTTGCAGTTTTTAATATGGTTTCATCTAATTTATGTTATTGCTGAGTTAGGTTAAAAGCGAATGCTACATCTTCATTTACAAAGTCAGTATCTTCTGAGTTCCTTGTGACTACCTTTCCAGGGCCTAGAACCCAATCTGAACAACAGTACTACCCATTTGCTCTACAAAACACATTGCAACTCAGGGTGCACTGAAAAAAAAACCACCTGAGATTTCTTAGATAGCAGTCAGAAACTGTAAATATCTTACAAGACTGGATCTTCAATTTTCATGTACATAGCTATTAGATTAGGAATGATTGCAGCAAAATTTACATCATTACACTTGAATGAAACCAGTCTTAAAGAAAATCAAACAATATGACCTTTACACTGTCAACTGGGAACAAGACCAAGCCTTTACATTTCATGTTCTTTTTATTTAATATTCAGTTTCCCTAAACCTTCAGTTTATCTTTGTTTCTGCTTGTGTTACCATGCTCCATATAAGTTTGAATTTTATGTTTACTTAGTAGCCTTGGCTCAGTTGTGTGCAAGGCTTTGCTATAGAGTAAGAAACTCTAAAACAGCTGATTTAAATGTGGCATTTAAAGTAATTATACAAGAAAAATAGTTGGTGAAGCCTCGCCATAATATAGAAAGCTTTGTCCAATTAAACAGTGAAGATTCATTAAAGAAATTTGAAGCAGACAAAGAATCTGATGCCTTCAAACAAATCTTTAGAAGGGAAATCTAAGAATCTTTGAACTGCGAACAGCAAAGCAAAATTCAGACCCAATAAAGATGCCTAAGATTATGTTCAGATGCTTAGAAATACCAATGCTGGTTTTAATTTCTGATTTTTCCATCTGCTTTTAATGTTATTTTTGGCCATTTAAATGATTTGCATAATTATTATTATTGTGGAATAGTCTAATGCAGTGATTTGATGGTTACAAAATATCATGGAGCTCGATTGAGAGTGGATTAGAAAAGTCAAATTTAGTATATTCTTCAAAGACTGAATACACCTCAATATTTCTCAGTGTCTTTGCTCTTTGTTATGGTGAATCAAATGAGGTTTCTCTTGACAACCAAGTTTTGTAGATGCTTTCAGCAAATTGAAAGAACTTTTATTTACTTCACATCAAATAAAAAGTTGTTTTGATTTCACTTTCCATGTGGTTGACAGTAACACAAATAAAAAATAATTCAGCAAATGATCAAATTAAATAGTTGGCAAAATATGATAAGGTTAATGATCTGGTTTAGCCTGACATTTAACATGCCTACTGAGACTACTTTTCACAGAAATTTATTGGGCACTTATTTTATATATAGTAAGACATAAAAGAAACTCATTAATAGCATACAAGAAAAACAAGTTTTATTTTTCAACATTAAATTTAGCTACTTATAGTAGCAGCAAATGTAAACATATTTGAATGAAAAAAGTGAGATCTCACATTTGTTTGAATAATCTATTATTACTCTTGCATAGATCATAGTTATGTGTTCTTATTTGCATTTAACAAATATGAATCCCACTAGAGCAATAAATAGTGACAAGTTTATTCACAAAGTGCAACTAAATTATATTTAGTATGGATTTTTTAATTCCTTCTTGGAAATATGGGTTATAAAGCTAAAATGCTTATATTTTCAATAACCAGTCTCAATTTATGGTAGTTTACACCACAAGGTACACCTTTCTATTTTTTTCATGGATTTCATAAACATTTGCGGATCATTTCTTGAAGCAGACATGTTAAAATAATGCACAGCACTTAACATCATTCACACTAATTCTTACAGTCTTTTTCTTAGTTGTCTATGATGACATATCCACACTGTGATCATTTAACTATCATTAAAATACATTACAGAAATTGTGTAATGCAGTAACAGTGATGCATTTTAGTAATGAGTTTTTCTTGCTTTTTCTTTTTTTTTTTTTCTTTTTGTGATTATGTCCAGATTCTTAATTGATGCAAACAGGAATACAGGATTTTAAAGAGTCTTCATCTACTTTACCATTCACTTAAAAAAATTTAGACTTAAAATTTTCTACCTGACTCTAGTATCCTCAAATATATTTGAATTGACTTGGCACTCAGAAATGGATTGCCATAAAGTCTTTTTGGATCACTTAGCATTTATATAAAAACGTTCTGCCTCAAATCCTAATACCAATACCTCGGTATTCAGTTCACCTCTTTACATTAACCTCACAGTGCTGTGGACCTTTTGGATCACACACATACACATACATATACACACACACTTTTGTATATTCATATCCATACATCATATATGTATGCTTATATATGTATACACCGACACATACATACGTACATACATATATATACACATACATATATATACTCTCACACACACACACACACATATATATATAAGCTAATCAAAGAATACTCAGGAAAGGAACATGATTAAAAACAGCAACTTTGTGATTATTTGTGTTTGGGACTTCATAAAGTCCCAGTGACAAATTTCAGTTTTGTATGTGTAATTGGCACTTTCAGTGGGCACAAACTGAAGTACTAAGGTTCCCCCTTAACATTAGGAAATAATTTTTTATTGTGAGAGTGACCAGCACTGGCACAGGCTGCCTGGAGAGGTTGTGGGGTCTCCATCCTTGAAAATATACAAAAGCTGTCTGGACACAGTCCTGGGCTGTTGCCTTTAGGTGGAAGTGGGGTTGGACCAGACATTCTCCAGAGCTCCCTTCCAATCTCAATAATTTTGTGATTCTACAATAAAAACCTGATTGACAGCTCGTCTTAAAACAGTGTCTTTTTAAACTCTTGATTTCACAGTTTCCTCACTTACGTTTATCAGTTGTGGTGTGGTGTTGTCCTTCATAGGAATCATCTCCCTTGACCTTCTGGTCACACTTCTTTTGATGCAGCCCAAGATGTAGTTGGCTTTCTGGGCTGCGAGTTCACATTGCTGGCTCATGTTCAGCTTCTCATCAACCAACATCCCCAAGTCCTTCTCCTCAAGGCTGCTCTCAACCCGTTCTCCATCTAGCCTGTATTTGTGCTTGGAATTGCCCCAACCCACATGCAGGACCTTGCACTTCACCTTGTTGAATTTCATTATATTCTCATGAACCCAGCTCTCCAGCCTGTCAAAGTCCCTCTGGATGGCATCCCTTCCCTCCAGCGTGTTGACTGCACTACCTAGCTTGGTGTTGTTGGCAAACTTCCTGAGTGTGCACTCAATCCCACTGTCCATGTTGCTGACAAAGATGTTAGACAACATTGGTCCCAATGCTAACCCCTGAGAAACACCACTTGTCACTGATCTCCACTTGGACATCAAGCTATTGATCACAAGTCTTTAAGTGCAAACATCCAGCCAATTCCTTATCCACTGAGTGGTCAATTCATCAAATCCATATCTCTCCAGTGTAGAAACAAAGGTGTTGTGCAGGACAGTGTCAAATGCTTTGCGAAAGTCCATGTAGATTGTGTCAGTTGCCCTTCCCTTATCCACCACTGCTGTAACCCTGTCATAAAAGGCCACCAAGTTTGTCACGCATGATTTTACCTTAGTGAAGGCATGTTGACTGGCATGTTGACTGGCATGTTGTCACCAATCATATCCTTATTTTCCATATGCCTGAGTATAGTTTCCAGGTAAGCATCACCTGTTCACTAAACAGTTGTGAACAGATAGCCTCACTATACTGACATCACCTGCACACATATTACTCTGTGCTGTATTTCTCAAAATGTGTTTGGGTTTGTTTTCAAACATCTTATCTTGGAAATTGTACAAGATCATAATTTTTTTCTTATGGTGAAGTATGAAACAAACCAGGGTGATTATAAAGAGACAGCTCTGTATTAGTCGAATCCTGTAACAACAAAACAATGGCTTATACAAATACAACAATATGGTAAATAATTCTCATATAAAGTCACATGTACTCAGTCTGCGTTGCAAGTAGCAAGTTTAAGTTCTTTGGAAAGAGAGATCTCTTTCACCTTTTTTTTTTTTGTGCAGTGCGATTATCTTTAGAAAGACAAAACCTATGAAGACTGAATAGTCATTCAACTTTTCTCCTAGTTCTTTAAATGACTTGTCAGTTTCCTGACTCTTGGCAGGCGGATACTCATACACTCATCAGTGAGTCTTCGGCATCCCATTTCTCCCTGCCCCTGTCAATAATCTCTCCCAAGCTTGGCAGTTACTGCTGATTCCTCCTTTCCTCCTTTACTGCTGATTTGACCACTTTAAAACAGCTGTTATAATTTCTGTGTCTGGAACATGTTGCATTTTGTTTAGTCCTCTTCTTCATAGCACAGGAATTCTCTTCCCTCATGCCATTATCTGCTAATGTCACTCCTCTACTGCTTTGCTCTAAGGAGCTGTTTAGTTTCCTGATGTGTGATGACTGTCACTATCAATGTTTTCAGTGCTTACCAGTATATTGATTCTCGAAGGCTCACATGATCAGGAAAACTCACTTTAAAATATGAGTGACTGGCTAGTTGCAGACACAGATATGTACTGTCTCAATTTTAAATGTACCTAGGTGGTTGTTAGCCTTAAAAATTTAGAGGTAGACACAATATTCCATAAGACAAAAATTATAATGATCTTTTAAACACAGACTATATGTGTACACAATTTTCCAAATTTAAGAGAAGTTTACACCTCTCAAGGCACATAAACAATGCAGATTTTATTAGGGATCCCTATTATTATGTAGTCTTTTATGTAGGCTGTTCCAAAATTGAAATTCTAAGATATTAAATACTACATTTATTAATTGAACTGGGGACTGATCTGATGTTCACAAAAATTCAGAAATAACAGAACTCAGTGGGGAAAGCGGACTTTTTTGCCTTGAGAAAGAGACGGGTGTTCTGGTTTTATTTAGTGAGGGGGGGGCTACAGTGGTAGGTTCTGTAGGAAACTGCTAGAAGTCGCTCCCCTTTGTTCAGTGGACTCAGCCAGGCCTAGGGCAGACTCACTGCTGGCCAGGGTCAAGCCAACTGGTAGCAGAATGTTCCCTCATAACGCCTCTGCGATAATGTATTTAAGAAGGAGAAAAACAGGAAAAAAAAAGAAAAGAGAAGATGTGAAGACTCTGAGCAAGTGCAGAGAGGGGGAGGTGCAAGCCTTGTGAGCCTTGCGGCTCTCACCCTCTGGCCTCCTTGCTGGGCTGCCAACTGGACCCAACTCAGCCCAACCTGGCTGCAAGAAGTGGAGAGGAGATGAGATGTGAAGAGATCCTGAGAGGCGTCTGCCTGCCTGTTGTGAATAATTTCTTGTGAGGGGAACTGCTGCAGACACCAAGGTCTGTGAAGAAGGAGGGGGAGGAGTAATGCAGTTCCTGACAGAGACTCCCCTGCAGCCCATGGTGAAGAACATGGTGAAGCAAGCTGTCCCCCTGCAGCCCATGGAGGTCCACAGAGGAGCGGAAATCCACGTGCAGCCCGTGGAGGACCCCACATTGGGGCAGGTGGATATCTGACAGAGGCTGTGGCCTGTGGAGGGCCCGCTGGGGCAGCCGTTCTGGAGGGACTGCACCCCATGGAAGAGATGACCCACACCAGAGCAGTTTCCTGAAGAACTGTAGCCCGTGGGAGGGACCCCATGATGAAGCAGGGGCGGAATGTAAGGAGTTTTTCCCCGGAGGAGGAAGGAGTGACTTAAAGCGATGTGTGATGAACTGACCTTAATCCCCATTCCCTCTTGCCCACTGTGCCGCTTGGAGGGGGAAGGTGGTAGAGATAATGTTAAGCCCGGGAAGAGGGAGGGGTGGGGGGAGGTTTTCTTGTTTTCTGTCTCATTATCCTGATTTGTTTTTAGTAATAAATGAATTGTTTTCCCCAAGTCGAGTCTGTTTTGCCTGTAATAGCAACTTTAAGGATTTTCTCCCCGTCCTTATATCAGACCTCGAGCCTTTTTTCTTGTGTTATCTCTCCCTATTCTCTCGGAGGGTGCGGGGAGTGAGAGAGAGACTGTCTAGTCTGGTCCCGGTTAGGGCTGAAGTACGACAACTGGATATGGTTGTCTGCACTCAGGGTGACTGTTCTGGGCCTTCTAACAAGGCTTTCTTTTACAGGTAATTTAGAAACGTATAAAAGCGTATAAATTTTCCATAAGGTATCATTATGGGCAAGAAGCAGTATTTCCTTACCATCAAGTCTTTGACATATCTTCTAAATTATCTTTCAACTTCAACCAGTCTCAGCAGGTCACAGTCCCCCCACATGCAAGCTGTTATTACTCGAAAACAGAAGTAACTAGCTGGTGCAGCAGCTGTTTCATGAAAAAAAGTTAGAGAAGAGGGCTCTAAATAGTAAAAACTCAACCCCATGCAACTCAACAGGCTTGGGGAAGAGTGGCTGGAAAGTTGCCTGGCAGAAAAAGACCTGGGGATACTGGCTGATAGCTGGCTGAATATGAGGCAGCAGTGTGCCCAGGTAGCCAAGTAGGCCAATAGTATTCTGACTCGTATTAGGAACAGTGTGGCCAGCAGGAGTAGGGAAGTGGTTGTGCCCCTGTACTTGGCACTGGTGAGGCTGCACCTCAAATACTGTGTTCACTTTTGGGCCCCTCAGTACAAGAAGGATGCTGAGTTGCTGAAGCACATCCGGAGAAGGGCAGTGAAGCTGGTGAGGGGTCTGCAGAACAAGTCTTATGAGGAGTGGCTGAGGGAACTGGAGTTATTTAGTCTGGAGTAAAGGAGGCTGAGTGGTGTTGGGTTCATGGTTGGACTTGATGATCTTAGGAGGTCTTTTCCAGTTGTTAGGATTCTATGATTCTACGAAAGTATTTTATTTAAGAGCAGCCTTGAGGAGAAGGACTTGTGGGTTTTGGTTGATGAAAAGCTGAACATGAGCCAGCAATGTACACTTGCAGCCCAGAAAGCCAACCACATCCTGGGCTGCATCAGAAGAAGCAGGTCAAGGGAGGTGCTCTGCTCTTGTGAGACCCCATCTGGAGTACTGCATTCAGCCCTGGGGACTCCAACATAAGAAGGACATGGGCCCATTGGAGTGAGTCCAGAGGAGGACCACAAAGATGATCAGCGGGCTGGAGTACCTCACTTATGAAGATAGGCTGAAAGAGTTGGAGTTTTTGAGCCTGGAGAAAAGAAGGCTCTGGGAAGACCTTAGAGCAGCCTTCCAGTACCTAGTTGGAACTAGGTGATCTAGTCACTTCCAATTCAAACTGTTTTATGATTTTGTGATAATTTTGTCTCTGTATATTAAGATATTATAGTATATATGTACAATTGGATTCACTGTGCTTAGAAAAAGCTGAGAGAGTATTAAAAATTCTCCTGCCTTTTTCATATATTCAGTTGCCAAACTTCAGCTTCAAACAACTAACAATTCCAGTGTACATCACAGAGTTCTCATTGTGTTGCTTTTTATTGTGGTCATACACTGTAACGTGTTCTTCTTTACATTAATTTTTACAGTAATAGTTTTCTTTACATTTTTATTTATATTAATTCCTCAGAAAGTGGGATTTTTTTTTTTTAGAATGTAATGTAATGAAAGGATCTTCTTATACTGCAATTTTTCTGTCAAAGAGGAGAGTAACTCTTTCTTTGCATTAATGGACTAATCTTCCATTTCCCACCAACAATTGTAGCTTTAACAGCATGTTTTCAAGCTACCTTTCTCTGAAAAAGGTATAAGTAGTACCTACTGGTTTCGTCTATATGATCAAAGAATCACAGAATCCTTTAAGTTGTAAAAGACCTTTAGGATCATTTTGTCCAACAATTAACCTAGCACTGCCAAGTCCACCACTAAATCATGTTCCTAAACAACATGTCTACATGTCTTTTAAATACCTCCAGAGATGATTACTCAACCTGTTCACTGAGCAGCCTGTTTCAATGCTTGACAATGGTTTCAGTAAAGAAATTTTTTTCTAATATCCAATCTAAACTTCCCCTAGCGCAACTTGGGGCCATTTCCTCTTGTCCTAGCACTTCTTACTTGGGAGAAGAAACTGACACTTATCTTGCTACAACCCCCTTTCAGGCAGTTGTAGAGAGCACTAATGTCTCCTCTGAGCCCCCTTTTCTCCAGAGTAAACAACTCCAGTTCCCTCAGCTTCTCTTCATAAGACTTGTTCTCTAGACCCTTCACTAGCTTTGTTGTTCTGCTTTGGGTGCACTCCACTTCTTGTAGTGAAGGGCCCAAAACTGAACACAGTGGCAGTTTCATCAATGCCACGTACAGGGGGGCTATCACTTTTGCAGTCCTACTGGTCACGCTGTTTCTGGTACAAACCAGGTTGCAATTGGCCTTCTTGACCACCTGAGCACACTGCTGGCTCATATTCAACCAGCTATCAACCAGCACCCCCAGGTCCTTTCCACCATACAACTTTCCAGTCAATTTTCTCCAGGCTTGTAGTGTTGCATGGGGTTGTTGTGGCTGAAATGCAAGTCCCAGCACTTAGCCTTGTTGTGTCTTATCCTCGTCCCATTGATGCAGCCTGGCCGGATCCCTCTGTAGAACCTTTCTACCCTCCAGCAGATCAACACTCTTGCTCATCTTGGTGTTATCTCCAAACTTTCTGAGGGTGCACTCAATTCTCTCATCCATATTATTTATGATGATTCCATATATCAAAATAAGTACCTAAATACTTCAGTTCAAACAGTGAACTTTTTCTGTTGAGTTAAACAGAAAAAAAAAAAAAAAAAAGATAACCCCAAGCTCAAATTTAATTTACTAGACCTGTTGAAGACGGTATTTGAATTTGCATGAATATGTTTGTCCTCAGTGTAATTCTATAGTCCTTGTATTTTTCATGCAAGAAAAAAAAATTATCTGCTTTTGAGGCATGCCAGACTGGTGTCATTATTGAAGGTAGTAAAATTTCATGGAGCTTCTCAGCATGTTCTTCTCCCTCAACGGGAAGACTGCTTCAGTAAAAAGAGAATGGTAATTATCAAGAAGACATATCCAGGCACTGCATAAAATGTGAAGCTCCTCTAAAACATTGAATTTTGGAGATTATGATAACAGAAAAAACAAGAATTCAAGGTGAAATGAAAACTGATTTGCCTGTATTTTTCTGTAAGATACTAGGGCCTTTTCACCACTGAGTCAGTATTAAGCAAGGAAAATCAAATTTCAGTAATTAAAAAAAAAGATCTAGTAAGGACAACCTCTTTTGGAAAATGCGTTTTGTTTTCAGGGGTTTGGCTATGTTCAAGTTCAAATGCAGAGAGACATATTATTAACTAGGAAAAAAAAAATCTTTCTAGACTACTTTGACCTCTGGACTACCTGAATGTGTCCTTTTCTAAAAGGCCAAACAAGAAGGGTGATATGCTTACAGCTTAAATAAAAGATTAAAAAACCCTACAGTATCTAGCCATAGCCACTTTATGACAACAAAGATAATTTTGAGATAAAAGATGTAGTTACCATTTTACTTCCAGAATCAGAAGATACAGGTGGATAAGATGATAAATAGATGGAATTTAATTTAAAAAACCCTAGATCTTTGGGCTTATAAAATAACATAGGATCAGTTTCCATTTAAAATTTTCAGAAATGTTTATTATTTTCTTACATCTTCAGCTTTCTGGGCCCTTTTAATCTGAAATATATGTTTACAAAAAGAAATATTTAGCTGGTTTTTTTCTCAGCATTTCTATGGTGCTATTTCTGAAGGGAAAGTATAGCTTGCATGAACAGTAGCAGAAGCATGTCTACTCTGCTGTGGTTGCATCCATAAGGGCTGCAAACCAGACTTCATAGTTCATGAAAAGGAGGTTTTACATACAGCTTATTTCTGGGAAGTATTGACCAGCTATGCAAACTGGTTAGAGGCAGGTGTGAGCTTCCTGCTTGTTTGAATGTGAATCAGTTGCAGCCAAGAAGCCATTGACTTTGTCTGATGCTATGCCTAAACTAACATAGTTTAAAAAGACATAAAAAAATAGACCATGCAGTCAAAAGTTAGCTCCAACTCTAATTACAAATACTAGTTCAGAAAAAATAAAATACATAATTTCCTACTGTGTTTCATAAAGAACCACTATTTTGACTCAAGTAGAGTCAACATATTTTAAAAGATTACTTTAATCGAACTATTTAAGTCCACACAAAACAGTTTCATCTATCTCTGTGTTCTTTCATTAGAAGCTAACAAAATGAATGCTGCTCATAGGAATAATTCTCTAAAATGCATTATCTTCTCTGCACTTTTTCCACAGCCCAGAATCTTTATTATGTGTTGAATGTCTGCTGGCATTTAATACTTGTTATCTGAAAGTAAATATCTTGGAGGATTTCAGAAATGATCTTAATGACGTCCTTAGACTTTAATGGAAGACAATGAATGTTCTAGCAACTGCATTGTGAAGGGCAAGCATATGAAAAATATGTAGAATTTCTAAAATGCATTGACAAATTGATTGATGAGATATGGTCAAATTGCTCAGGAGAACTGCAGAGAACACAGTGTCATTATCTGATAATAAATTGACTGGAAATATCAAAGCAAATGCAAGCCAAGCCTGCAATATTAGTCTAGTCAATGACCGCATTTCTACTTTTATTCATTTTCGGAAATGATAATCTGTTCCAGCTTGGGCATGACTGTCAGCGTGGGACTGAAACTGTTATCTGTGATAACCTTTTGCTGAGGAAAACAATGAACTGAAAAATATCGTAGTCATCTTTAATCACCATTTACTCTTCAGTTCCTGTACAGAAAGGCATTAAACCACAGCAAGAAGTAGTTCAAGAACCACTTCAGCTGTTAGAAAAGCCTGCTTTTAAATGTGAATTCCAAAACATTTTATTTCTCAGCCCTTTATGAGATGTCTTTTTTTTTTTAATAATTTACCCAATCTAAACTGTGATGTAATCAATGTAAAAGAAAAAAAGTTCTTCATGTTTCCTTTAAGCAGTCAAACTAGACATTTGGTCCAGCGCTTCAAATATGAGGATTGGAATGTTTTAACTTCTACAGAATTCATGAAATTTCATGTAAGACTTGATTTCACCATGTTGCACTAATGCAGTATTGGTTTTTAAATAAAAATCTCTGTGGTTTTCTTTATTATTGCCATTATTTTTATGACTTATTATTTATATTAATCATACTGATTCTGCTGAGATAAGCTGACTTGCTTCATTTTAATCAGCCTTAATCTTTGCCAGGGTTCAGGGAGCGGGAAATCCATTCTGAAGACTGGGTAATTGTAACAGCTCCTTGACAAGAGCCTTCCTCCTACACTGCACAGTTTTATCAGAAGTTCAGTGAAGCGGAGTGTGAACTGATATCTGCAAAGAAAAGATTGGATTTAGATCAGATTAGAGTCAAGTAACACATTTTTCTCTGTGCAGATTTTTCTTTTTGGTTTTGATCTTGCTCTGAATCCTACATGGATATATTTAACTTCCTAAAATGTCCCTTGTTCTGGAGCTTGATAGCTTGACATACTGAAAGCTTACTTAGCCATTTACTGCAAACAAAACATAACAAATACTTGAAGAAAAACACAATCTAGATCCAAGAGAAGGACTCAATAAAATATCTCTCTGGGAACTGTTTAGAGGCAGAGGACAGAAACCAAAGAGCTAACGTGCTTACTGAGGAATAGATCCAGCAGCCTGATTCCAAGGCTTCCTAATAATACATTTTTTTTTCTTCTTACGGAGAATTTGGATAAGAAAGCATTCACAATGCAGCACAATCTGTGATTATCAGCATATGTCATAGCTCTGGTAAAGTCGCCACTTTTAGAGCTCATGAAAAGCAAGTAGACCAAGAGCCACAAGCTAGCTTCCCCTGATCTATCCTGTTCATCAGCCCAGGAAGGATACTGCTCTTTAAGTGTGAGAGCATGGGTTGGAATTTTACCACATTTACAGGCAATATATCTTTTTTATTCAATTTTAAAATTAATTATAGCTCTAAACATTGATCATGTTAATGCAGCACAGAGTAGAACAGTGTCTGATATTCCCACAATAAAACATTGTTTTAAGATTTTCTGTCTGAGTTGTTGAAATGCACTTTGGATGCAACCTGACATGTGAATTTTATTTTGGGAAGAAATGGTTTGCACTTTCTGAGACTAAAGTGTGATTGGTTTATTTTTCTAATTATTTATAGATCCATAAAATGTTTTTTCTTCAGATGATTTCTCATGTGCAACCACAGACAAACAGGAAACTGCTGCATTCTATTTCATAAGAAATACAATGCTTTCAGTACAGAATCCTACCTTGTGTTTTTCACAGATAGAAATAAAACCTCTGATTTAATATATATACTGTAATTATTTTTCCTTAGAATAAGGATTATTGTTTTACTAAGGATATTCTTATATAGTTCCATATTGCTAAATAGGTTAAACAATCCAGGAAGTATTATAAGGATTTAATGAGAAGTGAACCTAATGTAGATTTTAGTATTACAACATTTTGAACAGTGAAAATGTATGTTTATTGTCTCAAATTTAAGTTGACATATTTATTTTATAATGAGAAAATAATCTATTTCTGTGTCTTTTTGACAAATAGTCAGGATGTGTTTTCAAGGGAAACACTGTAAAGAAGTTTTTTTTCCATTCTTTCCACTTTGAAATGGACAGGAGACACTATTTGCAATGTCACTGCACAGTTTTTGTGAATGAGTGAATTACAAATTACAAAAAAAAATATTAATGAATGTTATATTATAGGTCCTGATTTGGATCATCATTAAATTCACAATAGATGAAACCAATCAATCCTCATTTTCACTGTAATTATTCTTTACTCTTACTTTACAAGAGGAAATTTACTGAAATAAACAAGATTGTGTATGAAAAAAAAGAATAAGAAAAGCATTATTCTGACTAGGGAATGTGCCTTATTGAAGCTGATCTTGCAACATCAAAGCTGATCTTGGAAGACAGAATGACACATGCATGTGTCTTTTTTATTTCTTAATTTTCCATCTTTTTTTTCTTCATTGAAAAACTTGAAAGGTAGATTTTGTTGGAAAAAACAGAGCCAAAAATCCACAGAACCCCCCAAAAAGACCAGAAAAAAATCAGCACTCAAGTCTTATTTTTATTTTTAACAGTTGTATTGGGCTTCAGTTTGGTCAGTATTTTTGTGATCCTGCTTTCAATGTGATTTTCACTAATGACGTGTTGTTTATCTATGTACATTGAGCATTCTGGAAAGTGCATGATTTTTCAGTGTAAAGTGGGATATGATAACAAAAGCATAGCCCTCAATGTTAGCCATAAAGAACTGCTGGAATTAAGTTTTGAAATTCTTAAAATTCCCAACTATATCCTGTTTGTTAAATATGATCAAATTTTGCATTTTCTTTTAAAACCACAAAACCTTTTACATACCTGAGTCAAGTGAAAATGTTATGGTTGTACTAGTTTCAGCTGGGATAGAGTGAAATTTTTTCATAGCTTGTATGGGACTATGTTTTGTATTTGTACTGCATCAGATAATGTTGATTGATAACACAGGGATGTTTTAGCCATTGCTGAGCAGTGCTTATACAGAATAAAGGCCTTTTTTGCTTCTGGTGCTGCCAGGTCAGCAAGTAGGCTGGTGATGCACAAGAAGTTGGGAAGGGACACTGGGACAGCTGACTCCAATGGACCAAATGGACATCCCATACTGTATGATGTCATACTCAGTAATAAATGCTGGGGAAGAAAGGATGAAGGGAGGATGTTCGTAGCTATAGTATTTGTCTTCCCAAGTAACTGTTACACATGATGAAATCCTGCTTTCCTGGAGATGGCTGAAACCTGCCTACTGATGGGAAGTAGTGAAGGAATTCCTTGTTTTGCTTTGCTTGTGTATGTGGCTTTTGCTATTAAACAGTCTTTATCTCATCCCATGAGTTTTTTCACTGTTACCCTTCCCATTCTCTTCTGCATCCCACCATGGGGGGAGAAAGCGAGTTGCTGGGTGGGGCTTAGCTGCCAGCCAGGGTTAGACAATGACAATAGTATACTGTCATTTCTACAGCTTTAAAAGAATTTCCAATATAAATATTTTTTTCAGGCACATTTCAGTAGCAAATATGCTTTTCTAAAGAGTTAAGGAGCTACTAGCATAAATTTTTGTACATACTCAGGTAAATTAGACCTATTAAACCTAAACCTGGTTACATAAATGGATTTGGAAACAGCTAAAATGATGTCGAGATACATATATATATATGCAAATAATTGCAAAGTATAAATGCAAATATTTAGGTATTCTGAAACACAGATGATGATGGAATACTCATCCCCGGAAACATTCAAGGCCAGGTTGGATGAGGCTCTGAGCAACCTGATCTAGTTGGAGATGTCCCTGCTTCTTGCAGGGGGGTTGGACTCGACCTTTAAAGGTCCCTTCTAACCCTAATGATTCCACTATTATATGATTCTGTAAATAACTGCAGCATGTGTGTAACAAATTTTTAATATGGCTATCAAATATAATTTTAAAATTGAAATTTCACTAGCAGACAGGAGTTGACAAATGTTTATCCTTCTTTTATGCTTTGCATTTCTTCTATCAGAACTCTTCTTGCTAGCAAGCAGGACATATAACAGGTATACAAAGAATTCATCAAAATAGTAAAATAAAAATTCAGTTGTCAAAGTAAAGTAGAACTATTCTGAAAAAGAAGCAAGGTTCAGAAACAGCTGGTGCTTTTGTACCAGCTTGTGCATCACAAGCACTCTTGCGATTCTCATCTTAAATTTCTTTAAAAAAAAAAAGGACAGAGCATTGTGAACTCTTACAAAGAAAGCAATTGAAATGAGTGTAAGAGATGTAGCAATCTGCAATACACCTGAACAGCCATATAAGTAGTTTGTTTCATGAAAGCAATGAGTTAATTCACTTACTCAATAGTGGCAATTAAAATGCCCAGCTTGCCTGCTGTTCCCACTCCTTTACTTGGAAGAATTATTAAATGGCAAAACTAACACATATCAGCACCGCACTCTGTTTTGGTGTTGTAAGTGGATCAGGAAAATGCTCCTCGTGACTCTTCCTGTGAAAGGAAAGAAGCTCTGTGGTCTCACTCAAGCTCCATAGTCACCTACCAGCAGTAAACCCAGAAGAGCTATTCAAGGTTGTGCCCCAAATACGACAGCTTTGCACAGTATACAGCTCCCATTTTTGACCATCTTATCCCTGACTACTCACATTTGGGACAAAACTGAATAAATCTATCACCTTATGATCTTACCCTTCAGGACAGAAGAGGTTTTAAACACTTGCCTAGTTATTCCAAAATGTTTTATTCATCAAGAAATTCAACAATATCCAAGAAGATACAAATTCAGTCTTTGCTAACTATTGTTTGCCTCTTGTGATGAAGAGAACAGGCTTCCACTTACCTTATTGCCAAAATAAAGACCTTTCTACCTCTAAATGACCACCTTAAATCTACTTAAGCAGTAAATTTTGCATAAAAACTTACTAAATCCTAAAGGATGAGAAAAAAGCATCACCTGTTGGCTAGATAAATTTGACAGGAACTTCTGTAAAAATTGTAAAAGTTTGTAATGTGCTTCAAGGAGCAATCAAATAACATCCTAACCATAGGAAAAGCTATCTTCCCTGTGATTACCCGTGCTCATCAAACATGTTATTTCTAAACTTGATCAGTAAGTTTCTATTAAATATTTTCTTGACAGGTTCAATGGTACCCTGCAGTGGGGCCATTGGAGCCATCTGGAACTGGCTGTGTCAGGCACAGGGCAACCCTGGCCGCTTGTGAACAGAGGCCGCCTCTGCAGCCCCTGCTGCTGCTGCTGCCAGCACCTGGGCACCTGCAACTAGTGCAATCCTATGTTCTGAAAATTGATTATTTGTCAGTATACTTGATTTTGGAAGTTATGCATTGACAGAGCTTCTGTAACAGACTTTTTTCGACTGAAATGTGCAAGCACACTCACAAAGTCAACCCAGAAGACGGACTTGTTTTTTCACCCTGATGTGCCTCTTTCTGATCATGAGAGTAAGTAGAAGTACTGAAGTGTGAAGAAAGTTTTCTATACCCACTGCTTTTAACCCACTCAGCAGAGTTGTCTCTAACTTCCCCCTCTCATCCCCTCTCCTCTTGTCCCTATCTGAAGAGAAGTCTGTTGTTTAGGAGATTTCTAACCCATATTTCCAGGCTCAGAAGGATAGTGAGGAGTATTTAGGCTCTGAGGACAAATGTGTTCATCTACTCTGTTACTTTAATCTAGATTATGGCTATTTAATAGTCACAAATTATTTCATGTTTCTACGTATGTTTTAAATGATGGACTGTAAACTATAGATCAAAATATTTTTATCCTGAAAATTTATCATGTATTTTTACCAAGGTGGAAAGATACTAACTCAAGAGATAAACTGCGTGTACCTTTACTGATACTGCCAGTCACAAAAGAAAAAAAAAATTATTAGGAAACAAAGAACAAGAAGGAAAAATGGCCTAATATTCATTATAATTAACACAGTTCAATGTAATTGTAACAAATATGTAAATCAGATTTATGTTACATCAGGGATTCTTACCTTTCAGTTTATCATCTTTTGACAGCCCACAAATGAGTATGAACAGGTTGTGTCTCTTTTCTCTTTTTGGCAATTTGCTTGATTAAAATAAGTGGCATTGTCTCTCCTTATCACTTTCAAGATGAACAGCCTCTGCAAATTGAATTGATCAAGAAGCATAAATCAAGTAAGAGGAAAACGCTATGAACTTTTTAGTCTCCAGTGTTTTATCTATGTAACTATCAAGTCTGCAACTAATGACAATGAAGATTTAATTGCTAAAAGAAAAAGCATTGTGTATGATGTACAAGAAATATTTTAAGTAGACTCCCTGAGAAATCTCTGGTTATTTTTTCAAAGGAAGATGGAACTATATGTAGAGCTACTGGTGCCTTTATATTTTTATGGAAAGGCTGGAGTGAAGGGCTAACTGTAGAGGGGAACTGAACTCTTCCTGCACTTAACGAAACCTTCAAACTATTGCTTTAGGATGGATAAAACTCACTTCAAGAAGAGTCTGTGTGCTTGTGCTGATCTATACCAGCACCTGCAGATTTAGCAGTTGGTTATTCCAACTAGTGTTGCAGAAGTACACAGACAAAGAACTGCACAACTCTCCGAGCTTCTTATTTATACCAATCGTATAAGGTAAATCTTCAGTCCTCTGCTAGAGCATGTAATTAATGCCAGAAGTAAAAATTTCTAAGTATTGAAGACAGGACAATTTTAACCGCTAACCATTCCACTTCTACCATTTCAGTGTCAGAACAAAATTAAAACTGGGGAGTATCCTCACTTAATCTTAGCAAAAGATAGCATGTTCTGCAATAGTTCCCAAAGTTACTTGTGATGCTTCTCTTAGTGTAGAATAGCACCCAATCCATGTCCACATACCAGGGTCCATATCTGCACCCGCACTTTTCTACTCCAACTCTTAGGAGTGACTACAGCCAGTAATCCGTCACAGAACTGGCCAGGATTTGCCTGGTATTAACAAGAAATGTTGTCTTTGGAAAATAATTCAGTAGCAATATTGCTCATTTTTGTCCTTGATTCCTAATGACAAAGTCAGCCCTAAACCCAGAATTTTGTCTTCTAAAGATTCATCCTTTTGTGGTTCATACGCAGGCCAGTTCTGAGGCTCAGATGATAACAGATTACAAGTGATACCATGGCTTTCTTCCAGTAAAGTACTTGGTCCAATTTGTAGATAGCAAAAATATTTGATGAGGTGTGCCGGACTTTTCCTTGTTCATGTCCTCACACTTGTAGCATCAGTTTGCCATGATTCCATCAAATCCAGCAGCTAATATATCTCTTCTAGTAACAAAATTTTCAGTATACTGGAGCCTAATTCTGTGTCACTGTTGTCTGCTGTGGAAATTAATCTGCTAGATGAGTTGGGCCCTGCAATGTGAGATTCAGATACGCAGAAAGAAGACCAAAGGCTGCACGTCAAAATGAATGTGAACATTCTCAACTTTTTCTACGGCTAACAAAGCATTTTCATCCGTGTTTCATCATTTTACACTAAGAAGCAACTGAAACCATATGGGAGATTTTAAAATTTATTTTGCCTACTAAGTATGCTTTTATAGGTTTATTGCCTCTGTTATGATTATGATCTGTTATGATTATGAGGCAGTAGAAGTAAATGAACACAAGAAAAACAAACTCTTTTTATGCACAGATACTTTTCAATGACCAGGAACAATGTAACATACAGAAAACATCATATTGAACAAACAGCTGTTTCGAAATATAATGATCTCTACAGAAAAAAAAAAATTAATATAGTACCAGTAGTTCTTTATGGAAGCAAACATTCATTTTTTGATGCCATTAGCCGTTAGACATCCCTCAATACAGAAAGCTTAATGGTGTAGAGAAGTTTACACAAGCCTTTTGCAATAGGCTGTATTAGATCAAAAAACAAATGTGGACACATATAAGCAAACACACAGGTGTGAAAATAAATTACTTCAGGTTAGAGTTGCCACAACAGAAAGCTAAGGATACATCCAAGCCTTAACAAGTGTATTGGAAAATATTTGCTTTCTTTATGGTTTATGATATGTACTATCTTCCGTGCTGCTCTAGTAGCTGTATGGAGAGTCATATGTAAATATATGAAGGAGGGAGAACTTGCATCTGAGAAAAACTGACAAATGTTTGTACAGAGAAGTTTCCACAGCATGAAGGTAGGATATCCATGAAAAGAGGCGATTAAGTTTGTAAGAAACACAGCCAGCACTGACTTAATGGCACAGTAGAGAACAGGAAAAGACTAAGAAGAAGAAAGCATTCAAGCAAGGCATCAGAGGTAACACAATGAAAAAGACTCCCTAGGGATTCAGAAAGGTCTATGTAATGTCTCCTGCAAACCAGAAAGTCTCCAAAAGACTGCTGGCCCACGTGGGAGCCTGTAAGAAAGAAAGAAACATTAATGATGAAAACACAGAAGGCAGAATGATCCTCCCTTACTGGGTCACTTTTGTTCAGGTGTCTTTTGTTCTGTGGAAGAGATTATGCCAACAAGATGTAAACAATTTAAAGTATAGAATAATGATTTATTCACTAATACACACAGTAGGTGGGTATGAAGACCACATTACTATGTTAAGCATTAGTGTAGTTACTCTGAACATCTCCCCACCTATGTCTTGTACTCAGCTCTTCTGACTGGACTCTCAAGACATTTAGTTTCCCTACAAACCTCTAGCCTCCTCTCAGCCCTAGATCCTACTCCTGGCCTCAAATTTTCCCTTGCTAAACACCCACTAGCCCTCCTAATTCACCATTAAGTTTGACTTTTTGAGATGTCTTTTCCTATTTTCTCATAAGATACTTGCTCCTTCCTCCCCATCCCACACTCCACACTTCCTTGCTCCCACTGGTTAAAAGATATTTCCTTAAACCTTTTGCTGACTTTTGTGAGGGCTGGAAGTGAGGACACAGACAGAAAAGGAGCAACCATCTGACAGTGCCCTGCTCCTGACCATTTTTTTCTGCAGCTGAGGCTGTAGAGCTTCTTGAGGACACCCTAGTCAGGCTCTGAAAAATAATCCCTGAGCTAAAACATGGGAGGTTTCTAAGAATATATAGTGTATTTAAGGCAGACACTAGGGCTATATTTGCTGTAAACAAAGCTGCTGTGTATGTTGCTTCTCCTAAAGAATGAAAATCCAGTCAATGTGATTAGATGTTATCATCTGCTGGAAAAGCATAGCTGTGATATGCTTTGTGAACATGAGGGAAGCAACCCTCTTTCCTAGACACAGACATCTAGTGCCATTTTAGGTGCTCTAGGTCATCTGAAAAATCCTCATAGAGCTGGTAGAGCCAAGAGAAGACCTACATTCTTGTGGAGAATGAGTTTTTTATACAATACCGGGCAGTTAATACCCATTAATATCTTCATACCCATTAATATCTTCAGTGACACTATGTTTAGGCAATTGAGCTGGATAAAATGCTCCCTAATGATTCCTGACCTATGAATTGTTTGCACAGTTAAGAAAAGCATGCTGTAATAATTGAGAATGAATTGTAGTTCATGAATTTTTACTTTCATTGCAATTAATATCCGTCTAGTGTTTTGCCTCTTGTAGTAAACGTTATCCCAAATCTGTATGTTGCTCAATTATGATTCAGGGATTTCTATGTAATTTAAGTTTCCAAGAGAATTTTCTGCTACATTGATAAATTCCTTCTAAATAAAAATATATATTCATTCATTTGCACATCCTGGATAGGCAGGATTTTTTTTAAAGAAAAACCCAAACATATATCTCAAGGGAAAAAGAAAGAACATATTACAGATACACCAGTTACAATCCAAATTGAAATTTTTAAAGTGTAGTGCAATGAGATGTGACAGAAAAAAAGCATAAGAGAAATAGAATATGATGCAAAAGGTATAAAATAATCCAACAAGACTTAACAGAATCTTGCAGACAGCTTCACTATTAGTATCATAAATTGTCTGTGGCGAATCTGTTATTGATTGCAGAATAGGTGTACTGATTGCTTAAAGTCATCCTAGAGCTACAAATAGGAAGGAATTAGGGTCTTAAAACTGTGGTTCCATGCACTCCTATAGTCTTAGCTTAAACGATCCCTGCTCTGTGTCATCACAGCTACTGATACGATGGAACAGTTCAGGGAATTCATACAGTTGAAAAATATTACTGCAAATAGAGGTGTTATTTTGCATCTAGTCTAGTTACTGTTTCTCCGCTATCATTCAGTGTATGACTACATAAACAAATGTTCCTACAAAAGGGTTTTAAGATAAGTCAAAGACATGAGAGAAGGAATGGGAAAGGGGATACAAACAAGGAATGCCAAGCAGGCCTGGGCAGCTTTGGCATCAAATGTGAAACTCTAACCAAAAAGACTTATCAGACAAGAATATTTTGTCCCTGGCACATATGAATGCATGTATTTTTTTATTTTCTTTATGGAGAAAAGGGCAACAAGCAACCAAGCAAACAAACAAACCCTTTGCTAGTTTCCCTTTAAGGTTACAATGAGTCTGGTTTGCTAAAAACATACAAAGTTTTACACCAACGATTTAGGTGTTTGATCCTTTTGGCCATATTGAATATGGGAATACAAATTTATGTGCATTGATTATTGATCAATGAAATATGACACCTCAAAGATGTTGTGAGATACAGGTAAATAAGCAGGTGTATTAGGAAGTTTTGGTCAAAAAAAAAGATGTATTTGAAGAGAGATTCTTCACTAGCCTACTTTACTTTTTTTTTTTTTTCCATTTGATTAAACTTTTGCTTATCCTTTTGCCATAGTATTTCCCATGCTTGCTGGATCTTTTTGTACTATTCTTCTTCCATTGTATGTGTGCAACTCAGTAATCTGTATCTCTCCTTCATTGCCCTCACAGCTAACTTCCTTTCTGTGAAGGAGTTAGTTTTTCTGAGCTAAAAATTGCTGAAAGGATTATGAAAGAGGGAGGTCTATTTTTAAGATAAATATAAAGGAGAGCAATATTCCTCAGCTCAGGGCAGAGATTTACATTGTTATCATTTTTATATGACTCTATTTGTCATATGTGAGGTCTGATAAGCAGAAGACAGAAATGCATATACAAGCAGAGGAAAGCTACTCACCGCCTGGTAAGAGCACTCAACTCTCCTTTTAAAAACATCACCTTTTTGAAGCAGTTCTTTCTGAAGTTCTGACCCTGTGAAGTGCTCCTTTAACTTTGTCACAATAAGAATAAAGGACATCTTGGTGGATTTTTACCTAATATTCTGGCCTCATGAATGAAGTTCTTAATGGAATTGGATCTGCTTTTGCCATTGGAAACCTTTAGATTGAATGTCCAACTAACCCGTAGCTTTAAGGAGCCATTGTAATTTTGTAAATTATTGGAACTATTTTTAAGATAGTGCTCCTGGGAATACTCTCTCCATTGCAGAGTTAGCAATTGTACCAAATCACAGTGTGAACTATTAGCATATTTTCAGATTCCCATACCGTCCTATGTGATTGGGGAAACTGTTACTGCACTGCATGAGTGGAATATGCATGTAGCACAGGATATCACTAAAGATGAGATGACTGCACTCGCACTGGATGGGAAAAATATCATCTTGATTCTTGGAAGTGTTACGGTGTACTTTAAGTAGCCAGTTGGTTAGTTAAGGTTTCTGAAGTTCTAAATTAACGTTTCCTCTTGTAGCAAATTGCAGCAGTTAAAAAAATAGTATTTAAAGGAGAAAAATGTATCTAAACTATTAAACACTGTGTTTCAGTGAATGTAAAATTCCAGCGAAAATGCTGTACTCTGGATGGTCTTTTAAAATTCTGTCTTACTCTATTACTTTGACTCAAGGCAAACAGAAGTTTTACAGATACCAAAGGCAAAAACGT